>BKCH01000879.1:0-351099 GCA_008635985.1 Ficus erecta | reverse complement strand
AGTAAGTTTGAAAAAAAGTTGTTTTTTTTTTTTTTTTCAAAATGAAAGATTGATGAAAAAGTTGAGAAAAACACACATTGATGGAAAAAGTTGAGAAAAACACACTTTTACATAAAATTTATAATTTTGGAAATTGAACATGTCATCTAACATAGGAACGTTTTTGTTAAAAAATGAGAAAATAAAATTAAATTAAACTTGTTTGAGAGCATTTTGGAAATTGTTTTGGTTTGGGTACTTAGCCGATTTAGTGTCTTTTTTTATGAATAAATAAATTTTGACGTGACAATCATTGAACTATTGAAAGCTCATGCTAGGATTATGCAGGAAAAACCGCAAACATCAGACCGAATCGTCTGGTGGTTTTTAAATTGCTGGTCCAATTTCATGTAGGAATCTTTGAAAACTGTCGTAAAACCCATTTGGTTTGGTATGTGATTTATGAGAACGGTCTAGGCCAAACTAAACATGACCCTTCCTCATATATATATATATATATATATTTATACTTTTGTTTTTAATAAAAAATTTAAATGTTTAAACTTTGGATATTATAATTATATGTATTTATGTTTGTTCGGATTATGAACTTTGGATGTCTTGTGTTGGTTTGAATTACTTTATGTTATGTTTCATTATTTTAATAACAAATTTTAAATATTGTTGGTATTTTTATTTTGATTTCAACATTGAGTAGTTTGAACATAAATCATAAAATGACCACAAAAGGTGATTAAAAAAAAAACTTAAAAAACCCTCTAAAAGTCTAGTGGGTCGTTCTAATTTTAATTCAAAATTAGGCTCAAAGAAAGACCAAATCATAATTTAAACCAAACTAGATTGTTTTCTGGTCTACTGTGATTTATGCACACAAAATAATCTGGTTACGTCTATTTTTTAAACGATCCGATCCATAAACAAGATGGTTAAAGACTGAATACCCTTAACTCACGTCAAAACAAAACCATATTCAACTATCTCAAACTCAAACCAAAATATACCTCAATACCATTATCAAAACATTCTTATTTTTACTTTGTATTAAGTAAAACCACTTTCAATTAGTTCCCAATCAAACCATATTAAATTTCTTCTTAGTCATAACTCGCGCCATCACTTTGACGTTTCCATACAGGGCGCGTGATTTGTGCGAGTATGCATAAATACACAGTTACACACAAATACATATTATATATGTATATATATCTCTCTCACTTTCTCTCTCTCTCTAAAAAGAAGTTACATAGGGGATGGGGCTTCCTTGTCGTGATTAGCTCTGTTTGATAAACGTAGAAACCTGTCCTCTTCTCTCTTGTCTCCCTCTCTCCTCTGCACATTTCTCCATCACCACCACCTTACACATATATACATATATATATATGCGCAAAAATATATATATATATATTTATAAATAACCCAATAACGTGACAACCATTTGCCAACTTTCTGTTTCCACTCTCACACCAAAAAAAAAAAAAAAAAAAACCCAGAAAAAACAGAGCAGTTTTGAGCTCTCTCTCTCTCTCTCTCTTCTCCTCTTTCTCTCTCTAAAAGTCACCTTCTCCATTCCCCAATGCTCTCCTCCTCTAGATCGACACTCCTCTAACTCCTCCTCCCAAAACCCATTTCTCTCTCTCCCCAACAATGCCGTAACCTGTGAGTGTGAGCTTCTTCTTGTTCATCAATGGCGTCTCTCACACCAGGCGTGCTCTCGAAGCTTCTGGAGAATACGGACTCCAAGGTGACCGGCGACCACCGGTCGGCGCTGCTCCAGGTCATCGGAATCCTCCCCTCCCTCTCCTCCTCCGACCCATGGCGGACCCGCGGCTTCTTCCTCCGCGTCTCCGACTCCCTCCACTCCGCCTACGTCTCCATCTCCGACCGCGACTCCGACCTCATCTCCGCCGGCGAGATCCAGCTCGGCCAGTTCGTCTACGCCTCCCGCCTCGACTCCGCCTCGCCGGTGCCGATCCTCCGGGGGCTGAGGCTGGTTCCGAAGAGGAAGCCCTGTCCCTGTGTCGGAAACCCCGTTGATTTGGTCTCCAGCGATCTGCTCTTCGCCAAGAAACCCGCCATTAAAGGTAAGGAGCTTAGGAGGAGCAACAATGGCGGAGCTAAGGCTAGGAATGGGAATCGGATTGGGATTGGGATTGGGAATGGGATTGGGATTGGATTGGGATTGGGATGGGAATGAGGGTCTGGAGACGAGGAGGCTGAGCTTGGACTCGGCGAGGAGGGCTTGTTGGGATCAGAAGAAACGTGTCGGAGACGAAACGGCTACGAGGAGTGGTTCGCGTTTCGTGTCCAAACCAGTTCCCGTTTCTGTATGTCTCATGCTCTCTGTTATATATATATATATATATATATATATGTATACACGCACATATACGCAGACATACATAATGTCTATATATACAAATGTATATGTCCCACTGCTAATATTGCAGAAATGACCAAATTTTTTAGGTAGCAAAAAAAGACAAAATTTTTAACTCATAAAACACGGACCTTTTTTATTTTTTTCTTTAATAAATACTATATTTACGGGCCAAATTAAGTAGTAAATTTGTATGCTTTGATTAAAATACTTGGTAAAATCTTATACTTGCTGAATAAATCTGATCAATTTTCTTTATTTTATGTATAAATCCGGCCATTTATTACTGAGGAAAGAAAAATAAGATATTTATAATAATTTCTTTTTTTTTTTTTTAAGAAAAAGATTATAAAGGTTGAGAATTTGGTCTGTAGAATTTTTTTTCGAAGTAGATTGTTCAGATGGGCGGCATTACTTTTATTTTGTTCAAATCTTTTTGTTCCAGCGTTTTCTCTTGTAAAAATTAATTAAAAAAAGAAAATTTGAATGAAAATTTTGGTTTAAATTCAAACCTATGAATCAAACGCGACCGTAGTTTACTTATGTCGGTGAGACTACTTTCTTTTGCTGAAAAAAAAAAAAATTATAGGAATACAGTGTGGCGTAACAAGACAGTATTAGGGTTAGGTAGTGTTTAGATTTCTTCTAAAGTAGAATGCTCATGTGCTCTACTTGTTGTGGAGGACCGGTTTGAATCCAAACGCCTGTTTAGATTAGAGGTTTGAAAAGTAAATTTGAACGGTAAATTTAAATTTTTATGAGAAAAAATAATATAAATTTTTTTAAAATAATACAAAAAACAGTATCAAAATGGTGATCCAAACAGGCTACAAGACCTTCGCAAGGAAAACGAGTAGCTGTACCACCCAGCTTCTCTGCATTTTGCATGGTTTCTTGTTTTGTTTTTTCAATGCCCATTTGAGATTTCCTACTCTGGTGCCATTCTGTGAAGCTTTTCTGCTTTTTATTTTTTACCTTACATTTTGACGGTATCTTGTTCTGTTTTTCATGGTACATTTGTTGAATGCCGGTTCGAGATAATTTTATCTCGGTTTTCATTTCGGGAAATCCCCATATCATGGCCATAAAACCCTTCATGCGTTTAGGATATTATCTTGAATGTGTTTTCGTTTCTGGGTTTTCCATTCTCCGGTTTTCTAGCCAACAAGATTTTATTTTTCACCGTCTTTGTCATGAACTTCAGAGTTACATCTTCTTTAATGCCCGGTCAGTTTGATGTTTTGCGGTCCTGCACATAGATGCCGATAATGGTTCTCTATATCTAAAGATTTCATATTTACGAGTCGTTAAGTTTGATCTGTGATGTCAATGTTGCAAGTTGATTGCATCTTTCTAAACATCTTGTGTCTGCATTCTCATGATGCCGCTGCATTTCTATTGCTTCAGGTCATTTCCGACAAGGCGGCCTCGCCTAAGAACATTCCATCTGTAAAGCATCCCAATCCGAACATCTCACCTCTGAAAAATAAAAACAATACCGTCTCTCCATTGTTGTCAAAGAAACCTCTCAAAAAGGAAGTGAAGTCGTCATCCGAGTGCACTACTCCAAGCCGTCTTGTAAAGGTGCCGCTTACTTGCAAGACCGGGTCTGGGCAGAAGATCTCATGGGATGTGCTACCACCGACCATTACTGAGCTTGGCAAGGTATATTTTCCAAAATCTAGTTAAAGTTTGATGATGTGAACTTGTGGTCGTTTTGATGTCACTTTCTTAATCTCTTTTGCCATGTTGTTCTTGATCATTGCAGCAAGCTGTTCAACATCGGAATATCGCCTTTTTAGCTGCTGTACGTTCGCTTGAAGAAGCATCGGCTGCAGATGGTGTAGTTCATTGCATGTGGTATGATTGCATATTATACTTTCTCCTGGTTTCTATTTGTTGCTGGCTTCCTTTTGAGTTTTGGATTTTCCTCCACGAGATGAAGTTGGCCTATATTCCTTTTTCGCCAAAACACGACTATCAGAATGATCGGTTGTATTTTTTCTGTTTCAGCATTTTTGCCGAACTCTGTGAGTCCTCGCAAAAAACTTCTGCGGGAGCATTAGTGCAGAAATTTTTCGAATTCAATCAGAAAATGCAGAGTGCAGCAATGGCTGTTGATGCCTTGCTGAACTCAAGGCTTCCTGGCGCAGACTCAAGTAACTGTTATCCCCGCAGCATTTCTCGCCAGATGCGCGTAAAGATCCCGTGAGTAAGAATGCTGCGTCATGGGTTAAAGCTGCCATAGCAACGAATCTGTCTGCATTTGATCTGTACAGAAAGCAGAACAACGATGAAATTCCAAATGGCGAGAAAGGCCATTATGTTGTCCTAGAGAACTCTCCAGCAGAAGATTTCGAGAATCGTTCACTTGCAAGCAAACAAAACAAGAGAAATAACGGAACTCTTTTAACCGATTCAACTACCAAGGGGTCTCCCCCTGCATCAGGGCAACCTTCGTCAGCTGCAAGGAGATCAAGTACCGAAAAGGAAGATTCGTCCAAGGGAAACCGATTAAAGGAGGCTGCAAGTTTAGCTGAAAAGCTTCTCCTGGCTTCTCGCGAATGGTTCTTGAAGTACTTGGATGATTCGCTAAATGTGGGATTCGGGCTGAAAAGAGAGGAACGAAGCCCCGAAATTGCATCTCTGCTAGGGCAGCTCAAAAGGGTAAATCACTGGTTGGACGAGTTGGCCTCGAATGGGGCTCGGGAAGACAAGAGGATCGAGGGTTTGAAAAAGAAGCTATACGGGTTCTTATTGGAGCATGTTGATGTTGCAGTTGTTACGAATCAGTAAAGTAGTAGCATACCGGAACACTAACAGGAACGGCGGAGTAGGATATAACTCTCGAGTGCTGACATTTCGAATTCAGTTAGGTATTCACGTACAGCGATGATTCAAGAATCTAACAGCACACCAAAAAACGTAACGATGTAACGATTCAGTTAGGTGATGTCTCCTATCTGGCTATCCAAGACTTTTTTTTTTCCTTTTGACAACACTCACTTGTCTGAACAGAACTTCTAGTAGTTATGAAACCTAACACCCTTGACAAGTAGAGATGACTCTTTTAACTTGTGTTCCTTTTTTCATTCAATTGTATAGCTCGGTGCCGGAGGTTTACTTGTCCATGGATGAACCGTTTTCTCTCTCGATCTCGAAAACCCCTTTTTTTTTTATTTATAATTTGTTTTATTAATATTTTATGTTCAAACTACGGCTTTAAAAAGGATGCAGAATCGACATTTGCATAATTGAAGCATTAAAAAGAAAGGAACTGAAATAAAGTGTCATTGTTGTTATCATTTGGAGTGGTTGATCTAGGACGTTTTTTGGACCTCTAAAAAAAAAAAAAGTTTAGTGGGATAGAGAATGACGTATCTAGATAATACGGGAGAGGTCTTCCCGCATGACATGGATAATTTACAAGGTGATTTGTCCATAATCACCCGTTCATTGCAGTTGGAAAGTCTTGAACCGGAGGTGATTTCGAGAGGGCGTTTTCTCAACTTTTTAGTAAAGATCTGATCTGTCGAAATTTGACTGCATGCTAGTTCCTAAACTCGTTGTGACTTAAGTAGCAACACATTTTGAATTTTCCCTATCAGCAACCAGGAAAAAAAAATTGGAATTTTTTGAAAGAATTAAATTTTTTATTTCAGCTAGAAGAAATAATATAGTAATTCTATAACTAAAAACGAAAAGGGTCAAGGAACTAAAAAACATATTTACCATAAGTAATTAAAGTAAATAGTGGATTTTAATTATTTGAAATCAATAGTTGTAAATATTAAATTTACTTAATAAATTTGTTATTTACTTTAAATATTTTAAAATATGTTATTTCTTTCATTAATTTTGTAAAAATGTTATTTACTATAATTTTCAAAAAAAAAAAAAAGACATTAATATGTGGTTTTGATTGGGACATACCATTGATATTAACGTATGTCTGAAACAAGCTGGAGTGCACTCCAAAGTAACATATATTCCTTGGGGGATTTCTAATTGCATAGCATATCCATACATTTCATTATCAATTAATTTCTTAATCACACAATATAAAAGTTGTTACTTGTCAATTATTAGTTGAATTTTTTAATTAATTAATTAATTAGTTATTCTAAGGATTTGTGTAGTAGTTGTTAGGGGCTGAGGGAGATAAGGACCGGGCATATGCCCGTCTGGATTTTAAAATTTTCCTTTCTACCTTTTTAAATTTTGGAAAGTCGAATGATTCTTTTGATTTTTCCCCTATCAAAAAATGTGTCCACAACTTTATCCTTTATATATTCTCTACTTTTTTTAATTAATAAGTTTACTTAACTTTTTAAAATTTGAAGTACTTGTATTAAAATTTATCACCTCAAATAGTTTAAAATTAATAAAAATAATCAACTTATATATTCACTATTTTTTAATTATATTTTAAAATTGAATTAAATTCTATTACAATTAACATATTTAGCGAAAAAATAATGAGATAAATAGATAACCAGCAGTAAAAATTTTTTTATTATAAACTTTTAATTTAACCACGTCCACTTAAGAAGAATTTCTATCAAAATGCTTTATCCAACTCCATTTATTTATTAAAATCACTCCATCTTTCTTTTTTCTTTTTTTCTTCTTTTTTGCTATTAAAAAAAAAAAAAACTTCCAAGATAGGATGTGTAATTACTAAACAAATTATGCCACTTAAAAAGGAGAAGGGTCTATATAATCCTTTAAGGAGAACAAAAAACAGAGTTTTCTTTTTTCCTTTTTTCTCTCTCTTTTACATAAATAAACTTCATCCACAACATCATGCAACCAAAGGGTGAAAAAAAAAAAAAAAAAAGAGAGGAAAAAAGAAAAAAGCCTTACACATATTGAGGAAGGGACAACATTCTACCATATACTGTTATATGGGACTTTGAATAACAATTTATGTTTATAAAAAGAAAATATATGTATAAATATATATACTTTCAATTGGTTAAAAAGTAGCCAAGATGATTCTTTGTAGGATCCTTGTGAATGGAAACTGTATTCTTCTCCATAGAATTGGAGCATTAAGGTTACTCCAATTGCTCTTCCCTAAACTTTTCATCCCTCTGCATGACTTCATGTGTGAGTGCATTTTCTCTGGCTTGAATGTTTTCCCACATTGCCTGCATTTGAAAAAAAAAAAAAAAAAAACGAAACTTAGATATTTATACATCTGATACGTGCCATTCACAAAATTCTCTATTTGTTGTCGCTGACTTGAGTTGTTATTTTTCTAATGGTATCAATAAATAATTACTAACATTACTCTAACGAATTCTAGATGAGTAGTTTGTTTGGTTCCTTGTTATGAGAAATAATAAGTAGAATTCGATAATTTGACATGACTTGGTCTCAATCGGTCTTCATTAGCTAGTAATCGAAAGAATTACTTTCTTTAACTTTAGAGTAAGGGATTATAATTTTGTAATAAAATCAGATATGAAATTACTGTTAAATACGCTTTCAACCCCATAACTGAAAGCGATTTAAAAATAATAACTTCTAAACAATTCTAAGACCTTTCATACTCAACCGGCAACCCATGACCAGCCAATGGCTATAAAATATATTTAAACATAAATATATGTAAATATGTGTGTGGAAGATGATCTAAGGGTGAACTAATCTTAGGTCTAAAATATTCACTCGTAGTTGCCTTGTGACTTTGGTTTAATGGAAAAGTCAGAAAGCATCACAGTCGACAGTTGAGCTTGTTTTTTTTAAAAATGGGGTTGGTTTTTTTTTTTTTTTTTTAATTGGGGTTTACTTTTCAAGTGATACAAACACACACACACACACATATATATTTTAACAGATATATATATATATGTATATTAGCAGATAATCGTCATCCATTATTTTTAGTTAGGTTATGTTCCTGTGGACCTAATTGTGGTTTCTAGGTAAGTGTAAAATTTAAAGTTTTTACATATTATAGTTGCTTTACATAAATTAGCACCAAAAAACCATGTTGGAGACAATAAGATACATTAAAAATTTGATGCTTACAATTGTTACTTTTGTGAAAATTATTTTTAATAACTTACGAGCAATTAGGCTCCCTAACTGGCCTGTAAGCTGGAGGAGTTGGCCTTTGTTTGGTAATTCAGTCTGCTGATTCTTTTGTCCCTTTCTCTCATCATAACTTCTTCTGCACACCAACCAAGTTTTAGCGCCAATTAATATGCAACCAAACATCTTATATGCGTATACATAAATATGTGCCAATATATATACCAAATATATAACATACACATCTTGTTGTGATACCATATTGATGTGGTGCAGACAAATGTAACTAGTTATATTAGTCACGATTCGATCTTTTCATCTTATAATGAACTCAGATTTTAAATATCATAGTCACATTCTTTGTATAACGGCATGGATAATAATTTCTAGTTATACTAAAATAAAAATATTTTTCTGGGTAGGTGTAAATGTTAATCTATTCATATCATAAAGTTTTGAATTCTCGATTTTTTTCTTTATATATGATATGATTCCGATATAATAAATAGTTCACAATGCATAATATTGAATTTTTTTTTTTTTTTTGATCTTGTGCAGAATATTTCTACGTGAAACTTATATCATAACTAGCATTTTGGTTAAACAGAACTCAGAAGAATTAACTACATAATATGTTCAATATTAAGGTGAAGTTCAATAAAATTAAGGAGTAAATAGTAAATTAGTATCCATCTATAATGCATATTTTTAACACAAAATTTCATCAAAATCACATCAAAACACGAGAAAAATCTACAAAATTAACTGCAGAGTAATTCGATTAATTTTTCAATAGCCTGTTCTATGATTGAGATCAGTAGTATGTTGCAGTCATAAATTAATCAAACAGTTATTAAAAAGTTGTTTCGTACCGGTGGTGTAAAATACAGATCCTGCCACAGAAGGACCTGTAAAATCAATTCACAATTTTACCTTGAAGTGCTGTGCCTTTGTTGCTGCTGTTTTTCCTCCTTGTGATCATCCCAACTAGTCCTGAAGACTTCATCACGAGCCACCTTGTTCTTACCACTACTACTATTTTGTCCACCATTTCTATTCAACATGACCAAAACCTTGTCATTTGTGTCCACAGCACCACAAGTTATGATATTCCTAAGCACGTTTGAAGCTCCTCCTACACCCGAGAAGCTCTTCCGCTTCGCGGGCATCGGAGATTTCCTCGACGACGATGATACCCGCGACGAAGAGCCCATCTCCTCGACGTGGTCGCTCGTGATCTTCGCGTTCTTGTTCTTGTTCTTGGATTTCTTGGAGTACAAAGGAGTGGAAATATTGTTGTTCTTGTTGTTGTGTTGTTGTTTTGAGTGTGGTTGGGGCTAAATTCTTGGTGGCTTCAAACTTGACCGAATCAAAATCATCGGTCAAAGAGGATCTACCCGAGCCGAAACTGGATGATTCTTCATTGATTTCGGAGAAAATTTTGGATGGCGGATCGATTTTAGAATCCGGGAAAATCTTTTTCTGGGATTCTTTGAAGGAAAAAGGACTTGTTGTCTCTTGCTGGACTTTGTCTTCAGCAATTTGATCAGTCTTTACCTTGCTGGGAAGCTCTTTGTGTGGAATTTGCACCTTTCTTCTCACAAGAATATGAATAGAATCTCTTTTTTCATCTATGGAAATAATACCATAAAGACAGTATTTTAGGCACTAATAAGTTTAGATGAAATCAAACGGAATTTATTTATTTATTTATTCTTTATAAATAATATGTATAAATACTAATTTTTTTTATCAAATATTTTGTACCTAATGATGTGTTAAAGACTTATTCAATAATTCTTAATTTGTAAGTTGCAACACACAACTTAATTTTCATAAATAAATATGAATTGACCTATGACAAAACATTTTCAAATCCAAAATAAACGAATATTGAAAGTAGCACTAATTGACATATAACTATATATCTTGAATTAAAGGATACAAGGGTAAACGATATAATTTTTTTTGAAGAAGAAATTATTTAATTAATGATCGATGTTTTGTACAAATACCAAAATGATTGTTTTTTTAAATGATCCGTGATCAATATTAATATGTATTTTACACATATTAACAATCATTTCTGAAATTAAAAAAAATATTCTGACTTATTGCAAAGATGATTTTTTCAGATATAGATATAATATTTATATTTATACATATACATTACCATTAGGTGTAGAGATAATTTGGGATCCTTTGAGGACGTATTCATTGTCAGAAAGTGGGGTGATGAGGTCGTCATCTACCAAGTCTTTGCCACACATAACCTGTCTTGTACCTCCTGCATTTATTCTTATATCAATGCGCTATAACTCAGAACTACCATTATTATTCTTGTATTCCATTGGCCATATTAGGCATGCATTGGTAACTTCAACTCTAGTGTATATATATTTATATTGTGTATATAAATATATATATGTGCTTGACTTACCTCTTGTAAGACTTTGAAAAAAATGGAAAAAGGAAGAAAAAATTTAATTACCCTCTGGAAGAAAAAATTTAATTACCTCTTGTATGACCAAGCATAGGCTTCTGGCATGTCCTTTCCTCTCAAGTCCCCAAGCCATCTCTTAACATCTAATTGAACACACAAGAGACACAAAATCAATAGGAGAATTATTTTTTCTTCTCAAATATTAACTTACAAACCGTTTTCAGAAATCAAATAGTATGAAAATAGATAAATTACATTATTAAAATACATAATAATAATGGTCTCGAGAAAATCCTCTCGAAGAAGAAATTAATTAGGCATAAAAAAGAACGTTTTTTTTTTTTTTTTTTTTTTCGTTTTACTCGGAGATAGACGCCGGTGCGAGTGAAATGGTGGACACGTATGAGATGGGGATGCTCGACGCAACCCATATGACTGAGGAAGTAGATGATGTGAAGCCTTCTCACTTCTCCTCCTAGTCCTCCTCCTTTGCCTTCCATATTAATGGAGTACTTATCCAAATAGACTAATTAGTATAGTTAATTTGTACTAATACTTCTTCTTCTTCTTCTTGTTCTTCTTTGCTGCCAAAACCCACGACAAGAACATCAAAACCAAGACAAGAATTGAATTGTACTTCTTTTCAGACAAAAAAAAGCTTTCTCCTAATACAAAAATTCTCGTTATACCATTCAAAATTTGAAAAAAAAAAAAAAAAAAAAGGACTTAAGTACTTTTAATGGAAAACAAAAGTAACCTAAAATATGATTAAGAAGTAGCTAGACTTGGAAGCCCTCGAGAGAAATCTTTGTCTCTTTGCCGGCCTGCGCCACAAAAAGGCGAGTATAACAACACCTATATATACACAAACACACACACACACATATACATACACATATATAGATATACTATATTACGATGTTGTTAACCTTATTTAAATATTGACAAATTGACAAAAGAATAGAATAATGCAGGCATGCAGGCTTTTAAGAGGTTGGGGTAATATAAATTAAATTATGTATGATACTAATAAAAATAATAATAATAAAAAAAATTAGACAAATTTGGTGAATGGTAACAAACTTTCTCGCAAAAACAAAAAGGGTATCACGGGTACTCGAGATTTTAGCCAGTTTATTGTTTTCTATAATACTGTGGTGTGTCACCTTTTTGTGTCTCTTCTCGAAATGATAATTAATTAATTCTAATTAATTACCCACATTAATTAATTAATTATTAGTAAGTAGCCTTTGAAAGAAGAGAATAATTAACAGAATGGTGGGTTATAATATGTAGAAATATGTGGAGAGTTATGTGTAAATAAGACCAGATTTGTTAGCCTTATCTTGATTAGCTCTATAAATATGGTAACAAATAACTTACCTTATCTGATCTTTTCCGCGATTAACAAGGCATGTGAATATTGAACCAGCCAAACTTTTGACCAACATAATTTTCCTCTTTATTTTTTTTAATAAATTTTTTAAAGGTTTCCCCAAAAGTGGTTATTTTCCTTTTTGGTCTTTTTTTATTTTCCTTTCGGGTAATGTCAATTAAATGTGAGTTTTGAAAGGGCAGATATTATCACCGTTAGTTCCTAAACTATGAGAACACTCGTGTTATTCTAGTTTGTTTGTTTTTTTTTTTTTTTGAATAAAGTTAGGGCTGGGGGATCTATATTATTCATCTAGTCATGTGTGGAATTATTGATTAAATATGCCTGCAACTATGTGTTAATTTAATTCTAGAATTTTTATTTTCCCGGTAAGATTTATTTATTTATTTATTTACACAGGTTTTAACAATGGGCTACCTTTAAAAAAAATGAAGGGAACATTTTACTCTTAATGTAGCTACTTGCTATTAAGACATAACTCTATTAAACTTTAGAAATCAAAAGTCAATTTTAGTGTCGTGGCTAAATATGTAAAAATACAATAAAATAAGTCAAAATGTAAAGAGTAATTTGCAAAAAAAAAAAAAAAAAAAAAGAACAAATTATAGACTATTTACAATTTAGATATTTCTTAAAGAGAAATTTATAATTATTTGGAGATTGACAATGGTAATTACCGGTAGAAAAGTCCATGCTTAAAACTATGTCGTCTTACTACCTATTTTATTGGCGAATATACCGGAACCAAACTCTAATGGATTTAGTAACCAATCTAATATTCCTAATCAATCTTTGAGAAATTCTATAGTAAAGAATATCATTTTTTCTCTCTCTTATAATAGTTGCATCTAACAAAATAGCATACATACTATATACCGAGTAGTGTACATGTCACGAAATTAGAATGCAATTTCCATAACTTTCCATACAGAGATGCCTAAATATTGTGAGTTATATATAATTAATGGTACAAAAAAAGGTCTCTAACTAATAAAGACTTCCACGACCTAATTTCGGACTTACTAACTAACTAAACTAGGAATAATTGACATGGTTGGGCCAAGAATAAATAAGATATATATATATATGAATATATATTCTCCTTAAAAAAAGATATATGCGTGTGTGTGTGTGTGTGTGTGTGTGTGTGTGTGTGTGTGTGGGGTACTACTATGGTCTTGGTGAACCATTATCGTCTAATCCAAAACTATAATTTAACTAATGTAAAGCATGTCGTATATATGTACTTATGTGTTTGTATATGTGTGATATACGTATTATATATATATACGTTGGAAGGAAATAATACTATGAATATGGAGAAAGGGGGTTGGTCAACTAATGAATTAGCATTTGTCATAAGCTGATGGATTCGTTATCCGTCTCTCCCTTACACATTTAATATCTAATTTAATCTATATACCTTCTCGTGTCATAAACCATGGCACCAAATCTACATCCTATAGTTGGGACTTCAACATTATTGCACATTTATTATCTATCATTGGTTGGTCAAATGCATATATACACAAATAAAAATATTTATATGTGTCTGTGCATATATATATATATATATATATATATATTGCAAGTGTGTGTATATATAGAGTAAATAAAAGGAAACAACATAAAGATTCAAGAACTTGAAGAGACATATAGACACAATCAAACATGAAGTTGCTGTCGTTGTTGTTGTTGTTGTTTGTTGTTGTTATTTATTTATTTATTTTTTTTCTAAGATTAAACATGAAAAGGAGGGTTTAACTGAATTTTACCAGGTTAGAACTGAAGAATAAATAAGGCCAACTTCTCTTTTTAACTCGAGTAGTACTAATTAAGAACCTTTTGGATTCTTTTCAGAAGTTTCTTCGTGTCCTCAACTATTGAAATCTGTAACTTCAAGTATGTATGTACAAATCAAGTACTTTCCTCAGAGCCCCCAAAAAAAAAAAGGACAAAATTTGTTTTTTTTTTTTTAGAAGATTAAAAAAAAAAACAGAAGACAATTAATTAAAAGAAAAAATGGCTTAAAAGACTAATTAGAAAGATTAGATATGCTTCTCTTAATTTGTTATATAACAAAAAGAGGGCCTTTGGTACGAGGGAAACTAAACTAATAGGCAATTTTTGGACACCTATTATAATTTTTAAATAATCGTATTGATCTCATAGTGATTTTTTGACATTCACAGATTGGACACTAGTTTTTGATAATAATAATGATTAATTGATAAAAACACATATTTATATCGGTCAGTAATTGATATGGATTGATTTATCATTTAAAAAATGATAATTTTCTTAATTTAATAGAATTTGGGTAATTTATTAAAAATTCTTAGAAAATGATCTCTTGTACACGTATCCCATGACAAAGAGTAAGATAAAAAAAAAAAAAAAAAAATTAGAAAAGGAGAAGAAAATGTGTAAGGACTTGGTATACGGAAAATATCAGTATCATTATGACATTTATTTTATATAAATATGAGGTGTAACTAAACTAACAAAATTAAGGATTAATGGCCAAAAGTCAAGATCCCACTAGAAAATAAAATCAATGCCATGAAAGCTGCATTTAGTTGAATTAAAGTATATTTCTTTTGTTGAGTCAAAACATAGAGGAAATATTTTTATGATTTAACTAAATAATATTCTAGTTTTCTTAAGTCCAAACCTCAATCAAAAAGCAAAAAAACGCAAGAAAAATGACAATTGAAACATAAGTTTAAACAGAATTACATTATTCAATCATGACTTGTTCATTCCTCCAAATATTATATATATACATATTATACAAATACATTATACATATATATATATATATATATATATACAAACACACTAATTAAAAGGGAATATAAAATGAAATTCCTTGAATTTAACAGAAAATGAAGGAGAAATAGATAGAGAATTTACCAAGCGATCAACGAAGCATTCTTTTCTCCAACCACACAACCACACACGCATATACACACACATATGTATTTATAGGTGTATAAGTACAATACACGTGTATATATACATATATATATGTATGTTTGTATATATAGATATATAACGACAAATTTACTTATTTTATTATTTTTCAGAAGAAGGAAATAACGTTAGAATGGGAGCAAGAAGAAAAAGAACAAGAAATACCTTTGGCGGGGAAGGAGTGTTGGTGAGAGAAAAATACCAATCTCATCCGAAATCAAAACCGAAATTCAAACCGAAATCGTACCGTTTGATGCATCAAACAAACTTCAAGCCATTTTCGCGACTTGGAGTGACCCCTAGAGAAAGCAATGGGAAGAAGAAAACAAAGAAAGGAATAAATGTTGTGAACAATACTTTGTCGTTTAATGTTGTTATTGAGTTGTGATGTACAAGTAGAGTTAGATGTAGATGTGGATGTTGATGGCCTTAAATGTCAGGATCAGAAGAAACAAATTTATTAAAAAATAAAAAAATAAAAAAATCCCTAGATTTTGTAATTTCACAACATATTCCAGTTAGTTTCGATCACTTACTATTTCATAATGATCACAACAATTCCATGTTTATCATTTACCAAAAAACTATTGCATGTTTTTCTTATCAGCTGCCACTACTTGGTCTAATTAATGTCACATGATGGGTACTATTGACTAACTTTACATATTGGTGTAGTGGGTCATATATCTTTTTCTTCTTCTGTTTATTGAATGATCAGTTAAAGATTTAATTATTTCAGAGCCTTATTTTAAGGTCATTGATGATAGTGTGACACTGGACATGTCGTATAAAACTAATTCCACCCTCTAATAAGAATTGCATCCAGTCTTTTTTGCTCCATTAACCTGTATTTTGACTATAGACGAAAGAGATAAGGAATGGGATCATACAAGTGATCATTTTATTTTGAACAAATTTTTTTTTTTTGTTTGATATACACAAGCAATACACATTTTCAACGAGGTATATTGACACAAGGATTTTTAAGAGCAGGAATCAAATTAATGGACCCTATTAAGTTATAACTTTTAAATAATTATTAACTGAAAGAGAGTTTGTGGACACCGCGTGAAAAAATTATGCATTTATGGATTTGACTAAGGTGGTGAAATTTATTGGCATGCAATAATAAGTTTTTCCTACCAGTTTACACATGTTAGTTAATTACAAATCATGTTGGTATGCTATTAATATTAATAATCATTAGAAAGATGAATTATTATAGTTTTCTATTTTGTAACACATGAAGAAGTTTCAAATTTATTGTGAGCCTAATCTAGGTCCCTATACAATACACATTTACCTGACCTTAAAAAAAAAATTAATAATAAAAATTTCAGAGTTCTCAGTCTGCCCTTATTGGTGAATCAAAGCCATGTAAAGGTGCAATATTTCGTGGCTAGCTAATTAGTTGTCCCCCAGGGACAAAACAAGGTATTAATTGAAAACTGCTTTGGAAAAACACTGTTGCTAAATAGTATTATAAATAAAGGTAGACTATTTGCTGGGTCACATGTCATGGGATTTTCTTTTATTATTTTCTTAATGAGAAAATTACTTAAATAATCACATTTTTTTTCATCTATTGACTATCATGACACAAATTCTTAATTCTTGACCAACACGATACCAATTGTATTTAACTTTAGTTTAATTTTGTATCATATTAGTCTAATGTTAAGTTTTTGTGTCATATTTGTCTAATTGTCTTTAAATTTGTGTCATTTAAGTACTTTTCCCTTTATTAAACTTGTGGTGTTCAACAATATTGGTACTTTTTAATTTTGTTCATATGAATGCAATTTACTTTATTGTGCATGGCGCAAATTCTGACAATTTTGAAGCTTTAAGATAAATTTAATTTTTTGATTTATTTAATAATTAAAAACCTCATTCTCGCCTTGAGACGCGAAAGGTCATTTAAGCCGTTGGAAAAAACAGAGTCGCAAAGGATGGAGACGGAAGAGCCGAGGAAGGCGAATCCGCCGCCGCAAAAGAACAGGAGGATTTCAATTCTTTATTATTATTTTGCACTTTTGTTATCCTTATTCTTGATTTTTGTTGTCTAGTTATGTGGAAAAATATTTCTCTGTTGTAAAATTTACATTTTAGACCTGAAATTTTTTTTTATTGTATTTTTGTTTTCTTTTGTTAATCTTTTTATTTGGTTTTTTTTTTTTAATTTAAGAATTTTGGTGATTTTGGAGTTACTCTTAGGAATTATTCTATTGGATTATTATTGTTAATCTCTCATATTTTATACCTCCAAAAAAATCTCATATTTTAGGAGATTACTGAAATTAAACTGGCGGAATAAAAAAAAAAAATCAGTCAATAGAATATTTATGATTGGTATAATATAAACAAATATGGTAGAATATGAAAAAAAAAATCTGGTAGATTACCAAGACTAATCTACGAGATTACACTTCAATGACGGGAGTAGGAGACGACTGATATTTTATCTCATAAATAAAAAAAATATGCTGGTAGATATAAAAAATAACATATCATAATATTCTTTGGTGATTGGGGATTAGTGCCCGTGACCGGAGATTGTCGATAACCTATGTTCATTGTAGCGATATCTGATATATCACCGTCGGTAATCTTCCAGATTATCTTTCTAATAGGTTGGGGGTATTTTCTACTAGATATTATATTGAGTTTGATTTATTTAATTGAAAATAAAAACTGAAATTATTATAACCGAGATAATATATCATAGATGTCCTTTTTAAGGGCAGTCCTCCAAAAATCACCCTTTGTGTAAAGGATATAAACATGTCCAAGCCCAAATACTCCCTTTGTAGCCGGAAAGCTTATTCACTTTCAAAGAAACCGACCTTCGGCTAACTTCATCAGTTAAACTCAAAAAATCCCAAATATCGTGTAGCTTAAACTTTAAGATAGGGACATTTTGCGTTTACACTGAAAAATCGACCTTATTTAATATTAAAATAAGATGATTTAAGTGAAGATATAGCTCAGTCGTAATTACATCTAACTTCATAAAATATAAGGTCCAAATCCCTGTTTTTGTTTTTGTTCTTTATATATATACATATATATATATATATCAAATCGTTCTTGAAAGATCAATTTAGTTTGAATGATAATTCCAAATTAAAAAAAAAAAATCATTTTTGAAAGCATCCCTTTTAATTTCTACCCTATCTCCTAATGTTTGATTAAGTTACCAAATCTCAAAGATTGGAAAAAAAAAAAAAAAACCCCATTATACAAAAAATTACATGCTATCATAACCCTGATCAAAATGACTTAGTGCCACGATTAACGAAGGGCTCCAAATCATGCTTTTTTAAAATGGTATGGTTCCCATGTCATATGAAAAAAATGCTCACTCAATATCCCACTATTCTCGCCCCGCCGATCCGAGGTGCTAGCACCGCCGCCATCGCCATTGTCATTGCCATTGCCGTCACGGTCACCATCCACGCTTTCGCTAACATTGCAACCTCTGCCTCTCTGCACCACAAGAATCCACGCATTCACCACGAAACTCAAGCACAACGTGTCTCCCAAGGTGCCTAATGCCGGAAACTCGACACAACAACGTGTCTCCAAAACGCACTACAAGAATTTTCACCTTCGGAGACCAAAAAATTGGTCCCATAATGTCTATTTTTTGGTCGCCAATTCCTTCTACGCAAATTTCCCCCAAAAAGGATACTGTATGAAGTAAGTTTGAAATTTTTTTTCCTTTCCTTTTTCAAAATGAGAGATTGATGGAAAAAGTTGAGAAAAACACTCTTTGTTAGAAATTTTCTAATTTCAGAAATTGGATACGTTATCCAAACATAGGAGCTTTTTTGTTAAAAAAAATGAGAAAATTAATTTAAATTGAACTTGTTTGAGAGCATTTTGGAAATTGTTTTGGTTTGGGTACTAAATCCATTAAGTGTCTTTTTTTTTTATTAAATAAATTTTGACGTGACAATCATTGAACTCTTAAAAACTCATGTGAGGATTATGCAGGAAAACCCACAAAACATCAGACCGAATCAGTCTGATGGTTTTTAAACTGTTAGTCCAATACCATGTAGGAATCCTTTGAAAACTGTCTTGAAACCCATCTGGGTTGGTTTGTGATTTCTGAGAACGGTCTAGACCAAACTAAACAGGACCGTTCCTCATATAGATATATATATATATATATTTATTTATACTTTCGTTTTTAATAAAAAAAAATTAAATGTTTGAACTTTGGATATTATAGTTACATGTATTTATGTTTGTTCGGATTATGAACTTTGGATGTCTTGCGTTGGTTTGTATTACTTTATGTTATGTTTCATTATTTTAATAGCAAATTTTAAATATCGTTGGTATTCTAATTTTAATTTCAACAGTGAGTTTGAAAATAAATAAAAAAAGACCACAAAAGGTAATTAAAAAAAAAACCTTAAAAAACCCTCTAAAAGTCTAGTGGGTCGTTTTCATTTTAATTCAAAATTAGGCTCAAAGAAAAGACCAAATCATAATTTAAACCAAACTAGATTATTTTCTGGTCTGCTGTGATTTATGCACACAAAATAATCTGGTTACATCTATATTTTTCAAACGATCCAATCCATAAACAAGATGGTTTAAGACTGAATACCCTTAACTCACGTAAAAAAAAAACCATATCCAACTATCTCAAACTCAAAACCAAAATATACCTCAATACCATTATCAAAACATTATTTTTTACTTTGTATTCAAAGTAAAACCACTTTCAATTTGCTCCCAATCAAACCATATTAAATCTCTTCTTAGGGTTTGTTTAGTGTTTGGGTTTGAGTTAAGTATTTTAAGTTTAAATAATAAATTTTGTTGACTTTTCAGAGAAGACAAAAAACTTTTTCAAAAAAGACAAAAAACTTTTTTAGAAAAAGATAAATTTTTGAGTTCAAACTTGAGGTTTAAACTTGAACTTCCTTAGTCATAACTCGAACAAGTAGCCGTACCACCCAGCTTCTCTGCATTTTGCATGGTTTTTGGTTTTGTTTTTCAATGCCCATTTGAGATTTCCTCGTTTGGTGCCATTTTTGAAGCTTTTCTGCTTTTTATTTTTTACCTTACATATTGACAGTATCTTGTTCTGTTTTTCATGGTACATTGGTTGAATGCCCGGTTCGAAATAATTTTATCTCGGTTTTCATTTCCGGAAATCCCCATATCATGGCCATAAAACCCTTCATACGTTTAGGATATTATCTTGAATGTGTTTTCGTTTCAGGGTTTTCCATTCTCCGGTTTTCTAGCCAACAAGATTTTATTTTTCACCGTCTTTGTCATGAACTTCAGAGTTACATCTTCTTTAATGCCGGTCAGTTTGATGTTTTGCGGTCCTGCACATAGATGTCGATAATGGTTCTCTATATCGAAAGATTTCATATTTACGAGTCGTTAAGTTTGATCTGTGATGTCAATGTTGCAAGTTGATTGCATCTTTCTAAACATCCTGTGTCTGCTTTCTCATGATGCCGCTGCATTTCTATTGCTTCAGGTCATTTCCGACAAGGCGGCCTCGCCTAAGAACATTCCATCTGTAAAGCATCCTAATCCGAACATCTCACCTCTGAAAAATAAAAACAATACCGTCTCTCCATTGTTGTCAAAGAAACCTCTCGAAAAGGAAGTGAAGTTGTCATCCGAGTGCACTACTCCAAGCTGTCTTGTAAAGGTGCCGCTTACTTGCAAGACCGGGTCTGGGCAGAAGATCTCATGGGATGTGCTACCACCGACCATTACTGAGCTTGGCAAGGTATATTTTCCAAAATCTAGTCAAAGTTTGATGATGTGAACTTGTGGTCGTTTTGATGTCACTTTCTTAATCTCTTTTGCCATGTTGTTCTTGATCATTGCAGCAAGCTGTTCAACATCGGAATATCGCCTTTTTAGCTGCTGTACGTTCGCTTGAAGAAGCATCGGCTGCAGATGGTGTAGTTCATTGCATGTGGTAGGATTGCATATTATACTTTCCCCTGGTTTCTATTTGTTGCTGGCTTCCCTTTTTGAGTTTTGGATTTTCCGCCATGAGATGAAGTTGGCCTATATTCCTTTTTCGCCAAAACACAACTATCAGAATGATCGGTTGTATTTTTTCTGTTTCAGCATTTTTGCCGAACGCTGCAAATCCTCGCAAAAAACTTCTGCGGGAGCATTAGTGCAGACATTTTTGGAACTCAATCAGAAAATGCAGAGTGCAGCAATGGCTGTTGATGCCTTGCTAAACTCGAGGCTTCCTGGTGCAGACTAAAGCAACTGTTATCCCCCGCAGCATTTCTCGCCTGATGCGCGTAAAGATCCCATGAGTAAGAATGCCGCGTCATTGGTTAAAGCTGCCATAGCAACGAATCTGTCTGCATTTGATCTGTACAGAAAGCAGAAAAACGATGAAATTCCAAATGGCGAGAGATTCCATTATGTTGTCCTAGAGAACTCTCCAGCAGAAGACTTCGAGAATCGTTCACTTGCCAGCAAACAAAACAAGAGAAATGACGGAACTCTTTTAACCGACTCAACTACTAATTAAGGGCTCTCCCCCTGCATCAGGGCGACCTTCGTCAGCTGCCAGGAGATCAAATACCGAAAAGGAAGATTCGTACAAGGGAAACCGATTGAAGGAGGCTGGAAGTTTAGCTGAAAAGCTTATCCTGGCTTCTCGGGAATGGTTCTTGAAGTACTTGGATGATTCGCTAAATGTGGGATTCGGGCTGAAAAGAGAGGAACGAAGCCCCGAAATTGCATCTCTGCTAGGGCAGCTCAAAAGGGTAAATCACTGGTTGGACGAGTTGGCCTCGAATGGGGCTCGGGAAGACCAGAGGATCGATGGTTTGAAAAAGAAGCTATACGGGTTCTTATTGGAGCATATGTTGATGCAACAGTTGTTACGAATCAGTAAAGTAGTAGCATACTGGAACACTAACAGGAACGGCGGAGTAGGATATAACTCTCGAGTGCTGACATTTCGAATTCAGTTAGGTATTCACGTACAGCGATGATTCAAGAATCTAACAGCACAACAAAAAACGTAACGATTTAACGATTCAGTTAGGTGATGTCTCCTATCTGGCTATCCAAGACTTCTTTTTTTCCTTTTGACAACGCTCACTTATCTAAACTAAACTTCTAGTAGTTTATGAAAACCTAGCACCCTTGTCAAGATTGTCATTCAATTGTATAGCTCGGTGCCGTAGGTTTACTTGTCCATGGATGAACCGATTTTCTCTCTCTTAATCTCGGAAACCCTTTTCTTTTTTTTTTTTTTTTTTTTTTTTAAATATAATTTGTTATTTAATATTTTATGTTCAAACTACGGTTTGAAAAAGGATGCAGAATCGACATTTCAGCATAATTGAAGCATTAAGAAATGAGAAAGGAACTGAAATAAAGTGTCATTGTTGTTATCATTCGGAGTGGTTGATCTAGGACGTTTTTTGGACCTCGGAAAAAAAAAGTTTATTTGGATAGAGAATGGTGTGCCTAGATAATACAGGAGATGTCTTCCTGCATGACGTGGATAATTTACAAGGTGAATATGTCCATAATCACCCGTCCGTTGTGGTTGGAGAGTCTTGAACCGAAGGTGATTTCAAGAGGGCGTTTTCTTAACTTGTTCTAAAGATCTGGTACGTCGAAAATTTGACTGCATGCTAGTTTCTAAACTTGTAAGCCTGTCACATAAGTGGTAACACATTTTGAATTTTCCCCATCAGCAATTAGGGGGAAAAAAAGTTGGAATTTTTTGAAAGGATTCTTTAATTCAGCTACAAGAAATAATATAGTAATTCTATAACTAAAAAAGAAAAGGATGAAGGAACTAAAAAACATATTTACCGTAAATAATTAAAGTATTAGTGGATTTTAGTTATATTTGATATTAATAGTTGTAAATAGTAAATTTACTTAATAAATTTGTTATTTATCTTAAATAGTTTAAAAAATATGTTATTTTGTTTCATTAATTTTGTAAAAATGTTAATTACTATAATTTTCAAAAAAAAAAAAAAAAAGGACATTAATATGTGGTTTTGATTGGGACATAGCAATGATATTAACATATATTCCTTGGGGGATTTGTAATTGCATAGCATATCCATACATTTCTTTATCAATTAATTTCTTAATCACACAATATAAAAGTTGTTACTTGTTAATTATCAGTTGAATTTCAATTAATTAATTAATTAGTTATTCTAAGGATTTGTGTAGTAGTTGTTAGGGGCTGAGAGAGATAAGGACCGGGCATATGCCCTTCTGGATTTTAAAATTTTCCTTTCTACCTTTTTTAAAATTTGGAAAGTCGAATGATTCTTTATGATTTTTCCCCCTATCAAAAAATGTGTCCACAACTTTATGCTTTATATATTCTCTACTTTTTTAATTAATAAGTTTACTTAACTTTTTAAAATTTGAAGTACTTGTATTAAAATTTGTCACCCCAAATAGTTTAAAATTAATAAAAAAAAATAAACTATACTGACTTATAAATTCACTATTTTTTAACTCTATTTTAAAATTTGAATTAAATTATATTACAATTAATATATTTAGCGAAAAAAATAATGAGATAAATAGATAGGCAGCAGTAAAAGATTTTTTAATTATCAACTTTTAATTTAACCACGTCCACTTAAGAAAAATTTTCTATCAAAATTCTTTATCCAACTCCATTTATTTATTAAAATCACTCCATTTTTCTTTTTTCTTTCTTTTTTTCTATTTTAAAACAAAAAAACTTCAAAGATAGGATGTGTAATTTCTAAATTCTTCTCCATCGAAGTTGGAGCATTAAGATTAGTCCAATTGCTCTTCCCTAAACTTTTCATCCCTCTGCATGACTTCATGTATGAGTGCATTTTCTCTGGCTTGAATGTTTTCCCACATTGCCTGCATTTAAAAAAAAAAAGAAACACGAAACTTAGCAACCGATCATAATAGATGTTCATATGTCTAATACGTGACATTGACAAAGTTCTTGGTTTTGTTGTCGCTAACTGTGAGTTGTTATTTTTCTATTGGTATCGATAAATAATTACTAATATTATTCTAACGAATCCCAGATGAATAGTTTGTTTGGTTCCTTATTATGATAAATAAATAAATAGAATTCGATAATTTGACATGACTTGGTCTCAATCTATCTTCATTAGCTACTTATCGAAAGCATTATTTTCTTTGAACTTTAGAGTAAGGGGATTATAATTTTGTAGTAGAGTCAGATGTGAAATTACCGTTAAACTACACTTTCAACCACATAACCGAAAGCATTTTAAAAATAATAACTTCTAAACAATTCTAAGACCTTTCATACTCAACCGGCAACCCATGACCAGCCAATGGCTATAAAATATATTTAAACATAAATATATATAAATATGTGTGTGGAAGATGATCTAAGGGTGAACTAATCTTAGGTCTAAAATATTCACTCGTAATTTGTCTTATGACTTTGGTTTAATGGAAAAGTCAGAAAGCTTCACATTCGACAGTTGAGCTTGTTTTTTAAAAAATGGGGTTTACATTTTTTTTTTTTTAAATTGGGGTTTACTTTTCAAGTGATACAAACACACAGACACACAGACATACAAATTTGGTAAATCACACACACAAACACACACGAACATATATATATATATATATATATATATATGTATATTAGCAGATAATTGTCATCCATTATTTTAGTTTGGTATGTTCCTGTGGACCTAATTGTGGTTTCTAGGTAAGTGTAGAATTTAAAGTTTTTGCATATTATAATTGTTTTATACATAAATTAGCAACAAAAAACACATGATGGAGACAATAAGATACAGTAAAAATTGATGCTTACAATTGTTACTTTTGTGAAAATTATTTATTAATAACTTACGAGCAATTAGACACACGCGACGAAGAGCCCATTTCCTCGATGTGGTCGCTCGTGATCTTCGCGTTCTTGTTCTTGGATTTCTTGGAGTACAAAGGAGTGGAAATATTGTAGTTCTTGTTGTTGGTGTTGTTGTTGAGTGTGGTTGGGGCTAAATTCTTGGTGGCTTCAAACTTGACCGAATCAAAATCATCGGTCAAAGAGGATCTACCCGAGCCGAAACTGGATGATTCTTCATTGATTTCGGAGAAAATTTTGGATGGCGGATCGATTTTAGAATCCGGGAAAATCTTTTTCTGGGATTCTTTGAAGGAAAAAGGACTTGTTGTTTCTTGCTGGACTTTGTCTTCAGCAATTTGATCACTCTTTACCTTGCTGGGAAGCTCTTTGTGTGTGGAATTTGGACCTTTCTTCTTCTCACAAGAATATGAATGAGAATCTCTTTTTTCATCTATGGAAATAATACCATAAAGACAGTATTTTAGGCACTAATAAGTTTAAACGGAATTTATTTATTTATTTATTTATTTATAAATAATATGTATAAATACTAATTTTTTTTATCAAATATTTTGTACCTAATGATGTGTTAAAGACTTATTCAATAATTCTTAATTTGTAAATTGCAACACACAACTTAATTTTCATAAATAAATATGAATTGACCTATGACAAAAACATTTTTCAAATCTAAAATAAACTAATACTTGAAAGTAGCACTAATTGACATATAACTATATACCTTGAATTAAAGGATACATGGGTAAATGATATTTTTTGAGGAAATTATTTAATAAATAATCGATGTTTTGTACAAATACCAAAATGATTGTTTTTTTAAATGATCCGTGATCAATATTAATATGTATTTTACACTATTAACAATCATTTTCTGAAATTAAAAAAAATATTCTGACTTATGGCAAAGATATTTTTTCCAATATAGATATAATATTTATATTTATACATATACATTACCATTAGGTGTAGAAATAATTTGGGATCCTTTGAGGACGTATTCATTGTCAGAAAGTGGGGTGATGAGGTCGTCATCTACCAAGTCTTGCCACACGTAACCTGTCTTGTACCTCCTGCTTTTATTCTTATATCAATGCGCCATAACTCAGAACTACCATTATTATTCTTTGTATTCCATTGGCCATATTAGGCATGCATTGGTAACTTTCAACTCTAGTGTGTACATATATTTATTTTGTGTATAATATCTATATGTGTATGATTTACCTCTTGTAAGACTTTCAAAAATTAAAAAAGGAAGAAAAAATTTAATTACATCTTGTATGACCAAGCATAGGCTTCTGGCATGTCCTTTCCTCTCAAGTCCCCAAGCCATCTCTTAACATCTAATTGTACACACAAGAGACACAAAATCAATAGGAGAATTATTTTTGCTTCTCAAATAATTAACTTCAAATCGTATCAAAATCAAATAGCATGAAATTAGATAAATTACATTATTAAAATACATAATAGTAATGGTCTCGATAAAATCCTCTCGGAGAAGAAATTAATTAGGCATAAAAAAGAATAGAGATTTTTTTTTTGTTTTTTTGTTTTACTTCTGAGATAGATGCCGGTGCGAGTGAAATGGTGGACACGTATGAGATGGGGATGCTCGACGCAACCCATATGACTGAGGAAGTAGATGATGTGAATCCTTCTCACTTCTCCTCCTCCTCCTCCTCCTTTGCCTTCCATGTATATTAATGGAGTACTTATCCAAATAGGCTAATTAGTATAGTTAATTAGTACTAATACAAAAATTCTCGTTGTACCATTCAAAATTTGAAAAAAAAAAAAAAAGGACTTAAAGTACTTTTAATGGAAAACAAAAGTAACGTAAAATATGATTAAGTAGCTGGACTTGGAAGCCCTCGAGAGAAATCTGTGTCTCTTTGCCGGCCTGCGCCACAAAAAGGCGAGTATAACAACACCTATATATACACAAAAACACACACACACAGAACCTTTGAAAGAAGAGAATAATAATGGAGGGTTATAATATGTAGAAATATGTGGATAGTTATGTGTAAATAACACCAGATTTGTTAGCTTTACCTTGATTAGCTCTATAAATATGGAAACAAATAACTTACCTTATCTGATCTTTTCCGCGATTAACAAGGCATGTGAATATTGAACCAGCCAAACTTTTGACCAACAGAATTTTCCACTTTTTTTTTTTTTAATAAATTTTTTAAAGGTTTCCCAAAAGTGGTTATTTTCCTTTCGGGTAATGTCAATAAATGTGAGTTGAAAGGTTATTATCACCGTTAGTTCCTAAAATATGAGCACACTCGTGTTATTCTAGGTTTTTATTTTTATTTTTTTGTTAAATAAAGTTAGGGGTGGGGGATCTGTATTGTTCATCTTTTCATGGAGTCCTGTGTGGGGGAACTGTGTTAATTTAATTCTAGAATTTTTATTTTCCCGGTAAGATTTATTTATTTATTTATTTTACACGGTTTTTAACAATGGGCTACCTTTAAAAAAAATGAAGGGAACATTTTACTCTTAATGTAATTACTTGCTATTAAGATAAAACTCTATTAAATTTTAGAAATCAAAAGTCAATTTTAGTGTCGTGGGCTTAAATATGTTAAAATACAATAAAATAAGTCAAAATGTAAAGAGTAATTTGTCAAAAAAAAAAAAAAAAAAAAAAGAAGGAACAAATTATAGAATATTTACAATTTAGATATTTTTTGAAGAGAAATTTATAATTATTTGGAGATTGACATTGGTAATTACCGGTAGAAAAGTCCATGCTTAAAACTATGTCGTCTTACTACCTATTTTATTGGCGAATATACCGGAACCAAACTCTAATGGATTTAGTAACCAATCTAACATTCCTAATCAATCTTTGAGAAATTCTATAGTAAAGAGTATCATTTTCTTTCTCTCTTATAATAGTTGCATCCAAAAAAATAGCATACATACTATATACCCGAGTAGCGTACATGTCACGAAATTAGAATGCAATTTCCATAACTTTCCATATAGAGATTGCCTAAATATTGTGAGTTATATATAATTAATGGCACAAAAAAGGTCTCTAACTAATAAAGACTTCCACGACCTAATTTCGGACTTACTAACTAACTAAACTAGGAATAGTTGACATGGTTGGACCAAGAATAAATAAGATATATATATATATATATATATATGAATATATATTCTCCTTAAAAAAAGATAAATGTGTGTGTGTGTGTGTGTGTGTGTGTGTTTGTGTGTGTGTGTGGTACTACTATGGTCTTGGTGAACCATGCATTATCGTCTAATCCAAATCTATTATTTAATTAATGTAAAGCATGTCGTATATATGTACTTACGTGTTTGTATATGTGTGATATATACGTATTATATATATATATATATATATATGTTGGAAGGAAATAATACTATGAATATGGAGAAAGGGGGTTGGTCAACTAATGAATTAGCATTTGTCATAAGCTGATGGATTCGTTATCCGTCTCTCCCTTACCCATTAAATATCTAATTTAATCTATACCTTCTCGTGTCATAAACCATGGCACCAAATCTATATCCTATAGTTGGGACTTCAACATTAATGCAATTTATTTTATATCATTTGGTTGGTCAAATGCATATATACACAAATAAAAATATTTATATGTGTCTGTACATATATATATATATATATATATATATATATTGCAAGTGTGTGTATATATGGAGTAAATAAAAGGAAACAAACATAAAGATTCAAGAACTTGAAGAGACATATAGACACAATCAAACATGAAGTTGTTGTCGTTGTTGTTGTTGTTGTTGTTGTTGGTTTTTTTTTTTTTCTAAGATTAAACATGAAAAGGAGGGTTTAACTGAATTTTACCAGGTTAGAACTGAAGAATAAATAAGGCCAACTTCTCTTTTAACTCGAGTAGTACTAATTAAGAACCTTTTGGATTCTTTTCAGAAGTTTCTTCGTGTCCTCAACTATTGAAATCTGTAACTTCAAGTATGTATGTACAAATCAAGTACTTTCCTCAGAGCCCCAAAAAAAAAAAAGGACAAAAATTGTTTTTTTTTTTTTAGAAGATTAAAAAAAAAACAGAAGACAAATTAATTAAAAGAAAAATGGCTTAAAAGACTAATTAGAAAGATTAGATATGCTCCTCTTAATTTGTTATATAACAAAAAGAGGGCCTTTGGCACGAGAGAAACTAAACAAATAGGCAATTTTTGGACACCTATTATAATATTTAAATAATCTTATCGATCTCATAGTGATTTCTTGACATTCACAGATTGGACACTAGTTTTTGATAATAATAATGATTAATTGATAAAAACACATATTTATATCGGTCAGTGATTGATGATGATTGATTTATCATTTAAAAAATGATATTTTTCTTAATTTAATAGAATTTGGGTAATTTATTAAAAATTCTTAGAAAATGATCTCTTATACACGTATCCCTTGACTAGGAGTAAGACTAAAAAATTAGAAAAGGAGAAGAAAAATGTGTAAGGACTTGCTATACGGAAAATATCAGTATCATTATGACATTTATTCTATATAAATATGAGGTGTAACTAAACTAACAAAATTAAGGATTAATGGGCAAAAGTCAAGATCCCACTAGAAAATAAATCAATGCCATGAAAGCTGCATTTAGTTGAATTAAAGCATATTTCTTTTGTTGAGTCAAAACATAGAGGAAATATTTTTATGATTTAACTAAATAATATATTCTAGTTTTCTTACGTCCAAACCTCAATCAAAAAGCAAAAAAAACGCAAGAAAAATGACAATTGAAACATAAGTTTAAACAGAATTACATTATTCAATCATTGACTTGTTCATTCCTCCAAATATTATATATATACATATTATACAAATACATTATACATATGTATATATACAAACACACTAATTAAAAGGGAATATAAAATGAAATTCCTTGAATTTAACAGAAAATGAAGGAGAAATAGATAGAGAATTTACCAAGCGATCAACGATGCATTCTTTTATCCAACCACACACGCATATACACACACATATGTATTTATAGGTGTATAAGTACAATACACGTATATGTATACATATATATATATATGTATGTTTGTATATATAGATATAAAACGACAAATTTACTTATTTTATTATTTTTCAGAAGAAGGAAATAACGTTAGAATGGGAGCAAGAAGAAAAAGAACAAGAAATACCTTTGGCGGGGAAGGAGTGTTTGGTGAGAGAAAAATACCAATCTCATCCGAAATCAAAACCGAAATTCAAACCGAAATCGTACCGTTTGATGCATCAAACAAACTTCAAGCCATTTTCGCAACTTGGAGTGACCCCTAGAGAAAGCAATGGGAAGAAGAAAACAAAGAAAGGAATAAATGTTGTGAACAATACTTTGTCGTTTAATGTTGTTATTGAGTTGTGATGTACAAGTAGAGTTAGATGTAGATGTGGATGTTGATGGCCTTAAATGTCAGGATCAGAAGAAACAAATTTATTAAAAAAATAAAAATAAAAAAAATCCCTAGATTTTGTAATTTCAGAACATATTCCAGTTAGTTTTGATCACTTACTATTTCATAATGATCACAACAATTCCATGTATATCATTTACCAAAAAAACAATTGCATGTTTTTCTTATCAGCTGCCACTACTCGGTCTAATTAATGTCACAATTAATGTCACATAATGGGTACTATTGACTAGCTTTTATATATTGGTGTAGTGGGTCGTATATCTTTTCTTCTTCTGTTTATTGAATAGTTGAAGATTTAATTATTTCAGAGCCTTCGTTTAAGGTCATCGATGATAATGTAACACTGGCCATGTCGTATAAAACTAATTCCACCATCTAATAAGAATTGCATCCAGTCTTTTTCGCTCCATTAACCTGTATTCTGACTATGGACGAAAGAGATAAGAAATGTGATGATACACGTAATCATTTTATTTTGAACAAATTTTTTTTTTTGGTTTGGTATACACAAGCAAATACACATTTTCAACGAGGTAGATTGACACAAGAACTTTCAAGAGCAGGAATCAAATTAATGGACCCCACTAAATTATAACTTTCAAATAATTTTTAACTGAAAGATAGTTTGTGGACACCACGCGTGAAAAAATTATGCATTTATGGATTTGACTAAGGTGGTGAAATTTATTGGCATGTAATAATAAGTTTTTCCTACCAGTTTACACATGCTAGTTGATTACAAGTCATGTTGGTATGCTACTAATATTAATAATCATTAGAAAAATGAATTGTTATAGTTTTCTATTTTTGTAACACAAGAAGAAGTTCCAAATTTATTGTGAGCCTAATCCAGGTCCCTATACAATACACATTTACCTGACCTTAAAAAATAATAATAATAATAATAAAAAAATCAGAGTTCTCTGTCTGCCCTTATTTGGGGAATCAAAGCCATGTAAAGGTGCATTATTTCGTGGCTAGCTAATTAGTTGTCCCCTTGGGACAAAACAAGGTATAAATAGAAAACTACTTTGGAAAACCACTGTTGCTAAATACTATTATAAATAAAGGTAGACTCTTTGCTGGTCACATGTCATGGGATTATCTTTTATTATTTTCTTAATGAGAAAATTACCTAAATAATCACTTTTTTTTAGCTATTCACTAACATGACACAAATTCTCAATTTTTGATCAACACGACGCCAATTGTAGTTAACTTTACTTTAATTTTGTATCATGTTAATCTAATGTTAAGTTTTTGTGTCATATTTATGTATTGGTCTTTAAATTTGTATCATTTAGGTACTTTTCCCTTTATTAATTTGTGATGTTCAACAATATTGATACTTTTTAATTTTGTTCATATGAATACAATTTACTTTATTGTGCAACGAGCAAATTCTGACAATTTTGACGCTTTAAGATAAAATTTAATTTTTTGATTTATTTAATAAAAAACCTCACTCTCATCTTGAGACGCGAATGGGTCATTTAAGCCGTTGGAAAAAAAAGAGTCGTAAAGGATGGAGACGGAAGAGGCGAGGAGGGTGAATCCGCAGCCGCAAAAGAACAAGAGGGTTGTTGCCACCAGCACCGTGTGCCAGGGAGAGAAGAGAAAGGAGGAGAGAAAGAGAGCAAGAGAAAGAGAGAAAGGACCAAAAAAAAAAAAAAAAACACATACACACACAAAAAGAGAGAGAGCTAGGAATTACTTCCAAGTTTATTTTTTATTTTTGTTTTTCAAAAAATGAAAGAAAGAAAAAGAGAAGATGTTATTCTACTATTTAAATATTTTATTGTTAGGAATTTTCCTATTCAAATATAAAGATGTTGTTTCTCACTCTAAAATCCAAATAGAACCCTTAAAAGTCCACTTCTGTGTGGTTTGGTTGCTTTTCGATACAAGGGTGTACAAAGCAGAGATTAATTCTGATTGTCATAAGAAGCACAATTTTTGGGATCGACATAGTCATTAGTAAAAAATTAATTACAAATTGTGCCATCTTAAAGATGAAAGAAAATTAGATCCCCACTAAAAAAATTTGTCAAATTTTGTTTTCTTAGTTAAAATGCCATTTTTTGTTAGGTTTTATACATGCTACTTCACTCCACGCATCCTTTGGTTGTGAGCCGAGGCACTAAGGAAAGGGCGTAGCGTTAAATCTGCCTTGCAGCTCGTAGAGGACCTTCAGTGATCGTGCAATCACGCTGTCTCATGCTTACCGATAAAAACTCCCAGCTACTGAACCTTAATATAGTACTGTTAGGAACATATAGTAAACTATAGAATTATTTTAAATGATTGTAAATTAAATATGACGATGCCTCATATTTTATAAGACTTATTTTTCCCGTCAATCCAAGAGAAAATGATAACAAATAGCACCTTAAAAAACGCATGTTTAAGAATTTTATCTTATCTTAACATGATCGGAAATTTTGACCTTTAACTATATTTATTTATTTTCACTGTTTTTTAAAAGACATTCTTACCCTTCCCTTTTATTGCCTTGTATTCTGCCCTAGTATTAACTTATTGCAATTTTTTTTTCCTTCCCCTCTCTCTTGCCTCTCTCTCTGTATAAGATCCCTCTTCTCGGGCAGTTGCCGTTGCCGTCGCCAGATTTCAATTCTTTGTTATTATTTTTGCACTTTTGTTATCTTTATTCTTGATTTTTGTTGTCTAGTTATGTGGAAAAATATTTCATTGTTGTAAAATTTACATTTTAGACCTGAAAATTTTTTTTAGTGTATTTTTGTTTTCGTTTGTTAATCATTTTATTTGGTTTTTTTTTTTTATTTAAAGAATTTTGGTGGTTTTGGAGTTACTCTTAGGAATTATTCTATTGGATTATTATTGTTAAGCTCTCATATTTTATACCTAAAAAAAAAATCTCATATTTTAGGAGATTACTGAAATTAAACTGGTGGAATAAAAAAACAATCAGTCAATAGAATAGTTATGATTGGTATAATATAAACAAATATGGTAGAGTATGAAAAAAAAAAATCTGGTAGATTACCAAGAGTAATCTACGAGATTACACTTCAATGACCGGAGTAGGAGACGATTGATATTTTATCTCATAAAAAAAATACGCTGGTAGATATAAAAAATAACATATCATAATATCCTTTGGTGATTGGGGATCAATGCCCGAGACCGGAGATTGTCGATGACCTATGTTCATTGTGGCGATATCTGATAGGTTGTCGGTAATCTATTAGCTTATCTTTCTAATAGGTTGGGGGTAGTTTCTACTGGATATTATATTGAGTTTGATTTATTTAATTAAAAATAAAAACTGAAATTATTATAACCGAGATAATTGTTAGAAAATATAGAGCATAAACAATGAACAAGTAAATTCAAATATAATGTAACGAAAATTGTTACATTGAAATTCAACCTTAATTAGGATGAATCAACACAATAAAGAAATCGTCGAGGCACGCGAGAAACGTTTTCCTTAAAACAGATTTGTCCCCTCCGGTAAGTGCACGAGACTTCAAAGGACGTCTGTTTCCCAGGATACAACGACGAACAACGGTAGTCTAGCACGATCAAAAACCGCTTCTGGCGAACTTGAAACTAAAGCCTTCACTCTATCACCAAAACTCAAAAACCCGACCACTACAAGAGAAAACGGAAGAACAAAGAAACAACAGAAAGAAAACTTGTGCTGTGGGAGTTTTTGTGTGTTCAAGTGTGTGATTTCAAGCTTGTGGAGGCCTCCTTTTATAGGCTCCAAAATGAGGTGTTACAAAACCAAAAGTCATTGGTTTTAATCTAGATTAATGCAATGTCATTAGTGCTGCCCATTTACACCATTCTTAAACCACTGTAATATCAACAATCATTCATCTGTTGAGCGGGTGGATGGAGTTCGCGCCTAATTCCTTTTCGATCTTCAAGTTGTTGAAGGCCGTGGATGCAGCGAAGGCGGATGAGTCATGCTGCTCGTTATGACCGTTGTCCTCTCCATTGTCGCCGATCCTACACGCGTCGTGGACTATTAGCATCGCGGAGGTGCGGCCGACATGCTCAACGAGGTGGAGGGCGAAGACGGCGATGGGTGAGTCCTTGGTAGGGTTGGAGGCGTCAAGGAGGTTGGCGATGCCGGTGATTTCTTGCGAGGATTGGAAGCATGTGAGGACTCAGAACTCCTTGTCATGCGGTTCTAGGCTCGAAATCGAGCTCCGCTTGCAGTCGCAGGAGTGTTTGTCGGATTTATAGGCGAAGGATAGAATCGGTCCGACCGCCGCGGTCATCAACCAAATCGCCGTGATGAGGATAGTAAAGGTTTGGTCGTTCAAGACCTGGAAAATGTTTGTGGCAGATTTCTTATCATCAGTTAAGAATATAGTAAGGTTATAATACTGATTAAGCGAGACACAAACGATAATTAATTTAATTATACGGCTTGATCTCAAAGTTAAAATGCAGCAAACTTTCTTTTGGTCAAACGCATGACAACTACAGTATTAATTAAGCACATGGCTTAGAAAATATATAGCAAATTGACATTTAAGATAAAATTGATATTTACAAATCACCTCAATATTAATTTTTTATTAAACAGATATATCATGTAAAAATGTTGATATTATGTATTCAATTTACTAAATAATTTTTCTAATCATAAAACCATGTGCCTCATTACACTCTTTTAGGTCAAATTTACTTAAAATTGTATACTCCTTATTGTATCTCTTAACTTATATATGTATTACATGTATAAATGTCTTTCACAAAATGATCAGTGAATTAAAGTTCATAAAAAAAAAAAAACACCCTCCTGTAAGGATATTAAAATCAAGCATATATGCGTATAGAGAGTTTCTACGAAGAACACTTATTTTTGGCTAATTAATAGAAATAAATATTTTAACAATTGAATTAACTTTTCGATGATCAAATCTATAAACAAGATGTCCGTCTTGCATTATAAGAATATCAAGAATATGTACAGGAAATTAATACAGTACAGAAACTCCAATATTTGTTGAAACTATTGTTTTAATAGTAGGATTATTTTTTCCCCAATCTGATTCATAACTATGAGTAGTTATCTGTCTAGTACTATAAATTCTTATCCTAGACATTTATTAATCATACCGCAAAAAATTCAATCAACCAGTTAAAATTCAATTCGTATCCATGGTAAAAATTGACAATTCCACTAGTAAAATTAATCAAACAGCTAAAATTTAGTTGTTTGTACATATAAACATATATGAAATGTCTACGGCCTAGAAACCCCTATTTTCAATATACGTAACTACTGTCTATTTACTGTTTTAATAGATAGATTAATTTTTTGACAATCTGCTTCATAATTAGGAGTAGTTATATGTCGTGTCCTACAAGTTTTTATCATAGACATTTATAAAGCATAAAGGTAATAAAATAATCAAGCATTTTAAAATTCAGTTCATATCAATGGTCAAAGTTGACAATTTCACTCGTAAAATTAATCAAAAAGTTAAAATTCAGATGCTTGCATACCTTAATGTCCCTGGCGGAGGTTATAACAATCAAGGTGAGAAACCCTTTGGTGTTCATGAGCAGCCCTAGAGCCAGACCTTCTCGAGGCCTCATTTTGTGGACAAAACAGCCGCAAGGGAAGTACTGACTATCTTAACCAAGAAAGCCAAACCCAAAACCCCGACAATCTTCCCACTTCCAAACTGCCCTCCAAACACCTCCTTGTGGTTTGTCCTCAGCCTACAATCATGAAGAACAACGGCGTCATAAGCCCCGAAATAAAGTCCTCCACTTGCTCCATCAGCTTCTCCTTGAGCTCCCCCTTCGGCATGATCGTCCCCAATATTTGAATCCCCCGAGAATTGAGTGACACCCGCTGGCATCGGCGATGTACCCAAATGCAGTGACAAGTGCTAGGAAAAAGCTCATGTGACAGACATTGTAGCCTCCGCTGCCATCGATGATGCGATCATTCATTTGGCTAATGATTGATGAGAGAGCAGGACGGAAGGCGAAGAGGGAGAGGACTAATAAGGCGGTGCTGGGTGTTGATGTGGCTGTGGTTGGCGACGGGAATGGAGAGGGTGTGGAGGATCCAGGAGGAGAATTCAGTGATGATGGCCGCGGAGAGGGCGGTGCGCCCCACCTCGGAGCGGAGGAGCTTGAGGTTAATGAGGATTTGAGCGAGCTCGGGGAAGTTGGTGGCGGAGAGGGGCGATGCCCCAGAAGAGAGGGCCGTGTCTTGTGGGCAAACCCTCAGTGACGGGGGGGAAATGCTCGACGAACATGTAGTGCAAGAAGTAGCCAACGGGGAAGGGGAGGAGGTAGCCAGAGAGGGCAATGGTGAAGGACTTTTTCGGGTCATGAACAATTGTTTTGATGTCAAGCTCAAGGCCAAGGAGAAACATGTAGTAGAGTAAACCTAAATTGGCTATGGTCTCTAAGGTCATTACGCTTCTGAATGGGAATAGGTAATCTAGGCCAAACGATGAGCGGCCAAGTCCCTCGGCACCCACTAGTATACCACCCAAAAAAAAAAATGCACATCGAAAAAAACGGTTTAAATTCTTGTAAAATTGTAAGCTTAGAGTATGAGAAAAAATATTCTGCTAAGATACAGGAATTTGAACCGTTGTATCATATTAAAGTCATATCTGATAAGGAAATTTGAATTCTTAAGCTTTCGTAGAAATTTATCCCCGTTAAGTTTAATGATGTAAATACTTTTCAGGATGAATAATGTGTCCAGAGTATGGAAATATATATATATATATATATATACTTATTGTAATTTTAATAGCTAAGTTATATTATAATCATATCAGATTGAAGTATAACAAATTTCATGCATAATAAAAAAAAAAAGTTATATACATCTCAATTAAATTGACACCGAGTTAATTAGATGGAAAGAACACTTTTGCTAACTCTCCAAAGTTTGGAGAGGGAGAAATTTTGACATATGCTAAGGTTTAGGGACAACACAAACTTGAATGAAATTCGAATACTTGTTCATTAACTCAATTTCTTCTTCTTCTTCTACTACTTGTTCATTAACTCACTACTACTTCTTCTTCTTCTTCTTCTTTTTCCCTTTCTTTTAGTATTAATATATAAGTCAGTTTTTCTTAAAGTTGAATTAAGGTGCAATGTGTTGCTCTTAACCTGAACAATTAGCATAAATTCAATAATTCGATACCTTATTAACTAGCTAGCAGAGTTCTAACTCCGCAAGACACAACAGGTGGGCTCCACTTTCTACGTCTTTCAGCGGCTCGCGTCGCTCCTCAACTTTTTTGACACATTAAAGATAGGCAAATAAATACATGTATATTGAAATATATATTCTGTTTATGCAACTTAATTTGTGTAGTTAGAACCTTACAAATATCTCGGCGGTGTTGCGAGGAAGGCGTAGAGGTTGGAAGGCGAACATGAGAATGCGAGTTGGCACTTCTAAATTTGGGACGTTTTCTGCCCTCCAAAGCCCTTCCTTTTGGTTCAAGGTTTGCTTGTAGCACATCACCATGTAATTTATTTGTGAGTTTTTTATACACCAATCCCTTTCGGGATCAGGATTGGTGCTATTACAAAAAAAAAAATTTGGGATCCATAACCAAATAATTAATTAATTACCTAAAAAAATGGTTAATTAATTAATTAATTAATTTGTCTGCCAAAACCATTGGCCGGTACTCCTCCACCCCTCCCTGCCTCCGTCCTGTCTATTAATTCTGCCACCGCCTAGAGGGCGGTGGAAAGTTCCGAGGCATGAGAAGGTTGGAGGACGGCGTAATGGCTGTGGTTAGGAGAGATAGATGAAGGAAAGAGGTAGATGTTGTATTTTTAGCTTGTATTTTTTTTTTTTTTGGTTGAAATTTTTAGCTAGTAGTTGTGACCTGTTAAATGTCGTAAACTTGTATGGTCAAGCGCTTAATTTGGGTGGTATTTCCCCCCTTGATTTACTTGTCTTTAATTTCTTATCTTGTCATAATTTCACAATATATAGATATATAATTTATAATATCGTTCACTTTCTTTCTGTCTGCTTTCTATATATGCTGATTGTTGTTTGTGGTTTGTTAGAACTTAATTAGTTGAGCTTTTATGAGAATTAATGCTGTCAGTAAGGTTTGATAGTTATCATTTTATTTCGGTTGAATTAAGTGTACTTAATTTGACGAATTTTTCGGTTCAAAAGTTTTTTTTATGATAAATTTTTTTCATTCATGTTTTATATCAGAAAACGACAGTAAATGGGTCACATAAAATTTGGTAAAAATTGCATAAAAATTACAGAAAATTAAGTGCATAGCCATATTTTGAGTACCTTCTTATAATTTTGCTTATTCTAATATTAAAGTTAATAATTTTTAGTGATATAATATAAAAATGCGAAATTATCAACTAATGTTATTTTGGAGATAGATATAAGGATATGTCATATTTATGATATTTTTGCATATACCCCACATAATTTTTGGACTAAGAAAGCAGACATCTTTCGTTATAATTAACATTTATTTTGAGAAAATTACCCAAATAACCTCTTATTTTTTAATCTATTGACCAACATAATACAAACTCTCACATCTTGACCAATAAAACACAAAGTTTAGTTTACTTTTATTTGATTTTGTGTCATATTAATCTAATATTACCTTTTTGTATTATATTGGTGTAATGATCTTTAAATTTGTGTCTCCAGATACTTTTCCCATTTATTTTTGCCTTCTAAGACTGTTTCTATTTTTCAGGATTTCCGTTCTGGCCTTGTTTTCCCTTCTTGTGATTTTCATTTATAATAAATTGCTCTATTACAATTATTGTAACTCTTACGTGGTTTTCTATTTTATTTATCTTAAATAAGAAAAGATCATAATAAACATGTAACAAATTTAGTAAGATGAATATACATGAGCGTTGCACAAGTTTTTTCACTAATATATATAAATATAATGTTATTAATAATTTTTAAAAAGACAAATGTAATTCTACAGTGCATTCATCATTTCTCCTGAATCATCATGTGGTGGTCAAATGACTCAATTTGTGGCAATTCAGTTACCGTTACGTAACGATTCAGTCTCTGTTATACGTGACGATCCAATCACCCGTCATATTGATTAATTTTTTCTTTGTCTATTCCGCACTAGGCATAACTAATCTATATAGGGAGAGTCTTGTGTCCAGCACCCTATATCTGTCATCTATGCAGCAGTTAAATTTGTGCCATTCGATCGGTAATCGATGGTGAGATTTGAGGGCATGAAAGGAGGGGCAAGTGTCCATGGAAGAAGAAGAGAACTTTCCCCTCTCATTGGGAAATGAGATCGGTATTGGTGTAGTTCTCCTTCAGACTTTTTTTTTTTTTTTTTAAGAACTAGAATGAATAGAAATTATTTTATGAAGACACAAGAAGTTATAAAGAAACAGTCTTTTCTTTGATTTTAACTTAGCTAGCTAGCAGCACTCCCTCCCTCCTGATCTAGTTTATTTTGATGATTATTTGGAAATGATTATGGAAGGAAATCAGGAATTACTTTTTTTTTTTTTTTTTTTTTTGTGTTCTTGTTCTTATTCATTTTTCCCCCTTTTTTTTAACTATATATTATATAACTGTAATCAAAGTGCAGACGAAAAAAAGAAGAGAGTTTGGTGGAGTTTTCAGCTCCAGAACAAAGTTATCCTCCACTCCTCTGTTTTATTTCATGCTTTCACATACTAAGTCACCGTTTTTTTCATTTCATTTATCAAAAAAATACATCTTTTTCCTCATAAAACCAAATCCAGCTACAAAACATTAAAATATACGTTCTTTATATTTTTATGTTCAACTACTATAACGAATATGCCGTCTCATTTATTAGAAAACACTTTCTTGGTCTGACCTCTATCCTGCAACCAGTCAGTTTTCTTTAGCAAAACACAAAAATGGGCCAACACCTAGCCGCCTCCTGACCCGTTAAGCTCTCCATGTCACTGTCGTTTCACAAACGTTACCGAAAACAAGACTATCACTATTAATTTATTTAATATTTCAATTAAAATTTAAAAATTTTAACTTAATTTTTATTTTTTTTAAATAATAATAAAAATTATAATTAATTTTTAAAAATTTAATCAATTTCAACACGTAATATGATATGCCATTTGTCATCAGCAAGTCAAGCTTTGAAGAGGGAACCTCTTCTTTATCCGAGCGCTTGTGCAAGCGTCCGGCTTACAATTTTCTAGCCGTAGTTATCAGTACCACACAAGTACGGGACCATGTCACATCCATTAAATAATAATATATGTAAATAGTTTTTTTTAATATGAAATTTTATTAAATTAAAATATTTTTTTCTAATAAATAATTAATTATTAACTGTGATTGATTAATATTTTCAATTACAGTTAATAATTGATTGATTATTTATAATTGATAACTAATTAATTAGATAGATTAATTAATATTTTAATAACTACAGTTTATTTTTTAAAATAAAAAAGTAATCATTTTTTTTAACAAAAGTGTTAAAAAATATCATATTTACCCAATTTTTCGTTGAAAAAAATGGTTTGAATTTTTTTTTTCCCAATAAGTGTTCAATAACTGAGTGTTCAACAAAAACAATCTTGAAACTACATATCTAAATTATGCAAGTACAATGGGAAATCGGCGTATAAAACAATGGTTTACATAGATGCATATTGATACTTTGCCTCGAGTAGGATCTTTTTTTTTTTTTTTTTTTCTTTCTTTCTTTTCCTTTTTTTATTTTTTTGAAGAATTTCTTTTCCTCTTTCTGTGATAAGTTCCCTTTACTTTTGTTACATCAACGTCAAGTCAACATAAAAGTAGGCAGCTTATCAAAAAAATAAATAAATTAAATAAATTAAAATTAGGCAAATGCAAACTACTGTTTTTTTTTTTTTCTTTTTTCTTTTTCTTTTTTTTCTTCGCTTGAAAGATAAGTTATAGTAAATTAATTGAGCCACTAGAGGACGAGTAGGAATCACTTGAGTGAGACTCACATATTTTACCCTTCCATATGCAATTTTATACCCTATTTAGATATCTGTTTTAAACTTATTTTTCAAATTAAAAATTTGATTTTTTTTTTCAAAAAAGAAAACATGGTATAAAAGAAGTTTAAACAATAAATTTAAATGGAAGATCTAAGTGGAATTTAATAACTTTACTACATCATGATTTTCTTGTCCTGTCATAATTAATTCTTCTGATAAAATGTATGATTACAAAATTATCAGGTTCTTAAAAAAAAAAAAAACAATTCATGAAACATGAAATGTATATCATTCTTATCATCTTTATCAAACACAATATAACATCTACAATTTAAACTTTAACCCCCACACTGATCTTATATTATTCTTATAAATAACAACGAAAAAATAAATGATAAAAAAAAACCCCCATATTGAAACCAAATAAATATGAAATCATTCTCAAGCTGCTTCATCTTCATTCCAACTTGCCTTAACTTTGGGACCTGTGGGCCCATCTTCCCCAAATACCTCATCCGGCAAATCATCAATAAACTTCTCAAATGCCTTTTTCAGTCCTCCCGGCAACAATTTCTCAACTTTCTTCACTTCCTCTTTCCTATCGTAGTCGATTTTCGGACCCCACTTCCTCAAATAGTTCACCCACGGCGGCTCCACCACCGCCAGATACTCCGCCGCCACCACCTCGAAGTTCGAGCCCGTAGCGAAGACAAAGTTGCTCTTGGCAGTGTCATTCCTTATCCCTATCACCCCGTTGCCTTGCAACACAAGCCCCGGTTTCGCATACATGGCGTGTCCGCTAAGCGACGAGTATGCGACCGGCCTTTTTCCGCTGCCGCCGCTGTTGTCGGCGTATTCGAGCTCGGATGCGTCGAGCCACAGGCCCTTACTATGCTCAGATAAGTAGAGCTTCCATAATTCTCCGGTTAAGTTGCTAATTCGGAGCGTCATGTGTTCCCAGTCACCTATGTGTTCACCGATTCTCCCTAACCCGACATTGACGAGCCCTACTTTAGCCCTCCCGGGCCCGTTAAACGGGTAAAATATCCACACCGCGAGGTCAGAAAATGTCGACCCAAACACGGGTTTCGCGTGCAGGTAAACCTGCGCGGAGCCCAAATCGCCTCGCTTTACCCTCTCTTTCTCCTTTTCGTCTTTCGGTAGGTCTATCCAGTACTCGCCGTCGTTAGCGCCTCCTTGCGGGAGGTTCGAGCCCGTCGGGTCGACCGCCACGGGCTGAGATTCTTCGCCGCGTTTGTACAAAAGCGTGCCGTTGGTAAAATACCAGGTTACCGACGAAGGCAGGTACTTTTCATCCGGGTGGAAGTAGACTATAGGGGAGTAAGCTTGAAAAACGGCCTGAATTTGGGGTAAATTAGGCATGGACGAGTATAATTCATTTGAATTTTTGGTGTTTTTCAAGCAAGCTATGGAGGGAGGAAGGGCATTAGTCCCGCCGATTTGCGCGGTGAACGTGCCGACCATGACACCAAGGGCTTGCGTCCCTCGGTTGGTTGGCCGAAGGCTGTAGACATTGAATCCATTGGCATTAATCTCCTTACCCTGTCCCCAAATCCACGACTCCGCCTCACACGGCTCGGTGAGGTCGGCCCGGACGCACCGGACTTTCTCGAGCGGAGGCTTTTGGGGGCTGTCCGTGACGACGACTCCGACAGCTTTGTATCCGTCGGGGGGAGTCGGCAGCCAGACATACCCCTTGCTATCTTGCTTGATTTTCACGGACTCGCTGCTCCATACGAGAGAGTAATCTACTGGTTTACTTAGAGCCGTTCCGCTCTCACCGCCGTCGTCTTTCGCAGCCAACGCCCATCCGAAGAGCTGCTTGTTGTTCGGCTGGCTGTAGCATCCTAACATGTGGAACCCTTCGGGTATCGGCGACGGCTCGAAGAAGGTTGCTCCGGCATTTCCCGGTCCTCCTTCCCGGGTAACCCACACTTTGTTGAAAGTCGAAATTTGGCAAACTTGTATCCCTCCCAAATCAATCCTCCCGCTAGCAAATCCATCGCCTGTAACGGTACCATGTTAGTTTACTAATTCTTCGAAAAAAAATACATATATATATATATATTATGATCAGTTTTGTGATATTTATATGGTTTACACACATATATATATATACATATATGTATATACCTGATGGCAAGGAGGGAAGTGCAGAGGGAAGCGTAAACATGGAGTCAATGGGCAAAGGCTTGCTTTTCTTGGAGAGAATTGTGGTTAAAGAATTTCCCATTGGTCAAGTTAAATTGGTTTCTGTTTTCTGATTATAAAGAGAGACAAGTATATATAGTTGGGCTATAAATGTGAGGTTAAAGACTGGTGTGTGGAATCTCTAAAAGATATGTGTGTATTTATATATAGGTGCGTGTGAATATATATATATATATATATATGTATACATGTGAGATGAAGAATAATAGTGTTATAAAGAGGCATATTCTGTGTAATGGGAAGGCAAAGAAGACGTCAAAAGAACCATGGGTATTTCGTGCAAGAAAACCTATTTGGCATATTTTGTTCAAAAAAAAAAAAAAATATATATATATATATATATATATAATTATGCTTGTGATCTTGGTTCAACTTCTCTTCTACACCAAGTTGCTTTGCTTATCGTTAAGTGATTGCTTTGCTTTTTTCTTGTTCACCGTTGAAATGGGTGGGACTCTTATCTAGCTATACATATATAGTATTTCTATATAATGCACTTATAGATGATCATCTTTTTAGTGTAACATATTAAAATAAAAAAACATAATATAGTATATATTTAGTGTTTGTCTAAGTACTTCCAAAAGAATATAAGAAAAAGTGCAACCACGACATTTTTTTAACGTCTGATCTTAAAAAGCAGAAGAGTAGCTAGTTTGTAATAACTAATTTCTCACAATAATACTTGAAGGGTATATTAATAGTTAGAAGACAATTAATTCTTTTTTTTTTTTTTTTGTATGTTTGATGAATAATTATTATGTTATATATAATAGTTATGAATATTACGTTGGAGTATGAGTCGTAGGAGTTCCACAATAAAAGCCAATCCATATATAATATCGTCGACGGTAGTTTTATAGATTTAACTATAACTTTTTATTTAGATACATGTAATTATATATTGATTTATATGTAGCTTTATGTGTATTTTTATTTATTTTATGTGTAACTTTTTTTTATCATGTAATTTTATTTATTTTATTATACATGTTATTGGATTATTATGGTCGTTAACATGAGATCTTGCCTATAATTATATATAGGCATCTTTTGGCATTTTGGTGAGTTTTTTATTTGTGCTTTTCCACATCCTATCGCCTTAAACAGAATTGAGATTCCAAAGAAATATTTAAATAGATATTTTCAGCCGGCATATTGTGATCAGTGTACACACACATACATATATATATATATATATGTATGTGTATATATATGTATGTAAATATATATGTAGCATAGCACTAATTAATATGTACAGATGTGAAGTGGGGACAATTATAAATATTGTAATGACAATTTTTCTTAAGATGCTGAGTTGTTGCATTGATTTATCAATTATTGCGTAAACCTACACCAATATGGTCAAGATTTTTGTATTACTATTATTTTTCTTTTTCTATATTATTTTTTAAATTATTAGAACAGCTTTTGGTTGGTGGGAACAAAGGGGAAAAAAAAAAAATTTAATGATTGTCCTTCTAGTGTTGACCGATCTGCAATATTGAAATATGTTTTTCAAATTATGAATTTTACTCCTTTTTTTAGAATGAAATTTCATGTAAATTTGATGAATACTTTTTTTTTTCTTGAAAAATAAAGGATCTAGTAGTAGTCTCATCATTTCCCGTTACGTAATATCACATAGGCATGGGATTTAAACCTCCAATCTCTCAGTTTGTGAGGTCTTTAAGGTTATCTCTTATGTCAACTCATCTACTCCCGCGTGGGCTAGATTTAATGAATACTTAACTAACAATTGTGTCTCTCTACCCCACCCCCCTCTTTTATATCCTAACATAGAGACATACAACCTTTTCAAATCTAATATTAAGTAGTCACTGTTTAGTTTGATGATAATTAATTGCACCTAAATTTATTTTAAAAATTTAAACACGCTATTATCATGGATGATTCCGAAGGATATTCACTTGTCTCATTTTGATTTTGGCAATACCCTATTGTTCTGACCCCATCCATTTTATAAACCATTAATTTTCATACAAAATACAACATGCGTATGTCTACCAATTTTAAAAAAGATGAAATAATAAAATAAAATAAAATAACAAAACAAAACAAAACAAGCATATTTGAAAAGAAAAGAAAATCCAAAGTGGAAAAAAAAAAAATCATCTTATTAATTATGTCTTCTTTTATATCTCTCTATTAATAGAAGTTAAATATTAAAATGTCATATAAATTTCACATCAGTTAAAAAATCTTATCAATATATTAACGTATCATATATGAACATGGGGAGAAAGGACATAAATGAGCCAAATCCCTATAGAAAACTAGCTGATTACTCTATATTACACCTGTCGGCATCTTTTTTCTTATGTTATCATTAGTTGCTATTATCTGGCATTGGTTTTTATGTCAAAATATTACTTTTTGTACACAGGAAAGAAAGATGCCCTACTCATGTGAAGATATCTTAAGAGGACCATATTTTTGTTTTTGACCTTGTCCTAACTCCTAGTTAATACCTAATTAATTAATCGTGATAAGAATAACACATGATTTATATTGTTTTAAGGAATTTTTTAATCGTCCTTGTGTAAGATTAAAACACGTTCTAATCATATTTATTACTAAGGGTAACTAACTTACAAAGGAAATTAATATTATTGTAAATACAATGTGGGAGAGGGCCTACAAGTTTTAATTTAAAAAAAAAAAAATTGGCATGTATTTTGACCATGAAACTTAACTAGTGCTTTGAAATATTTAAGTTAAATTATTAAAAGCCATCGATTTTTATTTGTTGAATTTTTTTTTTTTTTTGAGGAATGTGAAACACGTCCAAATTGTTAATAGATCAAAGGGATAATTTTGATGTTTGGATATGAAAATTCAAGTTTTACACCTTTTGATAGAGTAAAACAAACTAAAATTATCACTAAGTTACATTTATAATAAGTACCTGTAAATTTTTAAAAAACATATATCTATATTATTTTACCGACATGAAAAAGAAAATGTATGCATTATGATTTCAAGGAAAATGTGGAATTAAGTAGGCTATTGGGAGGGTGATAAATTAATTAGAGCTAAAACACGTTTACTTTAATATTTTACTTTTACATGTTTGAAACTTCCTAGTCCTACATATATATATATATATATATATATTGCTTATTTAGTTAAACTTCCACAGACAAGAATTTCATTCTTTTTGCCTTCTCTTTCTATAGCTGCTGCATGTAACATGTGCAATAATTATTCATGCTGACAACCTCTCTTGTAATTTGCAAGTAGCATATATATATCCGAAGGAGAACACCTTCTAAGTTCAAATAATTAAATGTCCTAAGTTCTTGTCCAATACGTGACAATTCATTATTTATAATATCAATTAGTTTTTTTTTTTTTTTTTTTTCACAAGTTCAACTTGGAAGGGCTATAACAGATTATATGGTCCTCTCTCCACGTAATATAAAAAAAAAAAATTATTATCTAAAATTATTGTTATGTATATCTTTTAATTTATAAATATCAACCTTAGAGAACAATTTAAGATCTAAAAATTTATGATTAGTTTTGGGGAACCATTCGAATAGAAACAATTGAGATGAAAACATTTAAATAAAAAATTTTAGAATAGAAATATTTGAATTGTCATTCAAACTAGTGTTTGGATGTTAACATTTCAAACATAATATTTGAACAGAAACATTTAAATATACGTTTGAAAATAGCTGTTTGAAAAGACACGAGAAAGATAGGAAAATGTTGATTTTTGATTTTTTTTTTAAATCATTGTAGGACATATATCTAAATGGAGGAAAATTTAAGAACAAAAAATGACATTTAAATACTCAATTTTCAATTAGTTCTAACAAATGCATATTTGGAATGAGTCACGTCCATTTACATTGAATTCTCGAAATGTTTTTAAATGTTCACGCCAAATGCATGCCTAGTGTTTTTTTTTTTTTTTTAATAATTGGAATGGCCATTAAAATTGAATGCTTAATTGACTATTATTATATATATTATTTTGATTACAGTGCTACGTAAATAAATATTCCGTTTATTAACTATATGTTAGGTTAGAAGGATTAGTAGCTAATTTAGAATATTTTTGAATGAAGGCATTAATTATATATCTCAATTAGAAAGTAGGGACACAACTATCAGTTCTCGTTTAAAATAAGGATACATTTTTTAGTTTTTTTTATGGGGACGGTTGTAATGTTTCTGGTGTTATATGGGCACAATAAAATTATTTGAAAAAAATCTAGAGACAAAAATTGAAAATTTAAAAATTGAGTGGGTCTCGTGTCCCCACTTAAAAATTAGACAAATTCTCTAAATATATGATGGTTCTCTCAGAAAGATCATAGATAATTAAATCTTAAATTGTATATATAAATACTAGTGACAAATTATACGTAATCCAAACGTGTGATATATATCCACAATGGTTGGTCTTGATTTCCAACTAAGAATGCCACAATATTATAAATACACACACACACACACACACACACACATACACACACACACACACACACACATATATATATATATGGAAGTGACGAAAGAATTATTTCATTAATATAAGACCGGTGACCAATGGAGACCATACGGACTAGGGAAATAACCCAATGTATACTTACAGAATTTTTATCATAGGGAAAATATGTTCCTCATGTCTCTTGCATAGTTAGTTAAAAAAAAAGTTATGGATTTGTTTCCCTATTTTTTATGCTTTTCTATAACTCTATTTATTTTTTATGATAATATTTGAGAGTAAGAGATTTATAACTAATGCCAATTTAATTGGAATACGCTTGAATATTATAATATTAATTGTTTCTCCATTCAATTATTTAAAATAGCTGTTGGAAAAAAAAAAAAAAAAAAAGATTATCGCTTCTCCAATATTATGTGTCCCCACTCTTTCTTATTTTATTATAAATTTCAAGGTTAGGGACAAGGTTTATCGAAAAATGACATCTCTAGAGAAAGGGAATTGTAATTTTTAATTTTTTTTTTAAGTGGAACGGATACTTTTTATTAATCAGCAATTCAAAGCCATATCGACGTGCACTTACTATATCAAAAATGGCGTAAGAATAAACATCCAGCCAAAAAAATCCCTATTGAACATAAAAACAAATTTGATTCATCTATTTATTAAAAAGAATATACAATAAATTGTTAGTCAAAACTTAAATAATCGCTATCATGCATTTGCTAAACATGTAAAAGAAATATGTGTAAAAAAAAAAAAAAAAAATCGGGTCTGTAACACAATCAATTATTTAATTGATCTTTGTTCTCTAGTAGCTTAAAAAATGTTCCACGACCGAGTTTATCCCCAAAAAAATTAGTTTGAAGATTTAAAAAAAAATATATATATATATATATATATATATATATATATATATATAAGTGTGTGTGTGTGTGTGTGTGTGTGTGTGTGATCGACTAGGAAAAGAAATGATAACCTGCAAGCTAAACTCTTGCCAAAAAAAAAAGAAGAAGAAGAAGAAGAAGAAGAAGAAGAAGAAGAAGAAGAAGAAGAAGAAGAAGAAGAAGAAGAAGAAGAAGAAGAAGAAGAAGAATAAGAGATAAATATATTACATAATATATGATTAATAATTCCCTCAAAATAAATTTTTTGCTTAATAACTCTTTATTTATGTAGTCGACGCTCAGCTTCAATTTAATCGAACATATGTTTTTTTTTTCTGGGAATTTAATCGAACATTTTTAACCTCTCTTTTTTATAATTTAATTGGACTTTATTATTTTCTTGTCTTTATTGAAATGTTCAACAATTATTAAATAATCCAATGGGAATTTTTTTCGTATAAAAATTAGAATATAATTCTTGGTTTGCTGTTTTTGGTTTGTTTGAATTTTTTTTTTTTTTCGGTATTAGCTTTTTAACTCTCATTTATTAAAAGAAAGTAAAAATATTATTAGGTTTTGAATCTAAAAACTCCTATCTAGACTCCAGCCATGCGGTAACTAATTTTAACGTGGTGAATATAACTCTTGATTCTCAAATAGTAGTATACACAACTAAAAAAAAATGTATTCATGATTTGAAATACAAATATATATATATATATATATATATATATTTCAAAAGAAAGGTATTGAACAAGAGGATTTAATTTTATTTTTACTAAATGAAATAAAACACACTATAGGACCAGCTTGTTATTATATTATTGTACAAATGGACTTTTTTCATTTTTTCAATAAAAACTTGGGAATAAAGGATTTAAACTCTATCCTTGTAGTAGATTCAGGTGTTCGATTATTACTGAGTTATGCGCAATTATTTTTTTTTTCCCCTTTTGTTCTTATTGTTCTTTATTTTATTACTTATTTTTATATGTAAAAATATCCAGACCTTTTATAGGGAGGCAAAAATAAAAGATACCCTATTTATAGGTTAGATCTAAAAAAGACCATTATTGTTTTTATTTATTAAATGGCTGACTTAAAGAGAGAGAGAGAGAGAGAGAGAGAAGAAATCTAGAGATTCCACGTCATTAGAGGAGAAAAATATTTGTCTTTCTTTTTTAATTTTATTTAACACTCTAAGATATCCACACTTGTTTTCTCTCGTTATAGATCCAATTAAAAAGGGTACAAAAACAAAGAAAATGAATTAAGCGGGGTGTATTTTCTAATTTTCTACGTCTTCGATGATCAACATTTAAAATGACCGATTCACCTATGTACTCTAAGGCATCAACATATGTGTTGCCTTTATTCTCATTTTTTGGTAGTCACAGATTTGTCTTCCCGTTAAGATTCTCGAAATGGCTATCAACGACTTAAGGAGGTAAGGCCGCGTTTGATAAGCATCGATGGAGTTTAAAAACGATCTCTCTCTCTCTCTCTCTCTCTTAATATTAAAACAACCATTATCTTTCTATATATATGTATATATATATATATATATTTTTTTTTATCTATATTATTCTATTATTCAATCTTATAATTTTTAAAATGTGAAGTAGGCTATTGGGTAATGAAACTACTTGGAGCTAAAAATTACAAGTTTACAATTATTATTTTACTTCTTGCATGTCTGAAAAAACTTCCTAATAAATACGAAAAAAATAAGATAGTGCTAGAAACACTTACTCTAATTTCAATTTTTGAGTACCAATTCATGTAGCATAAATTGTAATTTTTTTGTTACTAGATATGTTTAATTGATGTGGTAATTCTTTAAACACCTATAATTAAAAAAAAGTAGGGCTATGTTGTATCGAATGGGGGTTGCCAACCTCACTAAATTTTTCTTTTTGTTTTTTCCTTTGAATTTAGTCTGAATTTTTTTGTGATTTTTCCTTTTAACCCCTACTAAAAACTCTACTCTTTTACGTATAAGCTCATTGATTGAATACATCAAGCAATAAATTTTTCGGCATACAAAAAATTAAATTATCATACAAGAGTACTTAGTTTTAATATACACTGCCATTGATTAAAAAAAAACTACTCCGTAGTTGTTCACATGTCAATTAAATTAGTACGCACTTAAAAATTAATACTTGTTTTTTTTTTTTTTTTTTGGGGCTTATTTGATTAAACAATTCCACCATCAAGAATGTCACATGATTCTCTCCCTTCTCAAGCTGCATGTGACACTTCCAACGACAAACCTCCCGTTTCCATTTGCAAGACGCGCATATGCAAATAATTAAGGTGAAGTTATGCAGCTGAAATTTCAAAAGTGATCTTGTCGTATATGTGACAATTCTATGATAATTATGCATTTTGCCTTATTCATTTTTCAATGAATCCAGTTTATATCCTCTGAACTTTTAAGTCATTTTCACTTAATCTTTTTTATGAGAATTTTTTGTTAACACCTGAGGGTAAAAAATGTGGGTAAATGGTTTTTTTTTTTTTTTAAGAAATTTTTTTAATAAATATTTGAGTTTTGTAAAATTAACAAATGATCTTTTTTTTTTTTTTTGAATGGTCAATCACTCCAATATGAATGCATATATTTCACTAACTAATTATGATTAACCAATGATTGATGGTTATTTTCTTAAATAAAAAATTCAACCATGTTTTTAAAAATAAAGGTTTAAAAACTATCTACCTAATTTTTCCATAAAATAAAAAGAGAATTAGTATGTTACCCCTTTTGTTAGAACTTTTATTAAAAACAAATAAAAAATGATCATATGATGGCATTAAAATCCATATTATTTTTAAGTCTGTCTCTAATGAAAAATTCTAATATAGGAATTACGTAAGATTAATTTTAAAATTGAAGAACAGAAATGTGAGTTTTTAAAATTTAGATGACAATGTACGACACGAGAGTAAAATCCTTAATTTTTCTTAATTCTTAGTAGTAAGTCGAACTCGTAAGGGTTCTAACAATACGAATACAGCTTTATTTATTCTGGACAGATCTTATAAACGTAATCAACCTAACTGATCTTGATATTTCCAACTTTTAATTCCAAAAAAACAAAAACAAAAACAAAAACAAAAACAAAAACAAAAACAAAAACAAAAAAAAAAAACAAAAAACGAAAAGAAAGGAAAAAAGGTAGTTGACGACATGCTTGGTGACAAGGAAACAATAATGACAATGTTTTTGTCATATGAAAATATGATCTTGTCACTTGCCAGTTATAATTAGTAGTCCAAAAAAGAAAAAGCAAAACATTAAAAATACACACAAACTTGTCGTACTCGAACATTACGTGTGTCACTATCTATTCCATTGTCTCACGATTATATGTTGTGGTTTGGTATTTAGGTTCTCATAAGACCTTGCCCTTAATTTACCTGTGAAATTCAAGGTCAGGGATAGGTGATGAACAACTTGGGTTTATCGGAAAATATCAAATTCTAAAAGAAAGGGAAATTGTTTTTTTAAAATTGATGAATATACAAGAAATTATTCTTGATATAATATCAATCTATAAGTAAGAACTTCTTGTTTCCATTAATGATAAGAGGAGATAACTGATATGAAAAATAAGAAAAACATCCCAACTAAATTTAGTATCACTCAAATTTTATAAAAAAGATACAATGAAAATAAAAAATTACAATTTATTGGAGCAAGAAAATCCGTCCAAAGCAAGCATCGAAAAAAAAAAAAAAAAGAAAACGAAGAAGAAAAAAGGCCCTAGAAGGCAACAAAAAAACTATGAGATGTTATGTGGCAACAAAACTGTTATGTTATAATATGTTATGTTATTTGATATAAAATTTTTTGGCATAAATAACTTGCTATCACTTACATTATACCTATTATTAATCGATTTTTATGCTTTAGTTTTATGGCTCACATAATCAAGTCTAATACGGTTGAGTTTATAGCAGAAATCTGTAGTTGAGTTTCATCTATAATTAATAATATATATGAAACTTCTCCTCCAATATACGTTTCTAGCGTCAAATTTTGGGTACGCAAAGGAATAATATTACCTGCACGCTAAACTCTTCTTTTTTTTTTTTTTCTTTTAATTTAATTTTTTTTATTTTTTGTTTTTTTGTTTTTGTTTTTGTTTTGCTGAAAGATGTATATATATATATATATATGTTTTTGTTTTTATTTTTTGTTTTTTTTGTTTTTGTTTTTGTTTTGCTGAGAGATGTATATATATACATATAGTACCCTTCATTCGCCCACCAAAAACTAAAAAAATAAAAAATAAAAAAAATAAAAATAAAAAGGGAAAGAAGAAGATGATGATGATAGCACCCTTCATTTTATGCAATATTGACGTGTTTGAGTCTATATATATATATATAAATATATATATATATATATATATAAATATAAATATGCATATATATACACACACATATATATCTGAATTCTTCATGGAACCATAGTCCTGGCCTTCTCCAAGTTAATTACCCCACCACCCCATATGAGAAAATTACAAAAATAATCACAATTTTTTTTTTGTCTATTGACTAGTATGACACAAATTCTACATTCTTGATCAAGATGACACAACTTCTAATAAACTTTAGTTCAATTTTATATCATGTTAGTCTAATATTAATTTTTTGTGTCATATTGATGTAATTATCTTTAAATTTGTGTTATTCAGGTGCTTTCCTTTTACATATCTGGCACACTATGGGCTTTCATTTCATGCATAATTACTAGGATTATTTACATTAAAGGCCAAATTAGAGACATGCTTTTAAAAAAAATTATAAAAACAAACTTATTTACAGAATTGAACAAAAAAAAAAAAAAAGACTAATCATATTGTCTTGAAAAAAAATACCCTTAAACCTATTTTAAGAAACAATATATATTTATATTCTGTCCTAAAATAGCCACATTATTCTCAATATCCATTTTGTATATCTAAAATTAAAAATTCAAAAATTACTAAAATTATTATCCCTTTTCAAGCACGTTTTTGAACTGTTATACAATAAATGCACAACATAAATAAGTCAATCTTATTTATAAAAAAAAAAAAAAAAAAAGAAGAAGAAGTAAAAACAAGGTCAGTTAACTAATGACCATGTCATTACGATTGTTTAACTAAATTCTAAATGATGCTTCTCATATAATGATCAAGTCATTACAACATTTCCATTACATAAATATTGGGTTAGATAAAGAATCATGTGTAAATTGATGTGATCATTATCATAGTGACCATATCTGTAATGTGAGCAATCTAACCTATATAAGATAATGATAGGTCCTTATACTAGCATTATTAAAGTATTTGATTTGTAACAATTCTACTATGCAAATATTGTGTTAAACAAAAAAATCAATGTAATTGATGTGGTCATTATCATAGAGACCATATCCGTAATGTGAGTATCTAACCTATACAAGATAATGATAAGTCCTTATTATAGTATTTGTAAAATATATCAAATATTAAATCTTAATATGATATGACCATTATTGTAAGGATCACAGTGTTATCAACTCTTCTCTTTTCAAATACAAAATTCCAAAAACACATGTAAAAAGAAAAACAGAGAGAGAGAGAGAGACAAAGAAAGATTAGTTCCGTTAAAAACGTCATCGGTTCTTTGATTTTTTTTTTTTTTTTGTTAGTTTCATAAAAGCATGACCAACACTTAAAGAAAATGTGTGCACAACTTTTATCTCTCTGTAAACACAAAATCTGAATATGTAATCAAACGGCAAAAACTAAAATATATATATATATATATATATATATTGGTTACTTCCATAGAAAGCGTAACTAAATAATTCCTTAAAATAAAAAGTTTGAAGAAATTTATATGTATGTAAGGGGGGGAAAAAAAACAAGACAAATGGCAACTCAGAAAGGAAATGCATGAAATAAGGGATTCAATTTATTTCCGAAAAAAAACATACCGGTAAGTCAAATTTTGAATATGAAATGTGCATTTAATTCAGTACTTAAAGATTTTTTTTTTAAAATGATCTGCAAACTCAGATTGTGGAAGGGCAGATGTTGAAAGGAAAACTATTGAATTTCAAAATTCGTTCAAATTTACAAATAAGTTGCTTTGTAGATATATTTTGAAAGGGAAACTAAAAAATAGACATTTTTTGTAAATACTTCTAATTACTATGTGTGTGTGTGTATATATATATCCAAATACTATGATTCATCATTGTTTAGCAAGGATAAAATTTTCGGAAATAATAATAATAATAATAACAATTCAATGATTTAAGTGGAAGGTGGTTAATAAATCTTTTAGGTTTTCATATATGAAAAGAACGTTTTGATTAAAATTCACATATTTGTGAGAAAAAGCACTATGGAAAAAAGTTCGAAATATGATTCAAACTCACAAAACAAACGATACCTTAACATGTTCAAGGCTTGGTTGTTTTCATCCCTTTCATCTCCCATGATTACTAAATTACTCTAACCATAAGCTTAAGTGGATACCGCCTCTACCTCGAGAGTAAACCAAGCAATGGGTTTCCGGTTGCCGAAGTTATACACAACAGGTGATAATCGGTCACCTAGTGGGTGACTCAACCAGATGGGGTGACTCTCCGCTAACTGCCGTTGGCGTCACCATGGTGGGTGACTGCAAGACTAACTGATCGATGGAGTCAAAGTATGCAGCACCACCAATTCCAGTCTCTAGTGCTATATATATGATTGGTCAGATCTCTTGTTCAATTTGGAATCCAATTAGTGTGGAATCAATCATATTACGTCATGCTATTTAGTGACTCATCATCGAATTATGAAAAAAAAAAAAAAAAAAAAGTCAGTTAGAAAGCATTTCAAAATTTTTAAATAAGATGACATTATGTAATTGATAAGGCACTATTTAGGACCCCAAAAATAATACATCTCGAGTCTATCAAAAGTTGTCTGGCCGATCTTTTAAGAGGGTTGTAACTGTGAAGATCCAAAAAGAGAAAGTTATTATTGATAAATTCAACATTTAAACACACAATTCAAATTAGAAATTTAATTTTTTAAGAAGAGAAAATAATTTTTAAAAAAAAGTTTAAAAATTAGTTTAAAACAAGGTGCTAAACAGGAAGTTATGAAATATACTCCCACCAATCTCCATCTTTAATTTTGTTCCGTTTGTATGAAGAAGAACTGCCTATGCTTGCCTTCATGTAGTTCATTTAACTTTCGACTACTATTGCGTTTTTGTTCCTCTTTAATTTATTTTTGTTTGACAATATGATAACGTTGTTTTATAGCAAAAGGTGCTTCATTTTCATGTCCAAAACTAAAAAGACATAAATTCAGGAATACTTTACTTTTTTTTTTTTTTGGTTTTTTTTTTTAGTTTTTTAAACAATGCATAGAGTGGAAAAGAGGTTCAAATGTTGGTTTTTATGTGGGAAGTCATGTTTTGAGTACCTCCTTATAATATTTTTCACCCTAATATTAAAACTGGTAATTTTATTGTTATAAAATGACAAAATTATTAATTTTAATATTATAGTGGGCATAAATATAAGGAGGCGTGAAATTTATGTTATTCTTGCATATAACTCTTCGTTGTCGCACAGACACATAATTAGAGATATAAAAATGGGCCAATCCGTCTTTAAGGATCAAGATTGGGCCAGACTGGCGTCCAGACATGGAAGATGGGTTGGGCCAGGCCGACCCACCATGATTCGTTTTAAATATATCATCATCTCACTTCCTAATTTGATTTCTCAGTAAGCAAGAAGGAAGCAAATCCATGATATACTGTCAATGCCATTTTTGGTTATTTACAATCAGAAAATACAAATCCATATGAAGAAATAGATCTAGGCTCGTTTATCTAATGTCGGATTATTTTCTAAAAAGTAACTAATCGGAAAACAATTCGAACTCATGATGTCAAAAACTTAATGAGACGGAATGGATGAATATTTTTCTTCATAAAAGCAAGTTGACAAGAAGACTACCCCGTCCTGAACTCACACCGTTTTCACTACTCTTAAGCTAGTTTCGCTTAAATGGAACCATAGTTTCTAAGGCAAATTTTTTTTTTTTTCCTTAAAAAAAAAAAAAAAAAAGCAAAAACAAAACAAAACAGAAAGGTAAACGGCCGGCTCAATCAGAGATTAGCCTTTCAATTAATTTATAGATCAATACGTTTTCAAGCAATCCATTTTCAACAAATGTCAATTTAAGCCAGCAATGTTTACTAGCACTACATATATGTATATAATTATATATCACATTGCAAGCACAATCTTATTATATATATATATATATATATATTATTTTATGAATATATATAACTGAACATATTCAATGCTATTTATCGATCTTTGCATCCTGGACTGGGTATAAAATTTTTAAAAAATGAGTTCAGAGAGTTTTATATTCATCTTATATACATATATATAATATATACACATATATATATTATGGAAGCACTGTAGTAAATTAGTAATTTATAAGTCTTCTGATAGTTCCCCAAGTCACGATGAGCGTAACAGTTTGAAAGCTCCAAGACAAGTTTTTTCTTTCTTTTTTTAATGAATTATTTTATTTTTTAAATATATTTCTTATCTTATTAAAAAATTAAAAAAAAATTAAAGAAAAAAAAAAACCTTTAACGTTACGGCACTGATTATTTGTTGGAATCACGATAAACCAAGAACGTGTGGTTAAATGCAGAGGTCTCTCTTTTGTTTCGACATACACAGGTCGAAATTTAAAAAATTCATAAGTTTCTCTTTGTGTTCATTGGTTATTAGTGCAAATGTCGATAAGTTATGAAGACTAATTAAAGATATTTTGAGATTTTATGTTTTTAATTTCAATTTTATTGTTTTTTTTTTTAAATGGGGACTCTATTATTAATAATTACTATTAAAGAGATTAGAAAAAGCAATACATAGAGCTTTGAGAGTATACGAGTGTCTCTTATAAATTCTTTGGTCAACGGAAACAAGATGCAATATTATATTTAAGTAAATCTATATAAAAATTTATGTGTTTATGATTGTTTATTACTTTTTATGGATCTTATTTAACTTTTAATAAATATGAGTCTAGATATCTTTTTGCTTCTGGACAACGTTTTATCGAAGGAGAGAGAGAGAGAGAGAGAGAGAGAGAGAGAGAGAATTTTACAGATATTCTATAATCTACCAACAATCCTAGACAAAAACCACTCGACAAGCCACAAAAGTCACCAGCATCATCTTCCCGTTTTCTAGAGTTGACTCGCATTTTCCACGTAACAAACCAAAAGTAGAACCACCTCTATTTAGAGGAGACGTTATAGAACAAGAAAAAAAGAAATACATTATCGGGTAATTCTATTTATTATTGTAGGAGAAATTATTTTTTCTATATATCCATATTGATAAGCTTTTAATCAAATCTAATAATTGAAAATAAATTGTGTACTATAGTTAGATATAGATTTGAAAAGTAAATTCAAATAATTAATACAATTTTCCTTTCTTTTTTTTTTTTTTTCCCAACAAGAACTCCAATCTAGAACAGACACAACAGTTCAAATCTGAGGTCCTCTCTCTCTCTCTCTCTCTATAATCAAAGACTAGGCCGATTCTCCATACTAGAAATGAAAATTATACCTTATGGAGCAAACAAGTCAAACGAAAAACAACAGACCAATGGAACAAACAAAACAAAACAAAACACTCAAACCAGCCAATCCTTTTCTCCCAAATCATGTATTTATTTCTTCATTTCCCCTTCCTCTTATTGGAGAATTAAGTCACTTATTTCTCCTAGCCCAACTTTACCATTTCGAAAAATAAAATGTACAAAAGTAAAGCCAACACAATGGTTCCTTATTTCAATCCCAACCTTTTCATTAACACCCTCCTCATCCTCACCACACCACTTCTCTTTATAATCTCCACCTCCCCAACAACCTCATCGTCGCCGTCGCCGTCGCCATCGTTTCCCATCAATGTCTGGCCAAAACCGACAACCTTCCGATGGCCCGAACCACGGCGGGCCCACCTCCTCTCCTCCGCATTCACGATCTCCTCCCCGAATCACCGCCACCTCTCCGCGGCCGCAAACCGCTACCTCCGCCTCATCCTTACCGAGCACCATCGCCCGCTAGTCTCCCCGCCCGCCGCCATACTCAACGCCTCCGCTGCCCCGTTGCAGGCGCTTTTAGTCCACGTGTCAGACCTCGCCGCCCCCCTCGTCCACGGCGCCGACGAGTCATACTCCCTGAAGATACCCGGCGGCGGTGGCGCCGCCCGCCTGACGGCGAAGACCGCTTGGGGCGCCATGCGGGGGCTGGAGACGTTCTCGCAGCTGGTGTGGGGGGAGCCGTCGGCGGTGGCTGTCGGCGTGGAGGTGGAGGACTCGCCGGAGTACGGTCACAGGGGATTGATGCTGGACACGTCGAGGAATTACTATCCGGTTAAGGATATAACGAGGACGATTGCGGCCATGAGCGCCAACAAGCTGAACGTGTTCCACTGGCACGTGACGGACTCGCAGTCGTTCCCGCTGGTGGTGCCGTCGCAGCCGGAGCTGGCGGCGAAAGGGTCGTACGGGTCGGACATGGTCTACACTCCCGACGACGTAAGGAGGATCGTGGAGTTCGGGTTGGACCACGGCGTTCGGGTCCTGCCGGAGATCGACTCACCAGGTTTTGTTTCAATTTGCTAAATCTTGAATTTTTTATCTTTTATATTTAATTTGTTTGTTTCAAGTCCGGAGTGGATTTCGAATTCCATTTATGGGGGACCACAACTGACCCACTACTGACTACTATGTCATAAGTCTTTGTCACGAGCAATGGGATTCACAACTGATAAGGTTAAGGTTACTAAATAAGGTTTGAAATGAATTTTTTATGTTAAAATTAATTAATTTTTAAAAAAATTAATTATAATTTATATTAATATTTTGAAAAAAGAAAAAAAGAAAAAAAAAATTTATATCTAAATCTAACAGTGAAATACATGTTGAATCTCGATTACCTTATTAATATGGGTTACATAAATGGATCATAGAGTTATGAATTATCTTTAAATTATTAAAGAGATGATGATTTTATTTTTATTTTAATTGAGATAATTTTAAATTATTTAAATATTGATAATTAAATTTATAATGGAATGAATTATGTATGATATATGTGATCTAATTTGAGAAAATATTTTAATAATTTAATAATAATTAGTTTAACAAAAATTTTTTTTTAAAATTTATCTCTACGCCCTCCCCCCTTCTTTCTGTTTGGCAAGTTAGATCTCCCTCTCTTCAACAAGCCCAAATCGGGGGGCAGGGCGACGGCCTCTGCGAGAATTTGGGGGGGGGGGGGGGGGGGGGGGGGGGGTGGGTTGGGGTAGCCAGACTCGGCAAGAACGGGGGGTGGGGTTGAGAGCCCAGATCTGTGGTGTGTGTGTGTGTGTGTGTGTGTGGGGGGGGGGGGGGGGGGGGGGGAGGGACTAGCAGGGGGGAAGACTCGGCGAGAAAGTGGGGTAGAGGGGGCAGGACTCGGCAAGAATGGCGGGGAACGGGGGGTGGGGTTGAGAGCCCAGATCTGGGTTTTTCGGGGCGGCGTGAGATTCAAGCTCGCTAGCAGAGGTGGCGGGGGGGGCTTTCGAGCTTGCCGGCGGAGGTGTGGGGTGAAGGAGGGCTAGGCTTGCCGATGCCCAGATCCCGGGGTGAGGGAGAGGTCGGAGCTCGGCGTGGGGGGCGCAGGTTCATTCCATCTTCTGTGGGGTGTGGCGAGCAGGGGGGGTATATTTTTAAAATGTATATTGGGTATATTTTTTTTGAAAAAATAAGAGTATTTTAATCTTTTAATGATTAATCTAACTCATGTGATTGGTCATGAATAGAATTGATTGGAAGGAACTAGAATGTCACAATTTAAAGAGTTTATGATCGTATCAATCAAAATTAAAAAAAAAATACCAAATCATCATCTCTTTAATAGTTTATAGATTATGTATGTCAATTAATTTATAAATAAAGAAAAACAATAACAAAAATAATAAGAGAAAAATAATACAAAATACTTAATGTGAATGTGTTTATATTCATGAATTAAGAATAAAAAATTCATTAACAAAGAATATCATAAATAAGCATATATATATATATACAAATTACAATATGCAAAGTTTAGTAAGCTACCTACCATTAACAAAGTTATAATACACAAAATTGAATAAATACTTACAAATCATATAAAGAAAGATATTTCTTAAATTCAAATAACTTCAAAATTCTTAAAATAATTATATACAAAATAATAACTTTTTCTAATATCAATACTAATAACTTTACTAATACTATATATGAGTGGGAATAAATCCCGAGTACTTCATAAATGATTAGTCTCATAGGGGGAACCCATATGGAGCCTGCTTGGGTGTGAATGGCGTGATTCATTCTTGCGGCAATGGATCCCATTTTTCCACCAACCTCATTTAAAGTTTCTCTTTTTTATGAATAATAAATTGCCTAAAACGTATAAGAATTTAAAGAGAAAAAAAGAAAAAAAGAAAAAATACAAACCGACAAAATAAGAAAAAGAAATAAAAAAAATCATTTTGTCTCATAAATTTGAACAATGTCCTAATTAAACCATTTTCGCCTAAACAGATATAAACAGAGGGAAAGTAGTCCTATTTAACCACTTCGATCACACTTTCTTTTAAAAACAAACACAAAAAGAACACAGAGCAAGATGAGATTAAAAAGGACGAATTCAAAAGCCAGTGAGTGAATTAAAAGTTTTTAAAAGTCTAAAAAGCAAAACAAGAACGACTGAAAAGTATGAACAAGAATAATCCTTAAGAGGTGTTTGATGTATGAGTTTGAGTTAAGATTTTTAAGTTTCAATAGTAATTTTGGTTGACTTTTTCAGAAAAAATAAAAAACTTTGAGGAAAAAAGATAAAAATTGAGTTGAAAAATTTAAGTTTGAAATGGAACTCCAAACTAACCCTTAATTTTATATAAATTTTTTAGCCAAGGATATTATTCAATTAATACTACTATAATTACAATTTATCCTAATTTATGCTTTCCAAATAATTTTGTTGCAGCCCACACAGGATCATGGGCAGAGGCATATCCTGACATAGTGACCTGCGCACACAAGTTCTGGTGGCCGGCCGGCGTCAAGTGGGAGGACCGCTACGCCTCCGAACCCGGCACCGGCCAGCTCAACCCTCTCAACCCCAACACCTACAAAGTCCTCAAAAACGTCATAAACGACGTCGCTCGCCTCTTCCCGGAGCCCTTCTACCACGGCGGCGCCGACGAGATAATCCCCAACTGCTGGAACTCCGATCCCGCCATCCGATCCTTCGTATCGAACGGTGGAACTCTCAGCAACCTCCTAGAGATCTTCATCAACTCCACTTTGCCCTACATTGTGTCCCTTAACAAAACTGTCGTTTATTGGGAAGATGTTTTGTTGGACAACATTGTTAAAGCCAACCCCAAGTATCTTCCCAAGGAGAATGTCATCCTGCAAACATGGAACAACGGCCATAACAACACGAAACTCATCGTGTCGTTGGGGTATCGGGTTATCGTCTCGTCGTCGGAGTTTTACTACCTGGATTGCGGCCGTGGTGATTTTATAGGCAACAATAGCGCCGACGACGTGCAGACCGGGAGGACCGGGGACGGAGGGTCGTGGTGCGGGCCATTCAAGACATGGCAAATCATTTACGATTATGACATTGATTATGGCTTGAGTGAGGAGGAGAAGAGGTTGGTTCTCGGCGGGGAAGTGGCGCTCTGGTCGGAGCAGGCGGACGGCACGGTTCTCGATTCTAGGGTTTGGCCGCGGGCGTCTGCGTTGGCGGAGACGCTGTGGTCGGGGAACCGGGACGAGAGCGGGAAGAAGCGGTACGCGGAGGCGACTGACCGGTTGAATGAGTGGAGGAGTAGGATGGTGAAGAGGGGGGTTGGGGCTGAGCCAATTCAGCCTCTTTGGTGTGTGAGGAACCCAGGGATGTGCAACGTTGTCAACTCCTTTTAGCTTTTTGATCAATTCTAATTGTTTTTGTGTTTACTTTTCTTCGTAAAGTTTGCCATGATGCTCATAGTGATTTAATATTTAAATATGTTCCGATTAAGTCAGTGACAGAGTCATGAATTTTTTATATATATTTTTTCAAATTCAGCAAACTAAAGACAATATTCTGATGAATGAAAACATAATTATATATTTATAACTATTAAGTGGGGGTACAATATATTTTTTCTTGTTAAATAAGAACACAACAATATAGAGATACAATTGTAATTTTTCTTATACTATGGGACGCAATTATAATTTTTGGAGAAAATTTACAATTGAAAAACCAGATTTTCATAAGTTGAGTGGAAACCTACCCCCAATTAACAAAAAGGTGGTCCGCTACTGTGACTCATGATGTTTTCAACAAAGAAATCAATGCTGGGCCAAAAAATAAGAAATTAATTGGAGGAAAGATAAGAAATTAATATTTGGATTAATATTGGAAAATGGGATCTATATGTAATTCTTATAGAGTGAAATTCAATGTCTATTATTATCTGATACTGTTGATCACCACCTGTATCTCGTAATATTGCTTTATTATTTGGAAGCAGTTTTTGGTTCTAAAAAGTGGAAATTGCTTCTGATGAGTCTGTTTAAATTACCCTCTAAAAGAGCTTAGTTGTCCAGTTTACAAAATTTCTCTAAATCTCCCAAAAGAAAAAAAAAATGTTTAAATAATCATATTTTTCATCTATCGACTAATATGACATAAATTTTAATTAATTTTAATTTACTTTTATATCATAATATTGATTTAGTGTTAAATTTTTATATCATGTTAATATAATAGTATCTAAATTATGTCCTTTAGGTGCTTAGAAGAGGGGGAGAGAGAGAGAAAGAGAGTAAAACAGTGGAATTAGTTATAGACCCAATAATGACCTGTCTTCAAACTGAGGCCTAACAACAGTAACTGCCAAGTGGGCTACTAGAATGAGGGGTGTCCTTCACCTAATAATTGGCCCAATATATTCTAAAACTCTAAAGAAGTTCAACACAAACGGAGAGGACTGGTGGACTACTTTTGTAAACCCCTCTCCCGCTGGAAGAAAATTATCCAAATAATCACATTTTTATTTTTCATATATTGATTAATATGATACAAATTATTATTTTTGACCAACATGATACAAATTTTAGTTAACTTTAGTTTAATTTTGTGTCATATTAGTCTAGTGTTAAATTTTCTTATAATATTAATATAATGGTCTCTAAATTTGTGTTATTTATGTGTTTTTCCTTAAACTCTTTTTGAATTTTTGAATCCAAAATCTATTTTCGATCTAGAGTGTTGTAAACCGATTGACCTTACTTTTGCTTTTAGTCAATAGAAAAAAGAAAAAACTATGAAAACAACCCCTTAAATAAACATTGTTCTAAACCTTGAATTTTTGATCTTTTATACTTATTTAATTCGAGATTAAAAAAAGAATTAAAACTATTATGTTTGGTGTAATGATTCAAAGATGTAATTTTGAAGGACAGTCCTATAAATCACTCTATAAAAAAGTAAAAGTTATGATATTTTATTTAGTGTTTGAAAACAGATTTATAAATGAGTTTAATAGAATAAAATGATTTTAATCGTCATGATATCATTCTAAATAGTATAAAACCGTCGAACATGAAATCCACCTTTTCTAATATGTACATTAAATAATTAGATCTCATGTCCGGCATCTTGTGAAAAAATAGCATATATCTAACATAAGGCTAATGTCGTATGATACAAATGTGCAACACTTCGGTTGATACATGTTTTATCATTTTTTACAATAATAACTCCAAGCAAGATCGTTTTATATATAAAATATATCAGATAACCTTGTACATGTAAACATAAAGTTACATTTATATAGATATGACCGTTGAATAGAAAACTATTAATATGTAGGCGTTTCCAAAAACTGATCCTACATATATTTTTAATAAATTATAGAAGTGAGAATAGTTTTAATTTGAAGTTTTGCACTTCATAATTTCTTTGATCCAGTAGTTCAAATTCATTCTTCTTCACTTAGTTTGAATTCAATGACTTCATTTTAGTTCACGTGACTTTTTAATTTTCTCACACCTACACACCAATATGTGGAAGACACAATGAACCCATTTTTTTTTTTTTTTTGGGCTTCATTTCCATACATAATTTTTTTTTGTGTGCTAACTTTATATTTAAACTTCTTGCGTTTAAAAAAAGTTTAAGTGCTTTTAACTTAGTTGCTTTTTTCTTTTGAAATCATGGCTTGTTTACTTGTTTGTTTATTTGTTTGTTTTTTCTTATATTGTTATTCATTAACATATTTGTTCTCTAACATGCTTTTTAAAGTCAAGTTTTTCTCAATTTTAAAAACATTTCTTACTAAACTATATCTTTCCTAATTTATTCTTCAAGGTATCTGTTCCTGAAAACATACCACAACTTAAACAGTTTTGCATATTCCTCAAAGCATACAATCCTTTAATATATAAATATATTTTGAAATTTGGCCCTAATGAATATCTTTTGACTAATTACACTTGAGATAATTTTCTTTTTTTCTTGCTTTTTTTTAGATCCTTCATTTAATTTTCTTTTATTAATAGTTTTTTTCCTTAATATACTATTTCAATATCTAAGTATATATATATATATATATATATTTCAAATATCCATACATTTTTTAAAGATATTAGTCAAATTTTTTTTTTCAAATATGTGGTTGCAGACATAGCCTAATAATAATACCACACATGACTCCACCTAAAGGTGCAGAGCTCGAATCCCTTTACCCCTAAGTTAAAAATATATATATATTCTTTTTTAGCAAACTTTCCCATTGAAATAATTTTTCTCAAATGTGTTTAAAGTAAACATAAGAAAGACATGTATGACATGAATTGAAAATTGACGATATCGCAATTTGAAACAATTGAAACGAGTGTGAAATCAATTACCTTCTTACTTTTTTTTTTTCCTTTCAACAAATTAGTTGCATTTTTTTTTTGGAGAGGATTCTATATATGGTAGGTATTTATGTTGCTTAATCTATATTTTATATACGTCAAATTTTACAGGATTGTTTACATTGTTATTTAAAAAGAATATGATTTTATGTTTAATTTGAACATCAATAGGTTTATTAAATTTATTCGTTATACAACTCTGCACTTGAAATTAAACTCAAATTAGAAGTTAAATTAGCATATTCATTTCTAAACCATTTTCACAGTGACAGTGAGACACAATTAGAAATATATAAGAAAATAAATCATATATAAAACATTTTGTATTACTAGGCACGTCCCTCATACTAATAATTCTTACATAATATATAACGACGATATATGGTTCGTTATAGCTTACAAGATATATTATGCTAGAGATATCAATTCTAAATCCAATTTTTAACTACCAATCTATATGTCATATGAGTTATTTTTTTTATTCATAAGTATTTAAAGGATTGCCACTTTAATTGATTACACTTATCAATAAAAAGATGTCAACTCATCATCTCAAGTGAGTTAGTACTCAAAATTGAGATTAGAGTAAGTGTTTCTAACAATATTTATATATATTAATATCGAGCAATTATAAGAAAAGGCATACAGGCAGGTTACAGCTCATCTATGAGATCTAATAACAAATATTATCAGGTAGAAATGGAAATTTGAGTGCACGAAATGACATAGGAATACCTGCACTGATTTAGCTGATTTTGTCACCCATTTCACCCAAAGCTACTCATGTACTTCACTACCTAACTCAATAATTATATACAAAGCCAATAAACCATATTAAAAGAAATTGAAAACCCAGCAGGAGAAATCAAAATGTGACTCATTTATTGGTTCAAAAATAAATGACTCATTTTTTTTTCCCTTTCTTGCACTCTTAATTTATACCTATACCCAACAAACAAATTGAAACGATAAAAAAAAAAAAAAAAAAAAAAATGGTGTATACAAAATTTTCTTGTATATATAGTGGTAATATGGAGAGGGAAATCACAAATCTATAACAATAAACTTGTCTAGTGGTGCAATTACCATGGCACGTATCAATGTGGCTGCAATTTTTGTGCTACTTCTCCTGCTTGTCGCTGCCTCGGAGGCCGCGATTTCATGCAGCGACGTGGCCAAGGACCTGAGGCCGTGCGTGAATTATTTGGTGAACGGTTCAGGGAAGCCGCCGGTTTCATGCTGCGCCGGTGCCTCAGCTCTTGCATCCGCGGCGGCGTCCTCAGCAGATAAGAAGGCCGCTTGCGAGTGTATCAAGACGTCGTCGAAGAGTCTCAAGCTAAAATCGGACTTAACCCAGGCTCTTCCCCAGAACTGTGGCATCAGCTTGGGTTTCACTATTTCTCCCAACCTTGACTGTTCCAAGTACTATTCCCATTACTTAGCACATTCCTACTCATTTTTGCAAGCAAAGTTCTATTTTTTTTAAATATAAATTATTATTTTGTCTTAATTTAACCAATCACTTATTCACATATCACATTTTCAGAGAAATTTTTTTACACGAAGTTATATATTTTAAAATAACCAATATTGATACATAAAATTAATAGATATATTAAGAATATAACCGATTAAGTCGTCATCTTTTAACATCTTCACCCCTTTCTATTTTACATGATCAAAGAGTGTGTTTTTTAGAAATATCGTCTTGGGATCTACAAAATGCACAATATTATGATGGAATAGTACTAGTTGTAACTTTTTCGTGTTTCCTTTACGAAAAATTATTCTAATTCTGAATATTGGCCATAAAGTACTTTAATTTTCAACACTAGAATATTATGTTTAGTATGAATTAATAGAAGCATTCCATGCGTGTTCTTAATATATATATATATAAAAAAGGTGCATATTTATAACCCCGTCATGGACAATTGGACATATAGAGCTAGTCGAGTTCATATTGGTTGTTCTCATATAGTGTTGGATTGGACATATAATAGTTTTTTTTTTAATTTATATCTATATATATATATATATATATTTGATGAATACCGCTAGTCCTCTATTTCTATTGCAAATGCTTTCACTTTTTTTTGCAGTTTCATATACTGAGTAAAGCTCTTTATAATGTTGTCTTTCTTGCAGGGTCGGTTGAATGCCGAAGCTCAAACAAGCCCTATAATTAATTAAAGCTTTAGTATGGTTGTGTGTGATGATTTCTGATTTCGTGTACCGAATATATAATATACATGTGTATGCTTATGTAGTATGAGTTTCTAATAAGCCCGAATCTCCAGATGTGTTTCTGGGATTCCTCGTTGGTGGTTCATGATATTATTGAACGTTTTTCTACATTATGTTTAATAACAACATGTGATTTTGGGTGTTATGGTTTAGTAAATATTTGCATTATTTTTGTAACCGGAATTAGAGGTGTATCATATGGATCGGGTTAAATAGATCGGTCCGTTTTTTTTTAAAAAATTAATTACATAAAACACAAGGTCAGTCTCGAACCATTCTTAATCTATTACACTATAAAATTAGGATGGACTGACCTTTGTTTATATCAAGCGACTCTAGCCTGGCCTGCTTTTTCCCTCTCTCCTTGGATGGATGGAGTTGGGTCTTGGATGATCCATAATTATACTAATAACCAGGACCGAGGAACTTGAATTTAAAATCTCAATATTTAATTTAGGGAGTTAAGATATGTCTTACGGGGACTAGGTTTGTAGGTGAGAAAAAGGGTTAAGAATCATAGGTTACAGCCTACAAGTTCAAAACTTGAGAAGTTTGTTTTCAAATTAATAAAAGAAATGCCCGTAAAACTTCATACTCAAAGAAGGGCAATTAAAATGTTAATTTATGATTAAGTTAAATTTGAAACCACAAAACAAATTACCTAAAGAGAGCATTAGGCGGAGAGTCATGTTTTGAATACCTTCTTATTATTTTGTCGACTCTAATATTAAAGTTAATTATTAACTTTAATATTATAGTGGGCATAAATATAAGAAGTTATCAAATTTTTGACATTTTTACATATAACCCATTACTAAAAGGTTCTTAAAATAATTATAAAAAAAAACTTGTGCTAAATAAATTTGCTAATAAGCATCAATTACCAACTGTCAAACGAACACAATTGGAAACTTGAAAAGCTTATTCTCAACTTAGTACGTAATTAATTTCTTGGACATATTCTCAAGTGTACGATAAGCGAAAGTTTAATTATTCCTAGCAGATAAAATATATAGTGAGGTGACGATTCGTGATTGCTTCCAACATCAATTTACATACATGCTTATGTACATATTTATGTACAGCACGTGTAGGCTACATCTAACATTTATTGAGGATAAATAATTCACATCGAATTTATAATTACGGTCCGTTTGACAAATGAATTTGAATACATTATTTAATTTTTTTTCAATAGTATTTTTTTTCCTTATAAACATTTTATATCTTTTATTTGAGTAATGTGTTAAATCCATTTGCCAAATACGCCATTATTGTCGGGTTGAATGGAAAGTGTGTGCAAGAATTAACATAGAAAGACTTGCTCTTAGCTTATTTTATCACCTCATATACGTCACCACCTAACCCCCCATACTTATAAACAAAAGCAGTAAATCACATTAATTAATTAAGAAACAAGAAGATAAACACCCATGGAAATTCTTGCTCTTTATAGGTAACGTCATCTCCGATTAAAATACCAACATCAGTGTTATATTTTAATACAATCCGGATACTATCCGCTACTTGTAACTTTCTATTTAAAAATTTATAACAACTAGTTGATTAACTTATAATTTTCTATTAAAAATCATGTCACATGTTATATGGGTACAAATGACAAGTATATATAACGGATAAAGACGGTACCGAATAGCAACCCTTCCCTATAGATATATGTCATGTACATATGGTGATCACATATAGAGAGAAACTGAGCAAATCAATCTCTTTAACCATGAAGTTGTCTAGTAGTGTGAAAATTTCACGTCCAGAAAAAGTGGCTGCAGCTCTTGTGCTACTTCTCTTGCTTGCCACGGTTTCGGAAGCCACGATTTCATTCGGCGAAGTGGGCAAGGACCTGACGTCTTGCGTGAGCTATTTGAAGTCGAAGGGGCCGAGACGCCGTCGGATGACTGTTGCAAAGGGGCCAACGCTGTGTTGGCTGCGGTGAAGACGGAGGATGATAAGCAGGCTGCTTGCGAATGCATCAAGACCGCAGTGAAGGCGATTAAGGCCGACGAGAGAAAGACCAAGGCTCCTCCGACGAAATGTAAAATCAGCTTGCCTTACAATATTTCTCTCAGCATGGACTGTTCAAAGTACTACCCAGTGTGACGGATATATTTTTCTTTTTAATTGATTTTTTAACCCCTTTTTTTTTTTTTTTTTTTTCTTTTTTTTTTTCCCTGATTCACGGGTACAAAATGCATTTTTATCAATTACAAATTCACGTATCACGACATCTCTTGATCATCGGATTTTTCATAATTGTTACTTGTCACGTATAATATGATCTGAAAATCTTCACTAAATGAAAAAGTTATAGCATATTTATTTTCAATTAGTATTTTCTTTTTTCATTTTTTGTGTAGTTATTTTCACTCATATTCTGCTGAAATAAAAGCACAAATTTTATAACTATGGACATGTGTGTGATGATTTATGATCTTATGTATCGAACATAATAAATAAAATAAATGTAGTGTGAGTTTTTAAATAAGCCCGAATCTCCATGATGGCATATTTCTGGGGATTCCTCTTATATATATATATATATATATATATTTCTGACATGTTTGAATTTTGTTTCTCTCTCGCTCTATATTTTATATGTTTTACATGTATTCCGAGGTGATAATCCTCATACTTTATAAAACAAGTGATACATACATATATATATATATATATATATATATACTCACCTCTTAATTTATACATTATTGGTCGGAACTACTTTCTAGTTGTTGGTTGAATTTTAATGATCTGATCCATAAAATTTAGATATAGAATTACCCCAATTATATATCTAATCGTTGGAAATTTAATCCAACAACTAAATAGTAATTACAGGATAGTGTGTACAATAGAAATTCCCAACATATAAATTAAACATCCTTTACGCTTTGACATGCTTATTCTAGAGGGAATCCTGCTAGCTAGTCCTCACTTAGAACGATATACATACATACATACACACATACATATGTGTGTATAGATATAACATAATATCCCGAACTCAGATTATTTAAATCCACCTTAAAACTCTTGGAGACACAAAATGACAATATTTGTTTTGCAACAAAAAAAAATTCCGAACATAAGGAAGATAAATAAAAAAATGATTATTATGAACTAATCCCTTTCTTGTATTAATGGATAGATTGCTCTTCGACTAAGAACACATTTTTCATCTCTTATACAGATATTTCATTATTTGAATTAATAAAAATAAAAAAAAAACAAAAACAAAAACAAAAAAAAGACTACGAATTATATATAATAATTCCAACTAACAATACGTTGCAAAAATGTTCATCCACAATATAAATTACCACTTAATTCCTTTTCCAGAAATCCAACAAGGCCTTAAAATAAAATTAAAAAAAAAAAAGAAAGAAAAAAAAAAGGGAGCCAAAATTTCTTGACCCCTTATAGTAACAATATAAAGAAGCATACATATAGAGCAACTATTTCACATACTACAAAGCCTAAACCATATATGGACACATTAAAAGCATTAATTGTTACAAACCCCCACAAACTATTAAAAAAGAAAAGAGAAGAAAAGAAAAGAAAACTAGATAATTTTTACCTATATATTAATTATTTTACTCACATGAATTTGGTAAATTAAGGGCAATTAGGGTTTCTACCAGGGCCACCATAGTAAAAATAATTACCCCAATCACCCATTTTACCTGTCTTGACATCATAGCAATTGGGCTGCTCAGTGAAAATGCCAATGTCTTTGGGGTCTCTGAGTTTGTTGGAGTCATCAACAATTTGAATGTTCCTGAAATAACTAGACTTCCCAAAGCCTTCCCCAGGAAAATGGCCACTTCCCATTTGAGTGGAGGTGTGTTGGCCTTCAGATTCTGAGTTCACAACTTCACCTCCCCATTCAATCATTGAAGCACTATCAGAAAGGTAAGGAAACAGGAATGCTGGCCAGTATCCTAGTACATAGTTGTTCCCAAATTGCATCCACCAATTTCCCTCCTTGGGATCCTAATAACCCAATTAAAAATAAATAAATAATAATTAAAAACATTATTATAATCATTGCCCAGATCTAAAAAGTGTTGTATGAGAGCTTTTTACAGTTGAAATATCAATAATGAATGTTTTGTAACGTTATATTTAATTATAATCATATCAAAATGAAAAAGAAAAGTAACAGAATATGGCATTATGCACCCAGAAAAAAGGTGAAACTAAAAGAGAACATTATTATCTCGTAATTGTGAATTAAAAGGTAATATTAGAGCTTTTTACGACAAAAATATTAGTATGTGCATATTTTTAAACGTTATGTCTCTATATCAAAATAACAAAAAATACATAAAAATAATAGAATAAGGAAATACTAAAAGTAAACATTTTTATATAAAAGAGCTTTTTATAGTAGAAATATCAACTCTACATGTTTTTAATATCTGATTAAAATCATATCAAAATGAAAATAAAATATAAAACTTACAAAGTATTAAATCCTACCTATGTAAGGTATAATTTTACAACAGCTTTTACGATAGGATTTCTTATTTTGAACTATCGGTAACAACTGTTTTTTTTTTTTTATAATATTAGATTAATTTTTAAACAGTTTAATATTTGAGTGTCCTACAACACACGAGACATAATTACTCAAGTCATAAATTATATTGAAAAAGTAATCTAATAATAAAAATATCAATCCTTATTCGTAGTGCAAAATAAAAGGTGCTAATGCAAAACTTACTATTTCGATGCCCATCCGTAGAATTTTCAAACTAATAATGTTGTTGAAAAAAAAAAAAAGAAATAAGAAAAAAAATCCAAAAAATTTGAAAAGGGGCCATGGCCAGAAGATGTCAGAGATTCTCTGTATATTTTTAATATGTGTTGGGTTGTATTATTTAGCATATGAGTGGGGTTGATGTTTGGAGAAAGTACTATCTTAGAATTATGTATTTGTTTGTGCACTTTATGGGTCAAAAGTGGTGCATGTGAAAAGATATAGATAAGTTTTAAAACAATATAAAATATATAGACAAGTTCAAATTTTGTTTGGTTTTGTTGGGTTTTTTCGGGAAAAAAAATAATAAAAAAATTACCTTCCATACAAGAATGTTGATATCATATTGGGAAACTTTATAACCAGATACAGGGTAGATGCTGGCACCCATTGCTATTTCATTGTTGATCTGAATAAAGCCTGAGCACAGCAGATTGTAGCACCCAGTTGCTTGATATGCATCACTCTAGTGTCAATAATAAATTAACAAAATAAATAAATAGATAGATAGATAAACATGTCATAAATTGGTAAAAATTAAGCGAAGGAGAATATTTTATTAGAGTATGAAAAAAATACAGTACTAGTAGTACATAATTTTTAACAGTTTTTAACTGTTACTACTATGTCCCACTAAATGTGGTAAATTTTGTTATGCCCATTATAAAATTCTCCTAGAAGGAAAAGATAGGATAATTATAATGAGTTACTCACAGTCCAATAAGTGAATAGTCTTGTATTGGTGTCTCCATAAAGATCTGGGCTAACCTGTTGCAAATTAAATATCATTAGTCAGGGCAGGATATGTAAAAATATATATATATATATATATATATATTTAAAAGCACAATTGCTGGAAAAAAAAAACTATAATATTAACTTTTAAGTATCAATTTAAGTGATGACAGTGAGTTGTCATCTCTTTACTAACAGATAGAATTTTTTTTTTAAAACACCTATTAGTTACAAAATGACAAATCACATGTCACGTATGTTGGTATTGAAAAGTTGAGATTTGAGTTAGTGTTCACGGCGTTATTTTTATGAAATTAAATGAAGTACCTGCCAGCCAGCTTCAATGCTGTTGAGGTCTTCACCAAAAGAACCTCCCAAGATCCAGATTTGTGACAAGCTGAACTCATTAGGCTGTTGGATTTTGGGTTCCCAAACATTTAAGGTTGCTTTGGCTCCGTAGTACTTGTCTCCTTCCACATAAGCTATGGCATGCTAAAAATTCCAAAAAAAAAAAAAAAAAAAAAGACAAAAATAATTAATTGAGAAACTTAAAAAGTAATTAATTATGACTTCCTATGTTGTGCATGGAATAAATGAAGAAGTATGCCCAAATTCAAGTCAATGCGGAACCTAAACACCAAGTAATCATGTTTTTAATTCAATTTCTATGGAATGGTAATTGTAATTTGTCACGTCATTTGAGACAAAAATTACGAGAAATTATGTCGTAGTAGTAGTACCTGATGGCCACTTTGGCTAGTGAAGTCTGGGTCAGCGGACCTAGGCTTAGGAATCGATCGGTGTTTCTTTCTTCCATAGGATTTGATCGAGCTTGCCCTCAACAAATCGGCCTTCTTAGTTCTTCGCATTGGGATGGTTCCCTTAGGGCATCTTCCTTTGGTGTGCCAAAGCTGAGTTTTGGAGTTAGAGGACTTTGAGGAAGAAACCCTGCTCTCGTCAAATACCCCTTCCGGATAATAACTAGGCCTCATCTATCGACCAATTAATAATTGACCAATCACACATAAAATTATCTAAATAAGAACTCAGAACGCTCCAAAAATAAAATAAATAAATAAATAAATTTAATTTCAATGAAAAGATAATTAAAGTGTGAAAAAGAAAGGGGCCTTTGCCGTACTAATTATTAAATTGACCTTTTCAAATATTTTGAAAAAAAAAAAAATTAAGAAGCAAAATATAACTTTCACACTTTTCATTTTCAATTCACCAAAAAAGAAAAGAAAAAAATTCAGAAAATGATTGCAGGTTTAATTTAGTCATAAATTTATACTTGTTCCAGCCGACAAAGGTCTGTAGCTCAAATTCTCTTAATTCGATTTTTATTTATTTTATTTTTTTGAAATAAGTAAAATAAATCGAAGGGAAACAATGAAAAAGACCTGAATTGTGTGATTTTGGAGTAGAGGATGATCAAAAGCCGGCTGATGAGACACATGAACGCAGTCAATTATGTCTCCATCTGGGCTCTGCATAAACAAAACTTCCAATTACATATATGACTAGTGATACATAAATATACATATATATATATATATTTCTATACAAATTCTTTACCTTAATGGATTTAACAGCAGGTTTGTTCAATTGCATGAGCAGTTTCTGGACCTCAAGTGTGTTCTGAGAAACGACCCTTGTTCTTCCCCAAGAGACCATTGGCATAGCAAACAGAAGCAAAACCCACATCCACAAAATCTCCATTTTTGCCATCTCTCTCTCTCTCTCTCTCTCGTTCTTTCTCTATCTAGATTTTGCTCTTCGCTACACGTGAACCCAGAAAAGAGTTATAAGAGAGACAAGATAGAGAAGAAGCGGAAATAGTAAAACACTATGTGGTTTAAACCGTAGGAATTGTGGCTCTGGTGGGTAAAGCTTTTTATTGAAAAATAATTATTAAAAAAAAAAAACTTGAGTCTCTCTCTCTCTCTCTCTCTCTCTCTCTCTAGAGCCAAGCCCCACTTATGAACACCTCCGCCATAAAAAACAAACGCATGTGGACACCAAGAATTTTAGCCATTTTGATCTTTCCTTCGCAAGAATATCCAACTTTACAACCGACGACATGATCAAGGACATAAGATCAAGGGTAGAATTGGAATTAAACCAAAATATTTACTGAGTCTATTACTTAAGTAATATTGAATCGGGTTATTTTCGTTTTGTTGGTATGCTTGTGATTTTGATTAAGATTTTTTTTCCTCCTTTTGATTCAAAGATTCATAGTAAAACTAAGTTTATTATTAATGAATATAATTGAGTCGGATCATTTTCATTATCTCGATTTTTGCTAATAAAAAAAGAAAATGGATGACAATTGACATTATAAAAAAGTTTTAAAATATTAAAGAGTGGGGTTTTTGGTGGGTTGGTTTCTGGCTGGATATTTCATATCATGTTCTACAAGACTTTTTTTGTTGTTGGTTTTGTCGTTTTGAAGACATTTTGTGTTAGTTGTTTGTGCTATACAGATCTTTCCTCTCTTTCAAGCACTTTATCTCTCTCTCTCTCTCTTCTCCCTCTCTCATTCAAAACAGTTGATGTGATGTGAATTTACCAAATTGCCTTTGGAGCGATGATGTACCTTTTTGTTTTTTTTGTTTTTTTTTTTTTTTTTTTTTTTCTTACCTCTTCTCTGCCCGGCATCTCCTCTGATGTTGCAAAGTGGGATTACTTTCCCTGAAAAGTTTATTTGGTTACCATTTTTCTCTGGAGTAATTTTAGTGGTGTATCCTTTTCAGTTAAATGACAGGGTTTTTGTATTCTAGTCATATGTTACAATTATACACCAGAATTCCTTGCTGATGAACTATGATTGTACATGTAGTCTAATAGTAACTTTACGTAATGGAAATTTAACATATGTATATATGATATAGAATTCAAATCTCTCGTTTAGAAACAAAAACAAAAATTTAATAAAACTCATGCACATCATATTGATATATTGGATGCTTTTATTATGCTACTAATTATTGCAAACAATTCCCTCAAAAAGAAATTATTGCAAACAAGCTTTTTTACGCTAAAACAATGATATAGTGATAATGATAGTCTCATCTTTATCAAGGTGGTTTAAGTAGTTTAGAATATATATGCTTTTTATATTTTTCCCCCAGCAAAAAAAAAAAAAAAGAATACTTTAATTGTTTTTCAACCAAAAAGAAAAAAAAAAAAAAAAGAAGATATGTTTCATTTGTTATAATCGTAATACTACTAGATGTTTCAAAATTCTAAGAACAATTTTTTTTTGTACCTCACATCATATAATCCTCCACTGATTTTTTTTTTTTCTTGCCTACCTGGTAGAGTTTTTTGGAAGTTATGTTTAGCTTGAAAAACTGATTATGAAATTAAACAATATCAAATTAAGCCTATTTGATAGAGTTTTTTGAAAGTTGTTTTTAGCTTTCAAGGTCTAAAAACAGCTTTTGTTGGACGATCTGTCCAAAAAAAAAAAAAAGCTTTTGTTCTCCAGAAAAACTTTGTCACTGTCACAAAAAATCTAACATAAAAAAAATAAACTTTTCTAAATAAATTTTAAAACTTGTTTCATAATTTCAGTTAACCATTGGAATAAACTTTTTTGTAATGTTTTTATCACTCATTATAATACTTTAAAATAATTTTGACATACTAAACTCTTTGAGGACAACTGTTTTTTGTCTCTCAATCTCTTTGAAGGAACTTTATTAACCCAAGTATTAGGCCTTTGTTTGGCTATCCAGTTTAGACCAAAACATTCTATCGGAGTTTTTATCTTTTCTTAAAAAGTCAATCAAATAACTAGTTTTTGAAAAGTTAACAAATTTCAACATAAAAATTTCATTTTCTAACAGGTGCACTAAACGAATCGTAGTAATATTGCGATTTTAGGTTTCCAAATTTTGTTCAGTAATTGCCTAATATTTTTCGCCATATAATGAAGTATAAAATTACTCCGAAACTATGCATGTAACCCTTTTTAATTTTTTTTTTTAATATTTAAATGATGATTGTGATATGTATGTAGTTTCATGTGGTTGTTATAGCACAATTTGTAGTGCCGTCACATTACTGAAAAACAACACTCCCATATATGTTGTGTTCTAGTGGTCCAATTAGAAGAGAGGTCCAATAGTCACATGAGTCTACAGTTTCTCAACGTTACCCTGTCAATATACATACATATACATATACATACACCTCTCGTATACATATACACGTTTGCCAAGACTATATAATAAACATTGTTATCAAAAAAGACTACTAAATAATTATTAACATTTTCCTTTTCTAGGATGGAAGATTCTTAATTACATCAAAGCGACAGCTTGGGCTAAACTAAACTCTCTTCGTACTTTAGGCATATAGTAAAAAGAATTGCAAAAGTTGAATTTAACATACGCGAATCAATGATTAAGTGGCAAATTCTTTAGTTGGATACATTAAAAAAAAAAAAGATCTTAATTATCGGTATTGCATCTTATGATTTTGATAATAAATGATAAAAGAAAACAACTAGCATCATATCATCACGTTTTACATCAAACTCCTTATTTAATTCGGATTAGTATCGTATATATATTTCTGAACAATCAAACTATTATCATGTTCTGTTAATTCTTACATATTTCTTTATATAATTTTCGTTTGATTCGAATGTTCAAATTAAGATAGATTCGAAAAATTAATGTAACAGCCTTAATTATTACCTAGCTCTTTTTTTTTTCCGCCAAAAAAAAAAAAAGGGGGCCAATGTTTTGACTTTTGAAAGAAACAATATCCAACCACAATTGATTTGTATCTATATATCATAAACATTACATTTGTGAATCAGCAGTGTGTGATAGTTCCATGTCACGTTCACGTGGCTGTGCGTGGTAGGGATGTCACATAATTTTGTGGTACTCAGTCATATATATATATACACACACACACACATACACACATATATATCTATTTATATACTATTTAACTATGACTTTTTTAAAAAGAAAAAGAAAAAAAATTTGCTGCTCAATATATATGACTGGTTGAGACTTTGACATAATAAATTGGGCAATGCACTAAATGGAGCCTGGGGCTTTACAGTTTCGTCGTGTTATATATTCTCCGACAAAAAAATTAAGTGCAAAATTGTCATCAAGCTATCAAGTACGGACAAAACCTAGCGTGACAGACACTGCCTCATCGTTTCCGGACTTGTCCAAAAACACCTTGTAGGATATTCTTTCCAAATAATAATGCACTTTGGTTATAATTAATATCACAACCCCATATGTGCATGTGTATGGACGAACGAATTTTCAATGGTTTGTAATCATTTTGATAGTTACTGTCCGAACTTTAAAAAATAAAAAATAAAAATTTAAGGCAGCATGTATCAATAGATAGATAGATACATACATATATATATATATATATCAATAGATAGATAGATAGATAGATATATATATATATATATATTTTTCAGGACTAATAGCTATTTGAACCTTTATTTGAACTAGATATATATATATATATGTATGTATATATACATATGCGCTCTGTTGAGAGAATAATATTGTAAGTGATCATATTTATCTTTATTCGTTAGTTTAGTTTATAGGTATGTTATCACTCCATGTATTTCAGGACTACTAGCTATTTGAACTACTTTATAAAAATTGAGATTCCGTTTAAATCACCGGTTGGAGTTTAAATTTTTAAGTTGGAGTTTGTTGACTTTCTAAAAATTAGTTTTATTTTTTATTGACTTTTCAGAGAAAACAAAAAACAAAAAACAAAAACAAAAATCCAACTGAAAAATTACAGTTTAGTTAAAATTAAACCTGAATTCCAAACAAAGAGTGAGTATCTATAAACAAGGCCTTTTCACACTGGTGCTTCTTGAATTTATTACACAATTACATTTTGCACTCTAAACTATTCATTTATATTTGACAATTTGCCCTTACACTTGAGAAGATGTAATAAAACACACTCAATTGGTAACAATATTAATTTTTCTATGGATATTGACATGTGACTTACATATGAGTCATTAATTAACCAATGCTTTAGCCAGAGATTCAGTTTCTTCTATTGATCTTGTGATGTAGTCGGAGGAATGCGCTTTCTAAGCTAGAACATACACCCGATCTACGTTACAAGAAACGAACCTTTTAGCACGAAACTTTTAACAATGATGTCGTTGAAAGTTCACCTTTATGTAATCAAAAAATTTATGTTAACATTGATTGAAAACAGGCTTTTAATGCTCTTAATTAATGACTCATGTGCAAGTCACATGTCAATTACTATCGAAAAAAAAATTAACACTATTACAAATTGTTAAAATTAAAAACTTAAAGTGCAAAATGCAACTGTGCGATATATCTAAGGGCGCCAATAGTTGGGAAAAAAAAAAGTATATGAACTATTCTATGTAATCGCAAAATTATTGTTCACGGAAAAAAGAAAGGGATGGTCCTCCCAAAGCTTTCTAGGTGTTACAAGTCGTTGCTAAATGTTCCAAAAAACTGAGAAAAAAAAATCATAAATTTTTCTATATCGTAATGTTTTAAAATCTAATTTAAATCCAACAAAAAATTTATTGATTTAGAAAAAAAAAATGGTGAGGACATCAACTGAAAAAGACCTATCTGTTGCAGTGGTATTGGTATAATTTGCATATGTATTAAACTCAAATAAAACAGAAATCAAAACCTTCTTAAAAAAAAATTATGTATTAGTTTTTTTGATAGGAAAAAAAAAAACAAATATATAGCATATTTCTGATTAGGCAAATTTAGTTGAATGGTGTTTTCATGTACTTTATCAAAAAAATTTTATTTTTCCTTTAGTTGTTTATCTGGCTAGTATAACTTGATAATCTTATATAAGATCACCCTTTTTTTTTTTAAATGTAAATAGGAACTTTTTTTTAGACCGTGGATTAATTTTCTAACAGTCTTTATGAATGTCAACTAATTTAAAAAATTGTAATAATTCAAATAAAACAGTTCCAATTATAGATTAGATAATTAATTTAGTTGGTTATAAAAAACGGTTATTTCCGGTAGTGTTAAATAGGCATTCCTTCTGTAGAAATTCCTTTTAACATATTATTTGTCTTTTTTTATTTATAAGAAAAACTACCAGTGCAAACAGCTCAAATTAAAAAAAAAAAAAAAAAGAAATTAAAAGAACTGATATTAAATTTAATTTAATTGAATAATTTTGTCCCTCTTTGATCTCTATTATGTAGAAGCCGGAGAGATGTGTAGACATATCACTGTGACAGTTCTGGTAATTTATTATCAACTTGAATGTAATTTTAAATATAAAAAAAGGCCAACCATCATTATTTAATGAATGGTCTACATTAAAATAATTAAAAAAAACACTAACTAGTGATCCATGACAAGATTCCTCCAAAAAGATATGCAAATTATATGATTGGCATTAAATTAATAATTAATTTCATAATCATCTTCTATTAAAGAATAAATAATAATTATATGGGGATAAGTTTTAAGATCACGAAGCCAACAAGAAATAATTGTCTGCATTAGAGACTACCAAGTACCAAAAAACAAAGAACAATTAAAAGTCACATAAAAAGTAAGGATTGGAATGTTTTCACCACATTGGAGAGTGGCAGAACAATTTGTCATGTGATTCCATTATGAATTTTTTACTGTTGGCTCACATGCACCAAAGTTATTCTCATATATATTCCTTATCATGCATATACACCTTAAATTGTGCTCTTATTACATATATATATATATATATATACACACACATACATACACACACACACAAATACAAACACACCCCACTTCTCTTTTTCTTTGCAAAATCTGCCTCGAGTACAATATATCACGAGAAAGATCGAAGGGGAACACTAGACCCTAGCTATTTAAAGTGGCTTGTTGTTGTTGTCTTTTTTGAATTCGAGATGGAGATTTTAATTCTATATTTTGCGATAAAGTTATGTAAAATTATCACTAAATTACAGTAAAAGTTAATGGTATATTAAAATTGTGATAAGACTGGTTGTAATGCACACAAGAGTAATGGCTGTGTAACAAACCCAGAAACAATAATTCAGCCAAAAAAAAAACCCAAAAATAATAGGCAAAGAAAATCTACATATATATAGACATATTTATCATTATTTCTCTTATCTATATTTAAAAAAGTCAATGACTCTTTTGGTCATGTATTCTTTGCTTGTCACGTGATAACCACATGATCACCGTATCATCGCCACATGATGACTAGCTACGTTATCGCCACATATATATATATATATTTACTTATTTATACTGTATGCGCTAAGTATACAACTTGCTATAATGTAATGGTATGTACATATATGATTAATTAAGCTATATCTTAGGCCTATGGGGAAGGGAGTTGGGGTGGGTTTTGAATGGGTTATTGTTTTGAACGGGCTTGAGATCCACTGCGATTTCCTCCGCACGCGAGAAGATCTCCCCCGCTGCCCTCTGCCGTGCAGAAGAGTTTACTTACGCACTCAAAAAAAAAAAAAAAAAAAAAAAAAAGAGAATTCCTCTGTTTGTGTGTGTGTGTTTCTTTTTTTTTTTTTTTTTTTCTTTGTGTGGATCTTTTTCCAATTTCAATATATGTAACATTGATATATATATATATATATATATATATATATTTGAAGATGGTCTAAGACATTTTCTGATTTTCGTAGGAAGACCTCGTGAAAAGTTATATATATATAAATGTATGTGTATATCCTGCAACACGTATTTCCAAACATAAAGTTTACACTGTTTCGGCTTCATTTTTTTTCACAGCAATATATCTGTGCCGACAACTTGTTACCCCTCAATAATCACAATTGAAAAAAAAAAAAAAAAGCACCAAGTGAATGATGGAAATGCAAGGGGGGATAGTTTTGTAGGTGGTCATAAGGCCAAGAAACTTCTAGTTTTGACTTTTTTTTTTTTAAAGACTTTTCACAATTCAAAGTTGTTTTCATTAATAATCACAGAGCAAGTAAATTTATACAAATTGCAATAGAAATTGAAGGTAAATAATAATAATAATAATAAAGATTCAGTTGTATCACAAATATAAGGGGTTGAAAGGAAAACCAACTTCATTTTTTTTTATTTTTAAATGTAAGACTCTTTTAAATATTGATTTTTTGTGGAATCTTCGAAAAACATATTAGACAAATACATAGATAAAACAGAAGAGACTAGCTAGTATATATAGTGCTATTTTAGAGGCATGGATTCATTTTAACGTAGTTTTCCAATAGTTTTAGAAAATTTTCAAAAATCCGCATATCTCTTGTGCCATTTATTTAATAATAAAGTCTCTTCAAAATAGTGTTTTTCAAAAAAAAAAAAAAAAAGTGAGAGATTTGTACACACAGATGGCTCTTTGGACTATTTATTAATTATGAAAAACTTAGTACATTTTCATATTTTATGCAGCTTAACCAAAAAATAATATCTTAAAAATTAATTAGCCCAATTAAGCACAAAGGCAAATCATTTTATAGGTTAGCATTTTTCAGGGAATTCAGACTACAAATAGAAGTAATTAGTTAGGTGTTCTATTCTAGGGGGCACGCAAATTAGTAATGGGAAATGGAGACAGTTTTAATTGTTTTAACCCCATTTATTAAAAAAAAAAAAAATTTAAAAGAGAGAGTAAAGTTTCATGCAAAGATATTAGTTACTACTAGCTAAAAAAAAGAATATAAAGACAAAAATATCCCTTTGGGATGCGTAACAAACACAAATTTGTTGATTCTTTAATATTAATCAGTCGACATTGAATGAGCCCCCCATCTTGGATGAGGCGGCTGTACTTGAGGTTGAGTTAGAGACCGACGACCTCATTCCTGATCGACGAGAGGTTAAACTTACAGTAAAAAGAAGTGCGTGATGAATGCCTTGAAACTTGAGTTTACGAGAGCAAGGTGCTTAAGTGCGAAAACCAAAAGTCAACCATTCTTCTTCTCCACATAAGAAATTTCCTATGTACATGCCCTTACCAAAGCTATATTTGTTATTAAAAAAAATGCAATTAGCATGTTTTATATGTTGAGGTTACTTGTTTTACTACTTTTTTTCTCACTCTCTAGTGTCTACTCTTGTCCCTTGTCATTTTACTATCTTATAAAAAAAATATATAGTTATAGGTCATCGTTTTGCTTTTTGTTACAAAATTGCCATTGTGATTTCTTTCTCGGCCGTATCATTTTAGAGTAATGTTAGGGATGCCAACCCTAATCTCAATTTTTGAGTATCAACTTTTATAGCTATAAATTATCATATTTTTATTAGTAATCAATACAACTAATTGGTGTATAATACTTTAAACACTTATCAATATCAAAAAGGAAAAAAAAAAAAAAAAAGATAATTCATATACTAGATAGGTTAGTATTCAAAAGTTGAGATTAGACACATTTTTTTATTTTTATTTTTGCTTGATCAATTTTGGCAACTTTTTCTTATTAGACTTATTGCTGAATGTTTCCTGCCAACCATATATATATATATATCTTAAAAGGGTACGGCAGTCCAGTGGGTTGGCAGTTTTCCTGTACAGCCCCACAAAGCACAAACATTTTTAGTGTTAGTAGCCCACCAGTGTCAGTGGTTTTACCGTGCTACCAACGGTATCTTCTCATGATACCAAAGGGTAGTCTATCGGGATACTGAAAATTCCAACACTTGGTAGTATCCTAATGTGCTACACAAGATATCTCACCGGAATATAAAGAACTACAAAAAAGTTACTACACCAAGAGATCCATCGACTCCAACATTGTGGTGACGACATCTTTAAGTTCTAGACCGCCGATTTGGATGAGGAGTTCTTTGTAGCTTTCCACTGAAGGCGGTACTTCTCCCGCGATTTCTGATCGGATGCTACAACGGCGAGGAGATTCTAGATCTCCCCATAGCATAGCCTTTTTATGTGGTATCATCTTTGGACTCTATGCAATTTTACCGTTACTAATGAGTCATGAAAGAAATTGCATTGTACTCTTTGTGCTCGAAGTGAAAAGGGTTTTAAGTGACAGAAATAATTCATCCATGGGCCGTCAAGGGTTTTTTTTTTTTTTGCTCCCTCCTTTTCATTTTACTTATGCAATTCTTTTGATTAATATAAAATCGAGTGGGGGTTTGTTGTGGGATGAGAGCTTTTGATCCGTGTCAACTTTTTTAGAATGTGCTATAATAATCCTTAATACCAATTGCTCCCTCAATTAAAAATTTTTTTTTTGGGCAAAAAATATAGAGACTTACAAAAGAACATAAAATGTAGAAGATCTTTAAGTTTTCAAGGATGTTAACCTAATATGAAATTCGATTAAGATCATTTGCTAAAAAATTTCAACCAAGATCATCTGAACTAATAAAGTATAAAAGTTGAATAATTTCATTCCCTTCCCAAAAATATTACAAAAGTAAGCAATATTCTTTAGGAAAATGGTAGCTTTGTGTGTAAGTTAGGATAATATTAAATAAAATATCAAGAGAAAGAGAAAGGATTGGATTTTGGTTTATCCTATTCTGTTACGATATGAATTTTATGTTTCAATTAAATAATGTTAAAAAAAAAAATTTTGTCAAACTTTTAAATCTGAATGTAGATTTGTTCAAAAAGATAAAAATAAATGTATTAAACCAACGGAATGTAAACTTAAAAACAAAGCCATATCTAACTAATTGATGAGGATATATCCAGCTTTTTTTATATAAATTTTTATAAGAAAAAATCTTTGGTTTGATAACCTATAAAAAGAGTCTAACAGTAGTTTGCAATTAAATATTACTGTTTGCAATTAAATATAATGCTAGTTCATATAGTCATATACTGCAATTAACAAAACTTGTGAAACTACATGCATGAAATATTCCGTAACAACATATCTTATTTTGATGTGAGAGTATCACAATTCACAAAGGTTTTTTTTTTTTTTTTTTTTTTTCCGAATAGATTCAACCCTAAGTGTAAAATAATATATACAAAAAACAACATCGTCACCGACCACCAACAATATCTTTCAAACCCAATTTCTCTAGATTCTAAAAGTTATTGTGATCATCAATATCTGACAAGCCTTTTGAGAATTTTTTTCTATGCATGCGAGCTCATAAGCAAAGAGAAAATTAAATTTTTTGAAAACTAGTTTCAGTGACAGATTTAGGATTTAAATTTTTTGAAGGCACAGATATAATCTAAAATATCTTCTAACATTTTCTAATAATAGTTTTTCATTAAGTATCTGTAAGATAGTATCATGTATATAAAAAGTCAAATACTAACATATACGTTGAATTTAATCTGATAAAATTAAAAAAGTTTATATATTATAAAGTATTTTAGATGGAGAAGAAATGTGACTTCAGCACTTCAGAGGGGAATATGAGGGAATACAAGGGGAGAAAGCCCATGAGCAAATTAAAAAGATTATCAGGAAAAATAAAATAAATAAAGAAAACTAAAAAATACTATAAACAAAAAAGGAAGAACTTGTCATAGAGACTCATTAAGAGTAACTACAGGTAGAGCTTGATCCAACGGTGTCAAATGATGATATGAAGGAATAGATGGGTCATGAAGTAAGGCATAACAATGTTTATGTACTTTAACAAACACACGATCTTTTTATTTCCTTTTCAATTTTAAATTTACTTTTTTTAATCTTTTTTTTTTCATAGATGTTTTTCAATACACAAACCCACCGGCCACCATTACAACTCCCTCTGTCTAGAAAACCTCCTCCCACCGGCCATCATTCAATGCATGCTATCTCTAGAAATTTTGTTTAGAGATTTTGTATCAAAACCGAATTTGGGGTTGTGAAGCTCTTTGCAAACCAAGAGTTTGCCATCGAGCGATGGCTGACGAGGCTTTTCTTCGACTTCGTTAAGCAATAGCCAGAAATGGCGTGAGTTAATCGATGGCTGGCGAGGCTTTTCTTCGACTTCGTTAAGCCAGAAATGGCGTGAGTTAATCGATGGCCGGCGACTCCGGTAGTTGACGAGAGACATAAGTCGTATTTTTCCGGCGAAAGAAGCTTAGATGGCTGAAAGAGAGATGCAGTTAAGGGTATTTTAGGCATTTCAGTTTATAAACTTTTATTTGGTGTAGTAGTTTGCATTGGAGGTTGTGTGTTCTTCTACATATTTAAACGTTTGATTTCATCATGACAGTTTATAAAATGATAACTATAGATAATGCTCAATAGAAGAGCTCTACCATATATTCTCCCTAAAAAAAGAGGAAACTCAAAGAGATTTTTTTTTTTTTTTTTTCATTTAAAAGAAAAACTAAGAAGTAAAAAACCAAGCCCAACACTCTAGTTCAAAATTAAAGCCCAAATTTCAGAGGGGGCTGCATTGCAAAAACTTATGGACAAATTAAGCATGTATAGCATACATGTGGAAGTTGAAAAAAAGGGCTGAGCTCAACACCTATATAATGGTTGAGAGGAGAGAAAAGAATTGCCTTTTCATTGTGGGACTTCTTCAAATCTAAATGAATAAACTAAAGATACCAAAGAAACATTATTAAAAGAAAAATACTAGGGGAAACAATTTAGAGGCATGACTCATTTTTTAGAGCAGTTTTCCTATAGTTTAGAGAAATTGCAGTCTTCAGAAGCTCTCCTTTCTATTATTATTTCAATGTATGCTATCTTTACCGTAGTGTTTAATTCAAGAAAAACGATAGATAGAAAAATTAGAAAAATTTGTGCAAACAACTTTTCATATTAACATGCTTTTATATATATATATATATATATATATCCCCCCCTCTCTTAATGTTTATATGTTTTTTTGACCCTCCATACTTATCTAATTGAAAGTTAGAATACATTAACCTTCAAATAGCCCTATTAAACTAAAACAATAAAACATTTCAGTTTTGCTGATGAAAAAATTAAAAAAATAAAAAACTGATTGTACCTAAAGATAGCTGTTCCGCTTAATTTTCTAGTTGTAAGTCTTTGCTTTGGGGCCTGTTTTAAGCTCATCGGCATACAACAGTTATTAATAAATAAATAAATAAAAAGAACTTGGAATATTCTAATTTTATAGTTTAATTTATAAGAGTGAAAAGCTTCTTAGCTCAATCTCTTTACAAACACTAGGCAATCACTTTGAGGTTTACAATTCCCAACAAGAAAAGAAATTATGAGTCCATGTCTAAGAAAAATGTTTGGTATATTGTGGACATTAAACACCATTACTAATGGCAGGTATACGTTATTAGTGAACCTCATATTATAAGATCCACTTTTTATTAATGGTGAACACTTTTATTATCTTTTAGTATTGTTTCATAATCTTGAGGCTTTCTTTATATATATATATATATATATATATATATATATTTTCCCCCCAGAGAGGAGAACAAATACAGTAACTAAATAATCTTTGAAAAAAAAAAGGAAGAGGAATGAAAAGAAAATAAAAGAAGAGCCATAGATTAGCAATTAGCAAGAGATAGCGGCCCACATGCCAAAAGCTGCCCAGAAAATGCCTGGTTTTCCTGTTCTTGTTGTCTATTTATGTAATATTTGATATTTATTTATAAAAATAAATAAAAATTTAAAATAGAGAAACAGCCTTGATAATGAAGAGTAATGATGGTTAATGATACTCAACACGAGACTAAAATTTTTAAATAAAATTATAATTATTAAAATATGAATAAATAAACATAAAATTAAAGAAATGAATGAGAGAGAAGGAACGCCTGGTTGGAAAGCCATCAAAGACTCTTTCTCCTTTCTGTATATTCATTGTGGCCCCTTCAACAAAAGTAGCACCTTTTTTTTGTTTTCCTTTAGAGAATTAAGTAATAGAATACCAAAAAAAAAAAAAAAAAAAAAAGAAAAAGAACTGTATGGACTCTTTTCGTAGGTGTCGTTATTTCAGTTTTTTGACTAACTTTTTGTTGGTATAACACTGGATGATTTAGAGTAATTATGCATAGGCAGACATTCACAAAACATATCCCAAGAAGTTAATCCAATTTCTCTCATAAAATTTTGATAGTGATAGACGTAGTTCAGAAACATCATACCTTTAAATTCACATGTTATTAATATGTCAATTTAAAACATTTTTCTACTAATAAAGTTTTTTCTTCGAGAAATTTTATAATAAGATATGAAAAACAAAATACCCACCTATAATGCTATGTTCTAAATAGATAAATCTGTACTAAAAATTGTCTATTTTAGATATCTTTTTCTTAAAAGAAACTTTGATATATGATTTTAATTAGATTCAACATTTAGAATTTATAACATATATTAAGTAATATCATATTATAAAAAGCTCTTTTATGAAATTCTATATGAAAAAAAAAATATCAAGATCGACATAATATTATTTTAAACTTAGAATTTAATTTTGATGTAATTTTAATTGAATATTACACTTATAAACATACATTATCAATGTAGATGTCCAATAATGAGGAGCTCTTTTCTCAAAAAAAAAAAAAAAATCCTATTATAGAACTCTTTTCTCTTTTTCTTTTGGGTCTAAAATTAACTTATTTTGGGGGTGTGATTGGCAATTGGATGATGCAAATCCGGCACCGGCATAACCGTCCCACAAAAAAGAACGAAGTCCCACCCCCCCACAAACCGGCCATGCCCTACTTTCTCATCTAAAAATTGGAATTAATATAATTTTCAAGGGCCAAACAGGGTCCACATTAACCAGAAAAAAATAAAATAAAAAATAAAAAAGGTCCACATTTGATGGTTTTAGAGAAGACCTTCTTTAAAGGTGCTACATTTAGTGGGCCTGACTACCCTTTGTTCTTATTTTGATTATTATTGCATTCTATATAGTATTCCATATTTCTATATAGGTGTCACAAGCGTGCCATTTCATGATTTCCTATTTCATGATCTACTTTTTTTTTCTTCTTTTTATTTCTTAATATATTTGTGGTTTTTTAAGCTTTACCAGGTCATCTTTAGATCAACAATATTCATTAAATTATAATCTAATTTATTTTACAAGAAATTAGGTAGCATGCCTAACTTTCATATGTTTGATTAATGTGAACATTTATTTATAGTTCACATTATTATCATATTAAACAAATCCATATAAGTGGCAGAAATCATAAATTTCAAAATTTGAGAAGAAATCTAAAACCGAGGTCTTTTGTGTTATTTCTAAAATTTCTCTCTTTTTTTCTAGGGTAGAATTAGGCTCCCATTTGCATCCCATGAATTAGTAAAATTTACTTTAAAAAAAAAATTTGTCCTACTTATTCTTTTTAAGTAAATTTTCCATTGCATGTTTCTTTAATTTCACCAACAATAATAGTACATTAAGCTGAATTTGGGTGTTATTTTTTTATCTCACATCTCATGATCTCCAACCAAACTACTTGATTCCACCTTCAATGGATGAGTGAGTTCATTTAGAAAGAAAACAAAAAAGAAAAAGTTTGCTTAACCTCAAAATCATAAAACTAGAAAAGTTTTTCTCCGAAGAAAATTACTATGGGATTTGAAGGGTAGGGTAAAGACAAATATTGTCTTATAGTAGAACACTCCGTCAATAATTATAACATGATATGACGCTGAGAAATGCACACGACTGGTAGGGTTTTTCCTGATATAAAAATCTCTAAATTATTTTTTTTTCTGACATTTGATAGCAACATTTCTTCTACCAAAAATATGTACTACATATCCAGCTGACATTCCAAGTTGTCGGCAGTTGCCAACTTTGGTCCAATATTTATTCTTTGCTTTGAGATTATGGTTTGGTCTAAATTCTGCCTTCAATTGTATTGAAGAAACAAAGGTCGAATTGCAATAAATAAATAAATAATAACATAACATAAAATAAAAGAAAAAGGAATGAGAATTCCATTTAATCCCACTCTCCATTGATTTAAGAAAAGCTAAAAAAACTTTGGGGGAAGCAGTCAAAAGCTATCTCCTGGGACATGGGGGGTTGTGGCTGTCTAACTTGTCATTCTACCAAAAAAGAAAAAGTTTGCTCACAATATACCCCACACAACTTGTCATGCCTTGCGCAAGTAGCTATGATTCAATATGAACGTCGCTCAGAATATAAAGAGTTCGTGTAGTGCCAACCATCAGCTCATTAAAAAAAAAAAAAAAAGACGTTGATTTAACAAAAAGTTAAAAAGATTTAAAAATTTATGACTCTCACTTAATACAAACAAATGAAATCACCCTCTAAAACAATCCTCTCTTATCTGATGAGCTAGTCTAACAGATTTAACAGATTAATAGCGTACAATATATAATATAAATACCTTAATTACCATAAAAAAAAATACTATAAGAACGCTATTTCTTGTAACCACCCAAAACTGGCCTTAGTATATATGTGTGTACATGTGTGTGTGTATATGTATGTATATATAATTATTTGTAAGACTAGTACTACTGTCAACCACATGATGATGAATGAAAAGAAGCATGGAAAAATAAACAAAAAAGTTTTGATTGGCTGACTTTGGACTTTTGCTGTAGATGCATCGGTTTGGGCGGTGAGAATAGTTGTTCTTCTCGTTTAAGCAAAAGCCCCACCATAACATAAGAAAGCATATATATACATATATATTATATATTATATATTTTATATTATATATTATGTATGTGTGTGTATATATACCAGGTGCTTTTTCTCTTTCCTATTGCCATGTCAGCATCTGACGAGGACTTAACAAAGAAGTTGATATGGAGAGAGAGAGAGAGAAGAAGAAGAGCTGGTAAGAGGTGGCTGCTGTGCTAGCCCTTTGCTTTTGAATTCTCTTTACAACATTCTCCTTTAAACACTTTACAAAATTTTTGCAATTTCACAAACCTCATCATTCTCTCTCAAGATCTCTCTCTCTCTCTCTCTCTCTCTTTCTCTCTCTCTCTCTCTCTCTTGCTTCTGCTGAAGAATCCCATTTTCCAAGTTTTGTATGATCATTTAGATCCTCAGACATGGTAAGCTTCAGTTTATGAATAATGGGGTCTTTTTTCTTTTGCTATTTTTCTCTTTCAAATGTGATATATACACATATATATATACATATCTATATAGATGTGTGTATATATAAAAGGAATGAAATTGAGTTTGTTTTGGTTGATGAATGATGATCACATATGGTGATGGTACAGGGAACTCCAGTGAACATCATAGTAGGATCACACATATGGGCCGAGGATCCTGAGGCCGCTTGGATTGACGGAGAAGTCACACAAATCAACGGCCGAAATGCCACCATTGTTACTACTAATGGCAAGACTGTAAGATCACAAAAACATTCATTTCTTTTTAGTTGTCACCTTACAACCATGAACTTAATTTTCCAATCCATTTTTCTTTATAATTGTCGACATTTTTCGCATTCGAAAGAGAGAGGAAAAAAAAAAAAAACTAGATTCATAGGAAAAGTTTGGATCCAAATTATGTTATGTTAAAATATATTAATCAGCCAGAGGCAGAGTAAGTTGCCACAACAAAAATCAAGCTTAGAATGTGAAATCCGAATTAGTATTGAGCCTCGAATCGGTGTGTTTATTTTGTATCATTCTTCGATCTCAGATTGTCGGAAACATTTCAAGTATATATCCAAAAGACACAGAAGCACCGCCAGCAGGCGTCGACGACATGACCAAGTTGGCGTACCTTCATGAACCGGGAGTGTTATACAACCTTGCTTGTCGATTTTCTCTCAACGAGATATACGTGAGTCAGTCGATAATTTTCCCTGCTGTGAAATTCAGTACTAATTCAATAGGAATCGAGAATGTAGTTACGAATTCGAACAAGTTATCTGACGTCGAGAGATGGATGAAATAAACAGACATACACAGGAAACATTCTGATCGCGGTGAACCCTTTTCGGAGGCTTCCACATTTGTATGATGTCCACATGATGGAGCAGTACAAGGGAGCCGCTTTCGGGGAGCTAAGTCCTCATCTTTTCGCCGTTGCAGACACATGTTACAGGTAAAAAGGCGGGCTTCGGGCTTGGTCTTGGTCGTGTAACCTATTGAATAGACAAACTGATTTGGTTAATTCTCGCGTATCAGGGCAATGATAAATGACCAAGGAAGTCAGTCCATTTTGGTAAGCGGCGAAAGTGGAGCTGGTAAAACCGAAACAACGAAAATGCTCATGAGATATCTCGCTTTCATGGGGGGAAGATCGGGCACCGAGGGAAGGACAGTGGAACAACAGGTTTTAGAGGTGAGTCCTTTGGTTAAAACAACGGCGAATTATGCGATTTAGTTGATTTACCGAAGAGTAACACTTTCGATTCTTCAGTCCAACCCGGTACTTGAAGCTTTTGGGAATGCCAAGACAGTTAAAAACAACAATTCGAGGTGAAATATTTTTTGGCTGCTCCAACTTTGTATTATAATTTCCTTTTCCAAATCTTTAATCTGGTTAAACTCACAAAAATCGGCGTCTATGTTCTACACTAGTCGTTTTGGGAAATTCGTCGAGATTCAATTTGACAAGTACGGGAAGATCTCCGGGGCTGCAATTCGTACGTATCTTCTTGAAAGGTCGCGTGTGTGTCAAGTCTCCGATCCCGAGAGGAACTACCATTGTTTTTACATGCTCTGTGCAGCACCACCAGAGGTGATCTTTCGTTCATTCAACACATTTAGCTATCAAATAACATATCTTATACATATATATATGTGTATATATAGCTGAGAAATGTTGTATTACAGGAAGTGAAGAAGTACAAATTAGGGGATCCAAGAGCATTTCACTATCTTAATCAGTCAAATTGTTATGAAGTCGCGAATGTCGACGATGCAAGGGAGTATTTAGAAACCCGAAATGCCATGGATATTGTCGGAATCAGCCAGGAAGAACAGGTGATCACTTTTCAGCTTCAAAACTAGCACAAACATACTAACATCTGTTCGAAATTATATATCGAGTTTTTTTGAACCGTTGCAATTTACTGTTATATTTAATCTTCAACTAAGTGTGTTTTTTTTTTTCCCTTTTCGTAGGAGGCGATATTTAGAGTGGTGGCCGCAATCCTCCATCTCGGAAACATCGAATTCGTCAAAGGGAAAGAAGTCGATTCTTCCAAGTTAAAAGATGACAAATCGCTATACCATCTCAAAACAGCAGCAGAGCTACTCATGTTAGAACTCGGATACCGTGTTTACCTTCCTTCCCAAAGGAATTTTAATCTACTTGTTTCTTACAATGCCAAATTTTTTTTCAGGTGTGACGAGACGGCATTAGAAGCCTCGCTTTGTAAGCGTGTCATAGTGACACCCGACGGCAACATCACGAAACCGTTAGAGCCTGCATCAGCTACCTTAAGCCGTGATGCCCTGGCAAAGACCATTTACTCAAGACTCTTTGATTGGTAAGAAAACTATTTTGATTCCCAATTGTACTAGGCACTATGAGAACGGATTTTTGAGCATGTGATCCAAAGTTCGAACCCCTGTAATTGCACACGAATTAAGTCGGTCCTTAATGACAGGATTGTGGACAAGATAAACAGCTCAATTGGGCAAGATCCAAATGCAGCAAGCTTAATTGGAGTCCTTGATATTTATGGCTTTGAAAGCTTCAAGATAAACAGGTATATAATATCAGCAATTACATTCTTATGGGAGTGAATATTTTGACATTTAGAAGATATATATATATATATATATATATATACCTAATGTGATATTTTGTATACTAGTTTTGAGCAGCTGTGTATCAACCTCACAAATGAAAAGTTACAACAACATTTCAATCAGGTAAGAATGGCATTTCCAAAATAGCTTCAAAGTTCATCCATTAACTTTTTGTGATTGGCACTTTTCCCTCCGTAAACTATTAATTTTGACAAATTAGCATCTGAATTTAAGTGTTCCCAAATCCACAACAGATGCTAAGTTTTGGATGAAAACGCCCCGTATATGTTACATGAGCTCGTTTAAGGAAAATTTTTTAAATTTCAAATGAGGATCGGAGCAATTACTAAATTCAGAGGGCGATTTGTCAAACTTAAAAACTCGGGGGACCACTTGCCAATTTAGTCATAGTTACAACGGAAAAAGCACCAAAACCACTTTTTTTTTTTTTTAATGCAAAATGCTGATATCAAATAAATTTTTTTTTTTTTTTCTCTGCAGCATGTATTTAAGATGGAGCAAGAGGAGTACACAAAAGAGGAAATAAATTGGAGTTATGTTGAATTTGTGGATAACCAGGATGTTTTGGATCTTATTGAGAAGGTATCAACTCTTGTAAGATAATTATATATATATATATATATCATCATTTTATAATAACCAGCAAAGTAATGCTACGTCTTTTGCCTGCAGAAACCTGGTGGCATTATTGCCCTTCTTGATGAGGCCTGGTACGTTCTGTTGTTTACATGAAACTTCATTTACATCTCGTTATCGAAAATAAAAGAATAGAAATTATAATATTTTATGAATTTATGATGAGAAATTTTGAACATTTTGGTGCAGTATGTTTCCCAAGTCAACTCATGAGACATTTGCACAGAAGATGTACCAGACTTACAAAGCGCACAAGCGTTTCAGCAAACCAAAGCTCGCTCGAACCGACTTCACAATCAACCATTACGCTGGCGACGTAACGAAATTACAAACTGTGTTGTTGTTGTTGTTAAAAATGTTGAAAATTTGTTGAGTAAATTAAGCATTTTTTTTTTTTTTTTTTTGCTCATCAGGTCACATACCAAGCAGATTTGTTTCTTGATAAGAACAAGGATTACGTTGTGGCGGAACATCAGGCTCTTTTAGATGCCTCAAAGTGCCCGTTTGTTGCGAATCTTTTCCCTACTCTGCCTGAAGAGTCATCAAAACAATCGAAATTCTCTTCTATCGGTACTCGCTTCAAGGTAATCACGCGGTTTTCATAGGTACATTATGTCGTATTCTAATCGAATTCCCATTAACATGACTTGCTTCTGAATCATTGTTTTTACCTCCAGCAACAACTTCAATCTTTAATGGAAACACTCAGCACAACCGAGCCGCATTACATCAGATGTGTGAAGCCTAACACGGTTTTGAAACCGGGAATTTTCGAGAACTTCAACGTATTAAACCAGTTGAGATGTGGGGTAAGTCGAGGTCTAATGGCTTAATGAATGAACTTCAAATTTTCAAACCATTTTTTTTTCTTTGTTTCACCGATTTAGTAACATTGGAAATGTTTGTTGAATTGTTGATCTTGCAGGGTGTTCTTGAGGCAATTAGGATTAGTTGTGCAGGTTATCCGACAAAACGAACATTCGATGAGTTTCTTGATCGTTTCGGAATGCTAGCTCCTGATGTTCTAGACGGGTAAACTTTTAAACAAACACATTAAGAATTAGCCTTTCGAAAAACACGAGAAAAGAAAAACTGAATTCTCTTAAAAAAAGAAATCGGCTCTTATTCCAATCATTTCTTAGCCTCCAAGGAACATTTCTTATTGGAAATTTTTCATCACCTGGCTAACATCTTACGAAACATGTCATTGGTCTGATGATTCAAAATGATCTATATTTTTATCTTACTACTTAACATACAGAAGATTATGCAATGAGATCAGAACCTTATTCTTAACTCACCGCTTTATTTTGTATAGATCCGACGAGAAATCGGCATGTATAGCAATCTGTGACAGAATGGGGTTAAAGGGATATCAGGTAAGTTTATGAAGTAAGTTTGCGTATTTATTTCCCTCTATTTCTTTGTCATTGTAAGGAGTTTCTTACCGGTTTTTGTATCGCAGATTGGGAAGACAAAGGTGTTTCTGAGAGCTGGACAAATGGCCGAGCTAGATGCACGAAGAACCGAAGTTTTGGCTACTGCAGCAAGACGGTTACAAAGGCAAATCAGAACGCTTCTAGCCAGGAAAGAGTTCATTGCCCTGAGACGAGCCGCAATTGATATGCAGAAACATTGGAGAGGTTACTATGAAATCATGAAGCATATGCTAATTTCCCGAGGCGATGTTCGTATCTTATTGACACTTTCATTTTTTTTTTTTTTTTTTTTACAGCACAACTTGCAAGAAATCTTTATGAACAAATGAGAAGGGAAGCCGCTTCAATCCGTATCCAGAAACACCAACGAGCTCACATGGCACGAAAGTCATACACGACATTAAAGGCCTCCGCAATTGTCATCCAGACCGGGTTAAGAGCAATGGCAGCCCGAAATGAGTTCAGATACAGGAGAAGAACCAAGGCTGCAACCATTGTTCAGGTAACGAATTATTTTACCGAGATTTTTGTTCGTTTTCTGTAAAATAAATCGATGAGTTTGTTGATGTTAAAAGCATTGCTTATTGTAGACACGGTGGCGAAGATTCGAAGCACTAAATGCCTATAAACAACAGAAGAAGGCATCGCTTTCGCTTCAATGTCTTTGGAGAGCAAAGGTGGCGAGGAAGGAACTTCGAAAGCTAAAAATGGTGAGATTAGTTTCTTGTTTGTTTAAACCTCAATTTGTTATCGAAGTGAATGCATCGCAACGAGTCTCAAATGATTTCCCAATTTAGGCTGCAAGAGAAACTGGAGCGCTCAAGGAAGCCAAGGACAAATTGGAGAAGCGGGTAGAAGAGCTTTCATGGAGACTAGAATTCGAGAAGCACTTAAGGGTATCACAATTTCTACCTTACTTGTTTGACATAAAAAAAATGTAGTTTAGTTGAGGAAAATTATTCTCGCCGTGGAAACTATCTATAATGGACTATATCTATGCGCTCGGGTTTGGCAGATTGATCTTGAAGAGGCTAAAGGGCAAGAAATTGCGAAGCTACAAAGTGCTTTAAACGAAATGCAAGAGAAGTTAGATGAAGCTCACGCTGCGGTCATTCACGAGAGGGAAGCGGCAAAGTTAGCAATCGAACAAGCTCCACCGGTCATCAAAGAGGTTCCGGTTGTGGACGAAACGAAGCTTGAAATCCTTAGAAATCACAATGAAGAACTAGAGGTAATCATATACTTATGCATCTAAATTTATAACATTTTCATATGTTTATGCACACAACATATTTATCTATGTATCTATATGTATAGGGTGAGTTGAGTTTGTTGAAGAAGAAAATGGAGGAATTCGAAGAAAATTATGCTAAAGTGGAGAAAGAGAGCGAAATAAGTCTCAAAGAGGCAGAAGAAGCACGGTCGAAAACAATGCAGCTTCAAGAGACAATAGAAAGGTGCGAATTCTGGGATTTTTTTTTTTTTTTTTGGTCACTAACATCCATTTTTAGCGGACATTAAGGATAACAAATTTATTTTGTTTTTGTCAGACTTGAATTGAACTTGTCGAACATCGAATCCGAAAACCAGGTTCTACGCCAACAGGCTCTGGTTGCTTCAACCAATGAAGACCTCTCCGAAGATTTTACAAAGTAAGAAGCTACAAAAAAATTCAAACATATTTTCTCTTGTGGGAAAACTTATGTGACAAGTAACACAATTCCTATGAATTTTTTTTCTTTCGACAGCCTCAAGGGTAAGGTTGCAGAGTTGGAATCGGAGAATGAGCTTCTCCGCAACAAAGCTGTAGTTGTTGTGGAACAGAAAACTACTTCAGAAATTCAAGAACCACCTGTCAAGGTAAATTTTGCTTCTTTTTTTTTTTTTTTTTTTTTTTTTTCCTTTTCTTTCTTTTAAGTAATTATTTTGCTTCAACATTTTTCAATGGCTTTTTTTATGGCGGTGCAGATTTATGAAAATGGGCATCACAAAGAGGAAGAGCTTCACAGATATAAGGTTTTGCCAATCTTCTTTACTGATTTCTTTAAGGAATGGCTTAAACTTCTTATGATTTTGCACTTTGGTCCCTGAGATGTTTTTCTTGGCAATTTAGTCCAAAATTTACAAAACAACAGCATTTAAAAATGATGATATTTTCCCTAAAAAAATGAAATTAAATGAAAAGATGAATGCATCAACCAATAGCAATTAGATGTCAAATTTGACATTTTGCTGTATTGGTGGCAATTTTGCCACGAAGTATAACAGTTACAAAATTCAAAATTTTTTTTTACCCCAAATGCCAAAGTTTGGCTTTGGTATACAAATTTGGCATTTAAATAAGTAACAGAAAATAATAATTTTGGATGGAATAATTACAATTTTTGAGCAATTATTCTTCTGAAATTCTAGTTGGCCCTATCATCCCTGAATTTTTTTTAAAAAACAGTAAAATTAAAATCATGGATTAGTCTTAGAATTCCTTAAATTAACCTCCGTTAACGATAACAATTAAAAATAAAAAGTGTTACTCTTTTAGAAAGTCGTCGACTAAATTGTCAAGAAAAAAACTTCAGAGACGAAAGTGCAAAACCGCAAAAAGTTCAGAGTCAACCATTTCATACATAGTTTACATCAATGACCTTACTATAAGTACATTTTTCGTATTTCAGGAGCCAGTTCCTGTTTTCTCTCAACTCACTAAACAGAGATCTCTTACTGACAGACAACAGGTACACATAGTTTAAAACCCGAAACAATAGCCATATTTCAAGACAAAATCTTCTAGTTTTTCAGTACTAATCTACAAGTTTTCTGAACAGGAAAATCATGACATGCTTGTGAAGTGTCTCACCGAAGATAAGCGGTTCGACAAGAACAGATCGGTCACTGCTTGCGTCGTTTACAAGTCATTGCTTCAATGGAGATCCTTTGAAGCAGAGAAGACAAACATATTCGATAGAATTATCCATACAATCCGATCGTCGATAGAGGTACTGCAACAGAAATTTTATTCAGTACTATTGTTAATTTTCTGTTTTTGGTGTCAAGTGATCAACTTATTATATTGAGTTATGACAAATTTCTTCATAATATGTTCTTAAAGAGCCAAGACAACATTGGTGAACTCGCGTACTGGCTTTCAACAACGTCGACCCTTTTGTTCCTTCTGCAAAGTACACTCAAGGCAAGCAATAATCCTAATCCCGCCACACATCGCAGCCGAACTTCACCCGCCACCTTATTTGGTAGAATGGCAAAAGTAAGCCTAAACCTTATCTATCTTAAATGAAAACGTTAAAATTTCATCAGTGGTATCGAACACTACAATTCGTATCCATAGTGGCATGACCTGTGTGAGTTGTAGTGTCTGGTACTGCTCGTTTGAAATCTTTGGTTACAAGGAAAACAAACATCAAGTGATTTTGCCTCACTTCTTGAACCATGTACAGTCCCAGGGCTTCCATTCCTCTTCAATGGGCATGGGAGTTTCGAATGGCTACAGCGGAATGGTAGGGAAGCCTAATGAGCAGCCAAAAGTAGAAGCCAAGTACCCTGCCTTGCTGTTTAAGCAACATCTGACCGCGTGCGTCGAGAAAATATACGGAATGATCCGTGATTGCTTGAAGAAAGAGATCAGCTCATTCTTGAACCTGTGCATTCAAGTAAGCAATTCTTAACCCAAATGATCGATAATTAAATGTTCCACACGTGTAAAACTTCAAAATTGGAGAAAAACAACGGCCTATATATTCTAAAAAATAATTAAAATAAGAAACAAATTTAACTAGAATCAAAATACAATACTTGAAGTGCTCCATGAACTAACTGTGCAGGCACCAAGATCTACAAGGGCAAGATCAATAAGAGGGTCATCGAGAAATATCCATTCAAACATGGTGGCAAAACAACAAGCATCAAGTGTACATTGGCAAAGCATTGTCAATAAGCTAGATTCTACGTTGGGAATTTTGTCTGAGAACCATGTAAGCAAATTAATTCTATCTTTTTATTATCTTTATTTTTTTTTTATTTTTGGAAATTATACAACAATTTCTTTCCTAACTCAAAACTTGTCAAATTGATCTTGGTCAGGTCCCAACAATGATCACAAGGAAAATCTTCAGCCAGGTGTTCTCATTCATCAATGTGCAGCTCTTTAACAGGTCAGGAAAGTCGCATTAAAAAATAAAAGCAAAAAAAATTTTTTTGAGAGATATCCCATACTGTATCTTTAAAGTATGAGAATCAAACTCTACATTTTATAATGAAATCAAATGTAGAATTACCGTTATGTTATGCATGGAATCATGTGGACTCACTTACATTATGGAGATTATATTCCATGTATTTTTCTATTTAAGCAAAGTTCGTCATTATATCAAATTTGGTCATAATATCCATGCCATAAATTATTGTTTTCTTTTAATAAAGGGAAATATTGTAATATTTCCACACTTTCTTTGCTATATGTCATTTATGGTTGATTTTTTAATTTGTGATTAAAACAATCTCAACATTTTTTTAACAAAGATGGTTGATTGTCACATTTCTATATATTAGACGTGGGGGAAGTTTTGTTGTTATCTTGTATGAATTTCATTGTTTTTACCAGGCAAAAAACAAGAAATATGTATATACCTATAGACATATGACTTCAGATATTTACCCCTCCTATGGGTTTTTTTTTTTTCCCAACAGTTTATTGCTGAGGCGAGAGTGCTGCTCATTTAGCAATGGAGAGTACTTGAAGGCAGGATTGCTTGAATTGGAACATTGGTGCCAAAAAGCTACGGATGAGGTAACTAATCTCAAGACACAACTCATCATATATAAGTACATTTATATAAGATCTCGTGTCTACATCCCCGTAAAACGATACTTGTAATATAAGATTAATGACATATAACACTTAGATTATTAATATGTAACATTTCAATTAATATGTATTATTTATACTGATAATAATTTTTAATAGTATCATCTTACAAATAAATTATATGTAAAATCTAAAAAGTTACGTGAATAGAGAGCATCTGTATATATTTGTATATATATATATATCTTGGTATATGCTGGAATATTTATGTTACTTGTATATTAGATTACAACATTGATTTCTTGCGTCTTCACAGTTAACTGGATCCTCATGGGATGAGCTACAACATATAAGACAAGCTGTTGGATTTTTGGTAGGTCCATTTGACCCAACAATTTTTTTTTTTTATCTTTTTAAGATTTATTTTAACTTGCTTTACAATGTCAAGAAATAACTTAAATCCTCCATGGGTCGACTTTATAAATGCACAATAACAAAAATAAAGACTATCTTTTATGTATTATTGTATTAAAAAAATCATTGTCAGAAAAAATAAATTTCATATTATATCTCTTACGTTTAAATTATAAAATGTAGAGTTATTCATTGTGAATGACTAAGGACAATTTTACAAATTGTGAATTTGAGAAATGTTTAGTAGGTATTTAAATATTACCTTATTGTTATGGATTGTGATATTCTTTCCTTTAATCCATGCAGGTTTTGCACCAAAAAACTCAAAAATCTTTGGATGAAATTACAAATGAACTATGCCCGGTACTAATTCTTCTAATTTCTTTTTCTAAGAAAATATCACTTATAATTTCTCTATTTCTGTCACCTAAATTAATTAAATATTTATTTATTATTATTATTATTATTTTTGAACTTATGGTATAAACAGATATTGAGCATCCCACAAATTTATCGCATTGGAACTATGTTTTGGGATGACAAATATGGAGCTCAGGGACTCTCTTCAGAGGTAAACATATTCCATATGTATATTATATATATTATATATATATCTTATTTATGTACTGTTTATATTAGTAATGCATAACTAAATATATAAATTAAATATGTTGAATTAGGCGATTGGAAAAATGAGAGTATTGATGGCAGAAGATTCAATCAACATGCCCAATAATTCATTCCTATTGGACGTGGATTCCAGGTAATTTACATGAGATTACTAGTGTAACATTTTGCTCAACTTAACCATGCATGCATGTCAAATTGATAACTGAGTTTGAGAGTGAAAATTACATTTAATCACAATTAATTAACAACAATAAGCAACTTCTAAGATCCTAAATCCGTTCCTCGAATTTTGTTTAGCTAAATAACAATCTTATAATACAATCAGTTGGCGACAGCGACGGAGCCAGCCTTCTATTTCTATAAGGCATACACTATTTTAATGTGTCAAAATCACTACTAAAACTAATAAAACTCTAATACCTTATAATAATGTGTCAAAATCAGATTTAATAAAATTGAGAACAAAACATACAAATTAGATAGGCAGAATTAGGGTTTGTTTTCTCATTTTTCTCTTAGTCTACTCAACACTTGCTATTAAGTAATGGAGACAAATAGATCCATCCTAGCAAAGACTAATGAAATAGGGTGTAAACGAAACCTCATATGATGGCGAGAGAAATATAATGAATTTGAACCAATTATTCATTTATGACCAATTATATGTGTCACGAGTGAACAATCTGAACCGGTCATATGAAATTCATGAATGTGCATGACATCGCTCTAATTGTGGTAATTTTGTTAATGCAGCATACCGTTCACAATGGAAGAGATGTTCAGATCGTTTGGTGATGTACATGTGAACTTGAGTGACGTGGACCCACCTCCCCTTCTACGTCAAAAATCAGACTTCCATTTCCTATTTCAACTTACCGATTGAAACTGCACACATTCATTATTATCATTTATTTATTTCTAAGCACTTCCCACACTTCACAAATTAAAGAAAAAAATATATACAACGAAATTGTAAAGTTGATGATTTTGTAATTAGCTTGCTCTTCCATTTTTTTTTTTTTTTTTTTGGTTTTGGGTTTTGGTTAAGTGAGAAAGAGTGAGAGAGAGAGTGTGTTAAGTTTGTTCATAAGATTGTAATTTTGTCGTTTTATATTGATTGATTGATATATTTTTTTTGTACTTGGTATTTTTTGTGTATTTAAACTTAATAATAACGATGTAGCAAAAGTTTTGGTTGATATCTATATACTGCCGATCAATTTGGAATACTATTTTTTTATTCCCTCCAATTTTTATTTTCAGTAATGTCATTCTGTCTATTTACCTTTAAAAAAATTTCATTATCCGATTAAAATTCGGATTCATTACATTAAAAACAACTCGAACTAGCCACAGTAACAGTCTATTTACTGCCTTCCAAGTATTCAATCAGAACTCAAGCAAGCAAGAAATTAGATCACTAGGATACTCATGGAAAGAGACGATTATTGTTGCCATTAAGTCGTCGTGAAAATTGCAAACACAATCAGTTCATTCTGACACATAAAAATTATAAACTATACGACAGTTCTACCGTACATTACAATTAGTACGTACATAGATTCGTTGAAACATAACGGACAAAGATGAGATCGTTTTAAAGCCTCCGATAGGCTGAAAAATAAGCACCTACATCTCCAAAGACCGGGATAGTTATCGTCTTGCTCTTTTGGAGATCATCTTGGATAAGGAAATGTACAGTCCTTATAGCAGAGGAGTCGGGACTGTCAGGTATATGGCTAATCCACTTTAAAACGGATGAACGCACCATGTGAGAGCATATCGCCCCTCGGATTATCTGATGCATCATCCCCTATAACCCTTTTTTTATTTTTAAAAAAAATAATAATAATAATAAGACACATATTTGTTTTACATTTATGTTTGGGATTGCTGTGTTTTTGTTATCCCAATTACCAAGAAACCACATATATAGTACCCAATCTAGCAGATAAAAAGCACTACATTCTTTTCACTATAGTATTATTGGCACTTGTGGAGCAAATAAGAGGAAATATTATTAGCCAAAAAATTTTTTTTCTTTTTTTTGCTGTTTGGCTTTTTTTTTTTTAACGTTTTATACACAAAAGTTAATTGAAAAGTGGAGAATTCCACAAGACATTAGAATCTCCACCAATCTTTCTTAATTTTACAAATAAACAAAAATGAAAGTGACACCAAAGAAGGCCTATATGACTATGTCGAAAGTACTACAACCCGTGCAAAGAATGTATAACGCAGTTATACCAAACCTCGTCTCAATGCAGAACTTCGGCCTCAATGCACAACCGCGATCAAGATGATCAGCGTGAACTTCTGCTAGCCTAACGCGTAGTAGCTCCAAATTAACCTGACATGAACAAGAAAATTGATACCGATACAGAAACCTTAACGGAGAAAGACACAGAACAAATAGAAAACCGAATTGCAAGCTACATGTTCAGTAAAATTACAAAATACCAAAGCGCAACATATTTTGTGGTTTAAAGAAAATGAAAGGAATGAAAATTGCCGTACCTCATCGCCTTTCTTCAGCTGAAGCTCACAAAGAGAGCAACTTATAAAACTTTGATTCTCTTGTAGCTCGCCCCGCTTACATATCGGGCACCAAATTACTTCCTGCAATCAGCAGATTATGAAAATTTGAACCAATCCTTGGTGCTTCTCAGAACATAGACCCACGTGGTGGATATCATACCTGCTTCTCGTTCAGTTGCATTTTCTCGTAAATTGAACAGGCCAAGTATTCATCTTCTTGGTCTTCCCATGTTTCAACATAGTTTTCTGGTTCTGCAATAAGCTAGAGTGAACTGCGATGCTCAAAAACATTGAAATAGCCAGTGATAAAACCAAAAACAATCACACGGCTTCTAGACTGATATAACTAAATACAAGAAAATTCGACCATCCCTACATGTGTGTGTATATATATATGGAAAGTATCTTCTAGGATTGTCCTAAGATCAATGACAGATAAGAGGCGTAGTACCATGCCGAAAGTACTTGTGTAGCCAGAGAAGTCTTCTAAAAAAATGAATTATAAACATGTCAATATTGCTCATAATAACAAACATTTGACCTTTTCTAGCTGATTCCGTTCTGAGATCGTCATAAAAGATCCTTTGCATCTCTATCAGTATTTCCTCACATTCACCTTGATAAGCATCATGAAGACCATCATATTCCCATAATATATCATCAATGTCAGGAATAGAAGTTGACGTCTTCATATTGTTATCTGATGAAGAGTTCTTCAATTTCTTTAGTTCATCGGAAACTATATCCTTAAAAGCAGATTTTATAAAATCCTGCAAAGAGAAGGAAAAGATATGATTAAGCAAGTTGGGAGACCTAAAGGACAAAAAAATTCGAAGGAATATGCCAACATTGTACTAATCAAAACTCGTAACAAAGAAAGACAAATTTGACCTGAGAATGAAATCAATGGCGATCACAAGTAGTCTCACATTTACATCTATGAAAACCTATCATAAATCCCCAACCCCAACAACAAAGAAAGCAACTATAAGATAAGAAGATGCTCAATATCCATATGCCCCTAACATCCATTACATGTCTCAAAAGAAAATGCACACTAACACAATTTTCCAAACCCTGTAATACCCGGTAAATGGCTAGAAATAACAACAAGAGACATTCAATCAAATACATAGAAGTCCAAGAAGGATGGGTTAATGCAAGAAGAAAAGATTACCTTGGACCCGAAATTGATAGGCTGGGAAGTGGGCATTGCTCTCGTTTTCCAAAGCAGGCGCTTCCTATCTTCTTTGACCCTTTTGTAACAGTTTTCTCTAAGCTAAATGCAGATATTCACGAACAAAGTATTCACAATTAACTATTTGTCCCCTGAAATAGACTAATAAGATTACACGAAGAAAATTCAAAATAATGTAATCGAATATCATCTCAACACTCACAGTTGAAAGTAAAATACATTATAATTAAGGGGATAACATGGGAAAGGGAAAGGTTTTTGGAAAGGAAAAGAAGGAAATCTTATTTTTCTAGCACAAAATTCCTATTGGGAAGTGGGAATGGAAAAATCTCAATTCGATATCTACAGTAAAACAACTTCAGGAATACGAGTTCCAATAGCTTAAATACCAAAACATCTTTGCGCATGTAATTGTTGCTTAAATTTTAGTAAGGCAAGATAAGTGATTTTACAGTAAATTCCAATTCTAAGGAAAAACAAAACAAGGGCTGACTTAAGATCACCTTTCCTCTTCCTTATTCCGTACCCACCAAATTAACATTCCTGATTGTACGTAAACAATGTCGAAAATATTTTCTATGGACTCGCATAATCACCAAAACTTTATGTCAAACGTTATGTAGGAAAAGGCATATTATTATCAAACTTAAACTCACATCTTGACCAATCTTAATATCATTGACATTGATTTGCGATTATAATTCGCTTAGCATTGTCGTAAATTTCTACAAGCAAAAGAATAAGTAGGAAAAGGCAAACACTCTTCCATGTTCTTTTCCCATCCATGAAAAGAAAAACATGTCCATATCTAAACGTACAAAGAGAAAACCACTAACAAAGTAAAAGGCAAAATTTCTAAACCAATATAATTCTCCAGAAAGTTTCTAACTTAAGGAATAAGAGAAAACAAAAAAACAAAACAAAACAAACCCCACTCTTTCCATTCTTTTTTCATTTGATAAGGGAAAAAAAATGCCCATAACTAAACGAATCTCCTGAAAAAAAATAAATAAAAATAAAACCCCCATGAAAATAAAACCTTTTTTTTTTTTTTTCAAACCTTTTGTTTCCAAAAGTCGTAATTGTTGAAGAAAGGATGGGTTTTCAGAGAAGGTCGAGCTGGGTTTGAAGTCTTGGCTGAATCCAGTACACCTTCTTTCACTCTCTGTCCGTCCATTTCTCTCTCCTCCATTGTTACTAAAAAAAAAACACCCAGAAGCAATTTAATTCACTCTGAAAAATTCTTCCCAATTCTAGATTTAAATCAGTAAAATAAATGAAATTTTACAGAATAAAAATTAACATAGGTACTAAAGTTAATCAATAATCAACACAAGACACGAAAACGGACCAAGGTGAAAATAAAAATAAATAAATAAATAAAACGAGATAAATCACAGAAAATCACAGAAATGGAGCGAATTTATAGGTGTTTAGAGAGAGGACCTGAAAAAAAAAATAGATTTGCGGAAGAAGATATGTGTAAAAGAAGAAAGAAATTACCAGAACAGAGGCTAATCGGAATGTTCAGAGACGAAAGAACTGAGAAAAGAAGGGAAGAGAGAAAGAGAGAGAGAGAGGGGAGCGCGAAAGAAACGAAGAAGAAAAGAAAAAAAAAAGATGGCTTGTTATTATTATGGGTTATATAGCACGGATGCCCCTATACTTGTATCATTTTAACAACTTAACCCAAAATTTTTAATTTTTGTAATTTGTCACCTTAACGTTGTACATTATTTCGATGTATCCTTTATGCCATTCCCTCAGTTTGGCAGAACTATTTCTCGATATTTTTAAATGTTTCAATTTTCCAACATTTTAAATGAGTGTTTTTGAAGTAATATTTGAAATGGTATGAAATATTATAAAATGTTATCATTTGTAACTTTTACGAAAAATTGTAAATATTAGGGGACACAACATTTTGAATTTTTAATCCTTTGGATGTTTTTCTACAATGCTATATGTTTCCACTCAAAATATTTTCATTTAAATATTTTCATCCTAAATATTTCTATCCAAATGTTTCTCATAAAAAAAGATTTTTAACTTTCTGTTTGGCTTCATGTACGCCTTATGTGAAAAACAAAAACCCCATTTTCGACAAATTTTTTTTAAATATAATAAAAACACTACTTAAAATCTTTCATATTCAAATTTTTAATTTAATAAATGGGACACATTGTAATAATTTAGAAAGTTTAAAGGTAAATTGTCAAAACTAAAAGAGTTTGGAGTCAACAGTGCTATCAAGCCAAAATCATCAATATAGAGTGTTATATTTCAAGTATATAGCATTGTTGCTCCTCAAACTTATCACTTTTTGGTAACTTAGCAACCATGTTTTTAATTTTGAAATTAATTTCTTGAACTTTTTAAATTGTTGCAAGATGTCCAATTTAGTTAATTTGTACGTTAAATTGAAGATTTGGATTAGATTTGGATTTTTTTCTTTTTTTCAGAAATAGAGTTTTTGTTGTCCACAAGAGACTTATATGAGCTTTTTGTGATAAAATTTAACACAAAGTTAAGCCAAATGGAAAGTTAAGCAATTTGAGGGCCAAGTTGCCAAGAGGTGACAAGTTTGGAGTCATCGGTGCTAAATAACCTACTATTATTAGTGTTGTTTACACTATTATCCCCCAAATTAATCATCATGTGATACTTTATCCCTAAAATTACTATTTTTGATAATTTATCTCTTGAATTTTCTAAATTGTTACGATATACCATATTACATTATCTTTTCATTAATTAGAAGATTTAAATTTAGAATATTTGCATTAGTTTATATTAGATTTGGAAGTTTATTGTCTCTCCATTGTTCACTTTTGTAAATAGTAAATAACATATTTCAAAAATATTTGAGGTAAATAGTATGTTTACGATAAATAATTTATCTACAAAAATATTTGTAAGATATTAAATTATTTATCTAAAATATTTTTAATATTTTAAAAATAACCTATTTACTGTAATTTTTGAAAATTTTCCAGTTGCTCTCTGATTGTGAACAAAAGCACATTGGTCTTTCTATGTCTACTTTAAATCATTTTATTTTCCCCATAAATATCTTAACTTTTTTTTTTTTTGAGATAACCATAAATATCTAACATTTCACACTACAAAATTTGATAAATGAATATCACAGTAAGTCGCGCCATCCCAAATCTTTTTTTGTTGAATCCATCCCAAATCTTTTTTGCCTATTCAGTTATAAAACTCTCACTAAAAAAAAATTTAGTCACAACATTTTTTTAAAACACTTCTAGTCACAATATTTTTATGTGAGTAAATATCATTTTTAATCCCAAGATTATGACTACAATACAAATAGTCATAAATTTTTAATGTGACTAAAATAGTTAGCCACAAGGTTTTTAGTGATGTAAAGAATATTATGTAAAAATTTATGTTTTCAGTGGATCTTGGATCTGTTTTATGCATCACCCTCGTACTATATCAAATCCAGGGTTATTTTCATTTTTAGAAAAAATATATATATATATATATCGGGAAAGAAAAAGTGATATAGAATGAAACAGCTAGAATTTTGTAACTATGGCACCTGAAAATAATTCAAATGGCACAAGAGATCTGCGAAACAAACATATGTACCTATATCTACGAGAAAATCACATACAATTTGCCATTAAGAAATTAATATTAATAAGGCAACAACCAATCTTTCAGTCACAAAATTAAGACATGATCAATCCACAAGTGTATACCGCCAAATACACATAACACACACACACACACACACACACACACACATATATATATATGGATTAGTATTATAAGGCCCTATATCAACATAAAATTTATTAATTTCAAAGAAAAGCTTACAAGTTTCGAACAAAATTAAACCTAAAATCTTGAATCTTCATTCCCAACCACTGAACTAGCCCAGTGGGATTGAACATTTAATAACTAGAGGTGCTAAAAGTTTCTTATGAATATTACTTGTTATTTATTTGATCAAATTGAAATATTTATGCATATAAATATGATATAGATTCAAGAAGTAAATGGGTTGAAGTGAACATTAACAGGGATGCATAAAAGGGGATGAGCCATGGCCAAACTTATGCCACCTCCAATTTGCATGTTTACCTTTGCCTTATTACCATCATGACCATGTTCCCTATGCCGATCACCTCCAACAACTTCCCAATCAAAACACTGAACCATGGCTCCAATTGTAGCATGGATCATGTTGAGTGCCAAGCTTGACCCGGGACACCTTCTCCGTCCCCCGCCGAAAGGTACAAAACTAAAATTCTCTAGTGACCGATGATCTTCTTCTTTAGCGGTCAAATTAACTGATAATAACCTCTCTGGGAAGAACTCATTAGGGTTCTCCCAGAATTTTGGATCTCGCATTATTGCATACACATTGACTGCCACGGTTGTGTCTTGCGGTATGTGAAAGCCTTGTATGTTACAAATTCGGCGGTTTTTTCTTGTCACCAAAGGAAGCGGAGGGTATAGTCGAAGTGTTTCCTTGACAACGGCTTGCAAGTAAGGGAGACGTGGGACATCTGACTCGTCAACCAGTCGATTACTGCCAACAACCGATCGTATTTCTTCCCTTAACTTGTTGAAGACATGAGGGTGGTTGATAAGCTCGGCCATTGTCCACTGCATGACCTCTGATGAGGTTTTGGTGCCACCAAGAAAAAAATCCTTCAACAGCAAATTTGGTTGGTTATTTTTTGGAAATAATAATAAGCTAGTACTTTGCAAGGATAAAGTTTGTTAATTCTTTACACATGTTTCATCTAGGGAGAGGGAGAGAGGGACAACATCAACATAACATATGTACATGAGAAATTCGAACATAGAGGTATTTTTTAAATAAATATTTTAATAAATAAATATTTGTAAATAGCATATTTATGATAAGTAATTTACTTTAAAAATATTAAATAAATTTATCATAAATGCTTTGTAAATATGGTATTTATTTTAAATATTTTTGAGCTCTTTTATTTGCTTCTTTAAGTTTCGAAAAATGTTATTTTACTCATTCTCTTTCATTACATGAGACAAATGAGAAAATTTAGTATATATTGATTCACTTTTTGGAGCTATGAATTTGACTTTTATTTTTTTGTTTTTTTAATATGAAATATTTGAACCCTTTTTTTTTTTCGTTTACGGTTACAAAAGATAATATTTACAGATACTTATGGTAGTAATTATAATAACCGATCACGTGACAATAGCATAGAAGATAATAATCAAAAGGATTATATATCCCCATCTATATACCCTTAAATTTTAAAGTCACTCTTATTTTATCCCCTTAAACTTTGAATACAACACCACTTTATCCTTTTTATTAGAATTTCAGTTGAAAACATACCAAAAAAAATGAGTTAAATGCAGTCATATGATCTTTTTTTTTTAGCAAAAATTCTAACAGAATGAGCATAGTAACACTAATTCTCCTGTTTTTTTTTTTTTTTTTTTGTATGCTTTAATTGAAATTCTAATAGAATGGATAATGTGAGGTTAAATTCAAAGTTCAAGAGACAAAATGTGAGTATTTAAACTTCATAAGATAAAGTAGGAGTGACTTTAAATTTCATGTCGTATAGATGGAAATAATCCTAATCAAAATTATTGTTATTAACATAATTTTTATTAGAGGTATATAAATTCTTTGTTATTATCAGAGAGAGGGAGAGAACAGTTTGGTTGACTCCTTTGAAGGAAAAGCTAGGTTGAACAAACAGATAATCAAATGAAGATAATTAAAACTTTCAAATTAGAAATATCAATCTAACTTTTTTACGCAAAAATATTTAGCCTTCAATTATCATCTTGTTAATATATATTATCTCTACAACAAACCACGTAATTAAAATTAATAGAAAATTAATGATCCCCAACAATACCTGAAAGTCAACTGCTAGACTCATTATAAAACTGAGCAATCATTAATAATGTTAAGTTAGCTTACAACATTTAACATAATTGTTATAATGTGGCGGCAATATAACGGTTTACAAAATTTAAAATGTAATGGTATTTTAACATAATAATTGTAAGATAAGGCGGCAATGGTTGACTTTTTTAGTTACACCAATGGTTGGCTTTCTTTTTAAATCATGTGGCTCATTGGAAGTGAAAACAATTCCTGTTTAGCATAATTTTTAATCATCACGAGTACCAATCATAAATCAATTAAAAGAATAGTTTGTACTTAGTGCAAAATATGAAACCCACCCATAAATCTCCCCTATAATCTACGCAAAATTTTAGGGTCCGTTTGGGGAGGTTTTGGATATTTTTTTTAGTTTGAAAATCAGATGTAGTTTTAAAAATGTGCATTTGAGGGAAAAAATTGTTTTAAGTGAAAAATAGTTAAATCTTAATATATGATAAGAAACAACATTATCGATCAATATGGATCTTATTTCATTTCTCGCGAAATATTATGCAATTAAAAAAAGCATCTTATTTGAATTTGAAATAATAAAGTTATAAACGTTTAAAGTTTGAATTTTACCGTTAATATTTGAATATGTTAACGGTGAAAAGTGAATTTGAGTTGAAAAAAAAAAAAGATTAAAAAATGTTTAAAAGATCAAAAAATCCTTTCATTTAGACTTGAAATAACAAAATTATTGATGTTTAAAATTTGAAAATACTGTTGACATTTGAAGATATTAATGATGAAAAGTAATTTTGAGTTGAAAAAAAAGATTAAAAAAAATGTTTGAAGATGTGTTTGGAGATATGTTCTCAAATGGGTCCTTAAAGCAGAAATTACACTTTTTTCTTATTTGTTGGTACTGTTCTTTTAATTGTGGATCAATTTTTCAACAAACTGATTTATGTCTACAAACAGTTGAGATTAGATCATTAAAATATCAATCCAACGATAAGATGACAGCATCTCTATAGTAAAAAGTATAGGTTTAGGTTTTTTTTTTTTTTTTTTTTCTTCAAAAGAAAGCATTCTTAATAAAAAGTTACTACCATAAGTTTTGTCGTAACATATTAGCTTACCAGGAAAAAAGCCTTCATCTGGGTCCTGCTAATCTTGATCTCCGCATTATCATCCTCATAAAGCTTCAATATTATGTCCATCAAATCCCTATCTTCTCTTTCCAAACCTCCTTCTCTCTTCCCTCTCTCTTGATGCTCCATTAACATCTTCTCCAAGATCTCATCATATTTCATGGTCACATCTATTATTTTTCTCCCATATATCAAGAAACCCAATCCCTTCAATGGCCCCAAAACATCTCCAAATGACACTTTCACAGCCAAATCCTGAGTCTTCTTAATCAACTCCCCGATTTTCCGAGCTTCGTCATCGGCACCGCCGCCGCCGTGATCTTCTTCGGGATCCGTGTAAGTACTGGTACTCATGGCCATTCTACTTATAGTATTATTGGTAAGCTTCATGAGCTCAGCTCCCATGTCAAGTACTACAACACCCTTCTTCTCCTTCTTATCATTCCCTTCACATTTCTCCAACACTTTACGAAGAAACCTTCCGATTTCCTCTCGTCTGACGGCCCTCGACCGCTCGAGTTGCCTCGGCGCGAACAGCTCCGCCATGCAGACCTTCTTCATGAACCGCCAGTAGTCGCCGTACTCGGCGGCGAAGAACCCGCTGTTCCCGTAGGGCAACTTGTCGGCGAAGGCGAACGAGGGGCGGTCCGCGAAGTCGAGGTCTTGCGTCTTGAAGATCTCGGCGGCCACCGGAGCTGACGAGATGAGAAGCATCCGGGAAGCGCCGAGGCGGAGATGGAGAAGAGGGCCGTGTTTTTTGGCTAGGGTTTGGGTGGATACAGCCAAGGGTGTGGTGAAAAGGTGGAGGTGACCGATGACCGGAAGAGCCGGTGGGCTTGGTGGGAGGTGAAGAGAGGGCCTCTTGAAGAGGGCTTTGAGTAGGAGGATTGAGAGAAGCCATAGAAGGAAGCAGATAATGATATATTGAGCATCGGCTATGGTGGCCATTGCTGGATTAAGATCTATGTATCTATAGACATAATTTGACCTATATATATATATATATCAAAGTTTTAGAGAACTTCTAATCAAACCATATAGCTATATAGTATTTCTTATATTAATACACTTGCAACATATATGAAGTGATATATGTATAAGATAGTTTATATATATATATATATATTAGTTTCATCTTGTGACCTACGAATTTTAAATTGTTCTTTAATTTACATTGACTCCCATTCGGTCCTTAATTAAATAATCTTATTTCATTCCTTTTATTAGAATTTTCATTAGAAACAAAGTAAGAATGAAGGGGTCTCAGAACTTTATCTCTGTGTTAGAATTTCTATTAAAAGCAAACGAAAGGATTACATATCCCGCACTTAATTGATATCTGTTTGTAATATAAATTTTAACAGAAAAAAATTAAGTTTGATAAATTTAAAATTCAAAATGATCAGTTTTTACATTTTAAAAGATAAAATAAGAACAATTTTAATGTTGAGAAGGTGCGGGGTAAAAATATTTATTACCAAAATTCATATGATTTTGGCTCGTTTAAGGATGAAAATATAATAATAGATATTATATATTTTCTAACACAAGGCTCAGAATCAGAACAAAACTTTTTTTTTTTATAGTTTTCTTTTCCTTTTTTTTTTTTTTCACCAAACTATTCTCTCTCTACCATTGTGAAAAGAAATCTCAAGTCTGTTTTCAACCAGCAAAACAGGGCAACAACCGGTCGATTATGCCCCTTCAAACTATTATCTTTTAACAACTTGTCTAGTAAAATTTTAACAATTTATCTCTTGAATCTTTTAAATTGTTGCAATATGTACCCTCGTTTAGTTAATTTTACATTGAATTGAAGACCTTGAATTCAAATTATTTGTGTTAGGGTTTGTATTAGATTTAAAAACTTTTTGTCGGAAAGGGAATTTCCATCTACACATGAGGGGTGGATGCAGGGGCGGAGGGAGATATTATTAAATGAGGGCTGCAGCCCTTACTGAACTTGTGAAAAAAAACAAAAAAACAAAAAAAAAAAACAATTCCTTTAAATTTTTAAAATTTTTCATTTTTGTCCACAACAAAATTAATTATCTTTACATATGCTCCCACTAAAAGCTATTTTGCAACACTTTTAAAGTATAGAAACTCATCGAGCATAAGCTGTTGTAATATTTTTATGATTAGTCTTCATGTATATATACTTGGTAGTTCTTGAAAATCACTAAGATACTATTTAACGGTTTTTAAGGTGATTAATTTCTCAAAAAAAAAAAAAAGTTTATGCCCCCACTAAAATAAAAAACTAGCTCCATTACTGAGTATATAGACTTTGCGTGACTAATTTAGCAAAAAATCTAGCCACATACGGTACAATGTAATACTTTAACAAGTTTAAAGGTAAATTGTCAAAATTAAAAGTTGAAAGAATTTATCAAATGATGAGAAAACACAACCACTTTTTTCAGGTAATTTGTTTCTCACACACACAGTCAAGAGGTTAAAGAGCAAATTAACCAACGGTTTCTGTCATTTGCAAGTCTGTTCATATCCAATTAAGCTAAAAGGTGTTATTAAAATTAGGTACATGTGAGGCAAGATTTATTAGTAAAAAGGATGGTTTATTTAAATTTTCTTTTAATGCACAAAATAAAGTAGTTTTGCAGAGTCTTCTCATATTAACTAAATCTTAGTTTAAAATTAATATATTTATATATTTAAAAAATTATATGTTTTAAAATTTCCAATCAATTCCTTCTTTCTACATTAATAGAGTTAATTTAAACTAAAAAGATAGAAAAATATGGTTGTTTACGTAATCTTATTGATAAATTTAAGGAAAATTAGGTTGTGGGGCATTTTTTTAGTCACTTAATTTAGTAGATGGCCCAATTTCTTTTATTTAACAAAATAGTCGTTTGTCATTTTTCAAATTTGGTCAATCAGTTATTGACTAATGGTCAATCAATGATTAATTATGAAATTTGGTGATTGTAAATGGTTAATCGGTGATTAATTATGAAATTTAGTGATGTACGTTATGGTTAATCAGTGATTGACCATAATGAATCATTGATTAACTATCATGCGGTGATTGACTATTTAAAACAATTGATTAATTATTTTAGAAAAAAAAAAAAAAGACCTTTTAACGAATTTTTAAAAACTTCAGTCATTTATTAAATATTTCTTAAAAAAAAAAACTACTATTTAGCTATACTCTAAATAAAGGGAAGTATATATAATCCCCCCCCCCCCCCCCCCCCCCCCCCCCCCAATGCACCTTGAACTTTTCATTGACTGACAAGTTGAGTTGGATTCTAAACTTTAGCAGTCAAGACCCTAATTTTTTCTTTTTTTGTTCTATATTTTGTCTCTTCTCCCTCTGAATCCAAATTTTTATTGCGATGAATATTTAATTCTTATAAATTTCAATGATACATACAAGTCGGATCCCACAGCCCTGGACAATTATAGGTAACAATTTCAAAGTGAAAGTTCGTATTATGAATTATGAAACTGCATACTTTCATTCAATTAATTTTCAAATGTGCACATCTAGACAAGATGACATAGGTTGTTTAGAATTCATGACTGCAGAAGGAAGATCTTATCAATAGCGATGGCAACCAAGCGGGTTCACGGCGAGGAAATCTCACCAACTTGCCCCGCAACCACAAATAAAAATACTTTCTATACCCATCCCGTTAACCCATTTAAGTTAGTGGGAATGAGATGAGTTTTCTCCGTCACATATTCAAATTCATTGGTATCTTGTTTACCTGATTAACTATTTTCCCCTTATAAAAAGTAGAACTAAAACTTAAAAATAGATGGATATAAATACACATAAATTCAAGTTAAAAACTAAAAGTGAAAAATATACATTTCTCAAATATGTTAAGTTTATAATCCGAAACTGTTTAGATCGAATTTTACCTGTTCCATTTAAGATGGATTCTCACATGTGCCTTATGGGTTAAGGAGAAAATTGCCATGCCTAGTCGTCGACCAGAAATTGGAGGTAATTATCATTAATTTTCAAATTTTAGGCCTTAAGGTCTTAAATGCTAAAAATTGTGTTCAACTTGTAAATAGTAAAAGTTGAGGGCATATTTGTAAAACAAGAAAAATAAGGTACTTTTTTCTAGCAAAAAAGCACTCAAAAAATCAAATGGTGTGAAGAAATGAAAAACTCATTTGGACTGAAATCCAATCCTCTCCGGCCTGGCCCACCCCAACTCTGACGAGATCTCCATCTCCCACTGTCCATCTCCGGCGCCGTCACCACACATCCGATCATCGCCGTTGGTATTTTCATCCCTTTCTTTCTCTCTCCGACGCCGTTGATTTTGTAATTTCCGTTTTGATTGTTTGATTTGATTGTCCGCTAGGGTTTGCCAAATTTGGGATTTCGGAGGTTGGGGGTTGTGGAAATATGAACGGAGTAAAAGGTTTTTATTCGAAGCATTTAGCTTAGAAAATTTGGGATTTTTATAGATCTCTGATTGTTTAAGCAAGAAAAAAAAAAGTGAAATTTCGATTTTTTGTGGAACCTTGATGTAATTTTTTCACATCTGTTCTTGATTATTGCTTAAATTTCTGGAAAATTCGGCAAATATCTTCACTTTCGAGCTTTTGGTTTGTAAAGCAACGATTTTTCAGCTGATATATATATATATATATATGTATGTAAAATATAATTGGGAATGTTTTTCTAAAAGAGGAAAAGTAAATTAATTAACACAAAAAACGTAGTTTTGGTTAAGAAAGCATAAATTGGGGTGAAAAAAAGTAAACATTTATCATAACAAGTTAGAATATTAAAGAAAAATATGAGAATAAATAAAAGAGAAAAATACAGGTGAATGAGGGCAAGTTAGTATTTATATATGTATATAAAGGTTGAAAATCCTTTTAAATGTGATCTTTTCCAAGCTTAAGCAGCTGTTATCATAATATATTTGCGGATAATGATTTTATAGATTGGGTTTATATTTTATATGCTATGAAATCAATGCAAAGTTTGAAGTTTTGTGGATTTCAGAACCTTTTGGTTCGCTTGTTTAATTTCATGAATTAAGTTCTTCAAATCTCGAATACGAGGGTGGCTTATTATTTACTGCAAAATAATAGTGTTAGTTTTCTGTTGGACCTGTGATGGCGATGATCTGGATGTCGAAAGAAGTAGTTATGCTGTGCATGAGTTCAAGCTCTTATAGCAGGCAGTTAAACTTAGAAGAGACCTTTTTGACATATTTATTTTAGTAATGTTTATTCGTGAGATGTATAGTTTAAGGCTTTGCTGACGGAGTGTTATGTGTTGGGTGAGGAAAAATAAAGGTGGCAGAGCGGATGAAGATGCGGAAAAACTTGGATGGGTAGAAACTCAACCCACGTCTGAGAATTCAGAAGTTGTATTGCTTCGGGAGCTCTTTAGTGGGTGGAGAGTAGGTCATTTCATAAAACGGAGACCCCGTGAAGAAACCGACAGAAAGAAGGATGCTGGAAAACCCTCCCACAGCAGCACAAACACAACCAGCAATAACAGATTCTGCGACTGTTACAAAGCGCTATGCTCCTCCGAATCAGAGGTGTGTCTATATTTGTTTCTATGTCTTTGCTGTTCTTCGTTTAGGCAGTAAACAACACTTCTTTTCCTTGTCTCAATTGCACACTCACCCCCATGATCATATGACAGTCTTGTATTACTTTATAGATGTGTCGAATTTGGTATGAGTAGAATTAGAGATGTTGGACATTGCTTTCTTGTATTTTTGTCTTTTAACATTTTTTGACATGTTATTCTGCAGGAATCGCCCTAACAGGCGCAAATCCGCAGGTCAGTACCTACTTCCTTATTCTCCCTCCATGTATCAATTATTTACTTTAGAATTTGTACCGTTTTCATTTCTGTTTCCCCCTAATTGCTTTCAATCTTCATTTTGGATCAGATGTTTTCTTGTATGACTCAATTTCTCAACATTTTTGAGCATGTAAAAGTCGTAACCTGGAGTTTAAGTCTGATTATTAAAAAAATAAAAATAAAAAGACTGAAATTAAAGTATCGTATGATGGATGGTATTTGCAGCTTTGAGCTTAGAACCAATTTGATTCGGTTTATCACTAATGTTTATGTTATTTTGTTTCCCTTAGAAACATTGGTGATTTGGGTCTTGTTTTCCTTTCGCCTCCCATTTTTCTGCCTTGCCCTTCTTCTGTTGGTTTTATCAGCAGACAATAGCTATGTTGTTCATAGTGAGAACTCGAAAATGTTGTTATAATATGGTTAGAAGATACCGGGGTTATCTCAGATAATTGATTAGGCATGAAAGGATGAACCTTTTTCTATTTCAGGAGCACATGCCCATTCATTTTGAAACTCAGTCCGAGTGGTGATGGCCACAGAAATGAGATATCGTTTATTTTGTTACTTTGTACATCATATTTCCAATATCAATGTGACAAAATGCTGCAGATTGGTTTGATCATGTAACCAATGTTTATGGGAATGATGCAGACAAGAGCCAAGTTTCTGCCTCAAAAAATGTTCCGGTCATTGATCACGGGGATGCTGGGGGAAGCAGTCTTCTAAATGACAACTCTCGCCCTGGGCTTATAGGTTTAGATGGGTGCTCCAACAGTGAGGCTTCTCAGCTCTTGAACGATCGTATGTATCCTAAATTCTCTCCGAAATATTATTGCCGAATTTCATAAACGAACTTTTGGCTGCTTTTCTTCAGTCTGCTAAAGTGTTTAAAATATCATATGTTCGTTAAATGTACATATAATAATTCTCTCGACCTTTTGGAGCACTCTGAATTGTATAACTCTCAAAAGTTGATTATGTCCGACATTTAACTTCGGATTTTCTTCGTTGGTCCCACTTGAAATACTTCTTTGTGCCTAAGAACCATATGCTAAAAGAAGAAGAAGAAAAAAATCTTAAATCTTATACACAGGTTACATTATTACTTTCTTTATGCATGGAAAGTTGCATGTCATATGTAAATGGCCAACTTCAATTTTTGTACTGAGGATGATATCAATTGTGTTTTCAGGCACTACTTTAATGATATCAGTATCACATATGGTTTAACGATTTCACGTTGTCACGAATACAAGTCGACAGCCAAAATAATTTTCCTCATATATCTTCAAATGCAGGTTGGGCAGCTGCAATACAGGGCGCCAACGATACATCGATTGATCCATCAGGTTAGTTAAAAAACATAAGATTTTCTCAATTGAAATAAGTTCTTTTTTCGAGAGATCCAAGATCCATCATGTAGTCAATCAATTGGTATTAAACCAAGAATCTCCATGGCAATAGTTTGGATACTAATATTCGCATGTATGGTAATGTCAAATAATATCACATGCTCAATGTATAAAGCACAGAACATGGTGCATTTAGAGCTACACATTTTAACAATTCAGATTCGAACACGTACCCTTACATTAAGTCTAGTTGCTTTATTTTGGATGTTTGATCTGCTTTGTGGTTTGTATCTTTCAGAAAGACCAACCATGTACACTGATAAAGCTCCCGCGTGGGCCGGCCAATTCAGACTTCCTCATCAGGTTCATAATCTTCTCTCTCGCTCTCGCTCACTCTCTCTTTCTTGGGATTCTATCTTCTTTTCTTATAGTCTGCTTTGGATTCCGTATCTTCAGTTTATGTCTCCGACGGGTGGTGTCACATCTCCCGGCTCACAAATGGACTTCTTGAGCGAACTTCGCCGCACAAAATCCAATGCCAGTGCCAGTTTCGACTCCTAAAACAGCACACCCTCAATCATAATGAACTTTATTTATATTTTGGAGCTATATTATGATGTATTGTGGATGATCTAATGACTTGGTGGAAAAGTTGCTGTGGTTTTAATCTTATTTAACCTGTCACGGCGTTAAAACACTTTCTTGTCTTACAAACAAAAAAATGATTTTCTCGTTATGTATGGAATATGGCTAAAATATGTTGAGAAAGCTAGATATTTTGAGGCTGAATTTGTTTTGTGAGCTTTCTTAACTCGAAGCATTTGAAATTAGGGATTTTATACATTTCTCACTATTAGATCTGGTTAAAATTACATCAAGATTTAAATGTGAATATGAATAGGAAAGAATAAATATGGAGACAAAAATCTTCTTTAAATTGATCTTGAATGTGCTTAGACGTTGTATGCGATCATTGCTTTCACAAATATAAGAACATATGAACATTAAAGCATTCGATTGGAAACATCTGGAAATGATATTTTGAAGATTGGGTTGAAATATGTCTTTGAGAGGAAAATTTTTGAAAAAGTTTTGTAATATAAAAATTAATGGAAAAATTTGAAATGTGTTGGGAAAAAAATATGCAAAATAGATTTTATCTTGTTATTCTAGTTGTTACGAGTATTTTGATATAAATGAAAAAGTTATGGACTTTTAAAGTTTGAGTTTTTTTAAAATAAAAGAAAAGGAAAGTTTCATGTATGGTTGGGATTTTGAAATTCAAATGATATTTTGTCATATCTATATAGCGCTCCAAATGGGTCCATTTATTCTATAAAATTTGAATTTATCACGAGATGACACATTGTCATGAGGGGAAAAAAACACTCATCTTTCAAATAGAATCAAGTCACGTCTTTTACTTTCTATTATAGATCTGAAGAATTTTTTTTAAAAAATTTTTTAGACCATGTAGTTGGGACTAAACGACACCACTAAAAATGATTTTTAAATCATGAATTTTAAGGTTATTCTGACAATTATTTTTAATTAAGTTTCTTAATTCTAAGATAAAGGATTAAGTGATGTTAAATATTAAATTTGAGGGATCAATTGAGATTTTGAGAAGTTAGGGTCCAAATGAAAAGAATACGGAAATTTTTAGATAAGGTATTAAGCATTTGATGTCCCCAAAATTTATCACCTTTTGATAATTTACTACTCAAACTTCTAATGTTGTTAATTTGTCTACTAAACTTATTACATTATTCTAATGGACACCATTTGACTTAGCGTCTGTTTAGATCGTTAGTTGGAATTAAAATATTTAAGTAAAGTTGGTTGACCTTCTAATCACTAGTTATAATTTTTGTTGATTTTTTACAAAAAGACAAAATTCAGTAAAAAAAAAAGTACTAATGCAAATATTCTTAATTTAAATCTTCAATTTAATATAAAATACTATATATAGCACATTGTGAAAATTTTAAAAAAAATTATGGGTAAATTATCAAAATTAAAACATCGAACATAATGGCTCATTTGAGATAACATCTGAAGATAGTGTTTTAGAAATTGAGTTATAAATGTGTGTTTGGAGGAAAAACTTTTAAAAATATCATGTAATATTAAAAATAGTACAAAAATTTGAAACGTATTTAAAAAAAAATAGACAAAATAGATATTGTCTTGTTCGTCTTGTTGTTAATAGTATTTTGACATAAAAATCATCTCATTCTGATTTAAAATGAGAAAGTTACGAACTTTTAAAATTTAAATTAAAAAAAAAAAAAGAGTTTAATACAGAGCTAAAATTTTGAAATTTAGATAACAAAATATCATCATCAGATGATACCAAAACAACCCTTAAGTTAAGTTGTGTAAAAAAAAAAATGTGTCCTTTTAAGTTAAAACCCTAGACCCTAGCAGCTTATTTTTCTGCTTCTGCATGTTCGGAGACAGAGAGAGTTGGGAGAAGGGAAAAAGGAGAGAGCTTTGAAGATGATAATTCCAGTTCGTTGTTTCACTTGCGGCAAGGTCTTTCTGTCTTCCTCTTCCTTTTCCTTCCTATTTTTCTTCTTCTCCAATTTCTCACAACTCCTACGATTCTGTTTTTTTTTTTTTTTTGGTCCAGATTAAGAAAAGAAGGATGTTTTTCGCATCTTCACTTTAAAATCAAGTTCTTTTAGTAAAAATCAGCCAAGAATCCATATTTTGGAACCTGGGTTTTCATTGATTTTGCATGAGGACGGGTACTCATACATAAATACATACATACATACATACATGTATTTTACATATTGAAAAATTGGTTTTTGTTGGTAAAGAGGAACAAATGGGGCGCGTACGGTGTACCCTCTGTTTTAAGATATTTTTTTGTTTTTTTTTTTTTTTTTCCGAATCTTCACTTTAAAATTAAGTATATTTTAGGTTCGGAGTTTCATTGATTTTGCATATATGTATATGTACGTATATATGAACGTTTTATATTGAAATATTGGTTGTTGTAGGTGATTGGGAACAAATGGGATACGTACCTTGATCTTCTCCAAGCGGATTACTCTGAAGGGTTAGTAGAATTTCTTAAAAATAATCACTTTTTAAAAACTTTTTTTTTAATGAGATTAAGTGATTGGCAAGATAGAATAGAAAGAGTGCGTATTGGTAATATTTTGTTTTATCTCTTTGAAGATGATTATGGCCCTTAGTGATCCTGCTTGTTTGAGGAAAACTATTCAAAAACTAGTTTTTAAGTTAATATGACATCTAACGGTCTAACCAATGATTTTTGTTAATCAGTTGTAGATTGACATTTAAGGGCCCGTTTGGGGTAACATCTGGAGATGATGTTTTGGAAGTTGAGTTGGAAATGTGTGTTTTAGGGGGAGGGGGACTTTTGAAAATAGTGCAAAAATTTGAAAGGTGTTCGGAACAAAAAATATGTAAAATGGATTTTGTTTTGTTCGTTTTATTGTTACGAGTATTTTGATATAAATATCATCTTATTCCGATTTGATATGAGAAAGTTACAGACTTTTAAAGTTTGAGTTTTTTGAAAATGGAAGAGAAAGAAAGCTTTATTTAGAGTTGGAAATTTGAAATCCAGAAGGACCCTTTGTCATAATCAGTGAGTTTAAGAGTTAACTTGTGGATTTGTGATCGTTTTTTGCTAGGGTACTAAATTTTTTTAACTGGTTATAAATTGACATGTAAGACTGTTGAATCCAGTGCTTGTGCCACGATCTGTGAATCTTAGAGTAAACATGTAAATGTATGATCGGTTGGATAGATGTGGTTTGGTGATGATCATTGGTAATAATATGTAGCATTGCTCAGTACGAATGCTTTCGGTTGCCTCAGTTTTGCATCTTACATTGTGTTTGGTTGGAGGGAAAAGTGGAAGGAATGAGAAGGGTAAATGGATTTGTGGAAGGATTTTGATATTCATGGTTTGTTTGGTAGGAGAGTAATCCTATAGTTAGAGGGCTTTTATCTTCGATAGGATAGTTACATTACCAAACGAAATATTTTTGTTTGTTTTCTTTCCCTTGCATCTCTATACTAAACAAGAGAGATGATTTTTAATTCCTTTCCTTCTTTTCATACTAAATGTCATGAAAGAGAGGAGCTTGTACTCCCTTCTCATTTCACTCACTTATGTTTTCTATCGCTCCTTCCTTCCTATTTTCTCTCTTTCTTACTGGAACACATCGTTAGATGCAATAAAACAGGAATTGTAAAGTTATTGTCAATTGTGTTGTCTGTCACTAGCATTACCTTAATACAAGTCATCGTTAAGTTCTCATGGCTTTTTACGATTAATTGGTGTGCAGAGATGCTCTTGATGCGTTGGGTTTGGTTCGTTACTGCTGTAGACGCATGCTCATGACTCATGTTGATCTCATCGAGAAGCTTCTCAACTACAACAGTGAGTTATCTTCTCTCTCTATACTTACAAAAGTTGTTGATTTCACTTTTACAAAAACCCTTTCTTTGTGAGCGCCATTCAATGACCTATTTTCGAACAAGGTGGTTTGATTCGATTTGGTCGGGTTTTATAATTTGCGTTTTTCTTTCTTTCTGTTGCAGCTCTGGATAAAAGCGAGGGCAGCTGAGTGAAGTTCACAGCTCTGGATATGCTTCTGGGTCATTGTAATTATCGTTAAAAACAATAGGATGTTACTAGTTATGACGAAGGAAAACTTGTTTGTTTTTATCGCGGTTTGTTGTACTACAATCCCGAATTTTGTACAAGATTGAGATGTGACAACTTCATAATCAATTTATAGTAGGCAGCTAACAATCGGGATCTTTTCATATAATCGATGCGAATTTTATGATAGGAACGCCCCACTGTAGAAATCATTGACGGATATGAAGTACAACGGAGCAGCTTAGGAAATTCGAGAGTACAGGGGTTGTTTGGCTAAAATGAAAATAACAAAAACTAAAATATCACCTATTTAAGAGTTTCGAGACCGTTCGTGTCAATTGCTCTATTATGACCTTTTAGGAGGTGTTTGGTGTTTGAGTTGAGTTGAAATTTTTAAGTTTGAATTGTAATTTTTGTTGACTTTTTAAAAAAGACAAGAAACATTTTCAGAAAAAGACTAAAATTTGAATTTAAACCTTAAGTTTGAGTGTATATGTCAAACTTCCCCTTAATTTAAAAATCGTACAGCTGCAATTAGGGTGTCCCACGGTGAATCTCCTGATAATCTTAAAGAGATTGACTTTCTATTTTAATTTGAGTGCATAGTCCAACCTACCACTTGAACTGGTTTATAATTAATCGAATTCATTATTCAGTAATTCAGGCGGACGATGGTTCGTTACGTTGTTCACCAATCGCCGTCTGAGTTATTTAATTACATTTATCTTTCTTAAATAGTAATTAAATATAACCAACATAAGCGACCTCAACAACATAACCAACATATTAATAATTACTAATGTGGCGCACTAAATGAAAAAATTCATATCATAAAATCAGAATTCCATCAACATCTCAATGCCTAATAATGAACAAAGATTGTGCATCTTTCCGCTAATCCATGCATTCCGCTAATCCATGCACTCCGCTCGTCAAAACTTTGCCACGTTTCTTTATCGCCGGTAAAGAATCAATTAGTGGATATTATTACCTACTAATCTATCTTCTCGCCTTGGTACGGCTCAAGACAACAGTGTCTCCCTCTTCCCGAAAGAGGCATCTTGCTTACTATTCGGAGGCGGCAACTTAGAAAGCACCCAGGTCGGTGACCCGTCCAGCCATAGTGCTTCACCAGTTTCTTTGTGCTTGAAGTCTGGAGCTCTTTCCTTGAGCTGCAAATACAAGTAACAAAAGATTAAATTTTGTTTGCAATAACATTATGATTTTTTTGCACCATACCTTCCTAAACTTCTTAAACTTGTCAAAAAGTCACAAAGTTGATAATTTTGTTTTAATTGGTATCAGAAACACCCGTGTGCACCTCACATTTTTTGACACTTTTTACCCCCCTGAACTTTTTGTGCTTTGGCAAATTGACTACTGAACTTTTAATGTTGACATTAAACCCCCTTCCTTATTTAGGTCACGTTGTAATGGTTTGACGAGTTTAAGGGGTTAATTGCCAAATTAAAAATCACGAAAAGTTCACGGATAAGGTGTCAATAATAGAAATGAAAAAGGAGAGGGAGATTGAGATGTGGATGAGATCTATGGATCACCTTTTTCAGTCTATTGTCCCACCATTTCTCGGGGTGTTCCAGCAAGTCCTTCCATAGTTCATCTACAAAAGTAAACAGGAATTACACAATGGTGAAAAAAAAAAAAAAAAAAGAAAAAGAAAAAGAAAAAGAACCAATAAAAGCATTTGACGTGTGTAAATGATAAAAATAAAATGACACATTTGATACTAGAAACGAGCCCCTCTACGCTTCACGAAACAAACTTCACGGATCAAAAACCCCAAGCTTTGTTTCACTACTCTCACTTAAATGTAACCACGTGACTTGCCGTTACTTCCACTTGCCTTGTGAACTTAAAGTTTTGTGAAGTTTAGCATTTCTCCATTGGAAAATGGAAGTACTTGCTTAGAAACACTTTTCATTTCGTCTTGTGTCCAAAAGTGGAGAAAATGGTGGAGATTAAGAGGACTCACCTCTACCTCTACTGGCCTTTCCTTCAATTGATTTCTGAATTTTGACTTTGACATCGAACTTCAGACCCTTGAGCTGTGACGAAACCCACTGCGGTGCGCTGCTTAGCCAAAGTGAGTAGTTACCATCCTTATGTTTGAAATCGGGGTAATTTGGATTTACCTGCTTAGATAATAATAATAGAAGACAACATAAAAAAATAAAAATAAAAAATCACTGATGAAAAAAGAAAGGAAAAAAAAAAAATGTGAGGAATCATAAGGGAGGAGGAAGCGTCACCAGTCGATCGAGCTTGCTATCACGATAATCCCACCATTGTTCCGAATTATCGATAAGATCTCTCCACATTGCTGCGTCCTCTTCTTTCTTTGCACTGTCTAAAGAATAAGTGAGACCCCAATGACAAACTTGCACATTTTATAGGTCAACAACTGATTTTCAACATTTGAATTGACAAATTTACACTTGCAGCTCATAGATAAACCTATAACCAAACACTAATTGGCGAAAATAATCCTTCCTAATTAGCTTGAAATATGGTTACTTTTCACAATTCGTGCCTTTTTATTAAAAATAATATTAATAATAATAATAAATTAAATAATAATTAAATAAAAAAATAATGCCTAATCGGTGTTTGGGTATAAGGCCCAGAAAAAAGGTACAAATTTGACATCATTTAGAAATTTGGAGGTACAATCTGGACAAATGTAAAAAATATGGTATATAATCTTCACAAACTCAATGCTGGTACAAAATAGTAAAGATCTGTTTTCATAAATACGCAAGAAGTTAAAATATGCAACTATTGTCAAGTTATTAGCGAACATTTGAAGGCCAAAACCCGATAATTAATTTGATAACTATCATGTGTCTAATCACCTTTACACTGCTTTACTTCTCCTGGTTTTTTTGTTTGTACAGCGAACTTGAGTCCTTCAAGTTCCATTAAGACTGACTGTGGTGCAGAATCAAGCCAGAGTCCACGACGATCATCCTTATGTGTGAAATCCGGGAATTTTGGACTTACCTGCAACCCAAAATAATGAAAAAGAAAACAAGAAGTCAGAAAATTCACTAATGAAACAAGCTGTCGGATAGACAAGGGATCCAAAAATTAGAGATTCATCACCGATCCATTGCGCTTTCTATCACAATTATCCCACCAATGCTTTGGATTATCGAGAAGTTCTCTCCAGGAACTCAAGATTAACTCCTCTTTTTTCGCACGTTCTGAAAATGAAGAATTTTCGAAATTGAATTGAAGCAAATCAACCAAGAATTTTAAGCAGATATGGATAATAATCAACGTCAAGAATCCTAATTTATCAATATCAATGTTACAAGCATCATATTCAATATCAATTCAACAAAACCCATCTTTTTCATTCCAACCAATCATTTCATAATCTTGTTTTGTCCTTACGTTTCATTCTTCCAAGTTTCGGTTTTCAAATCACAACTAAAAAGCAAGCACATTTATCTAGTCTCAGCAATTTCATCATGGCAATATTGTTGTGAAACTGAAAGACACATCTTGCTACAAGCGGTGAAAATTTTTCATGGTGAAAAAAATGTGAAAGCACAAAACATTAAAATAAAAAAAGAAATTAAAACTATTACCAGAGTTCTTCCATGTCCCTTGAACACTATTTAGATTGAAAGCCACAAAGCTTTTTGTTGTTTGAACCGACTCCCCAATAAAGTTGAGGTCATGCGCCTTAACCTTACGATGTCAAACAATTGACATTAGATTTATTAGACTCGACAACAATTCATACAATTGTTCACAAAACTTCTTTTTTTTTTTTTTTTTTTTTTCAAACAACGATTATCCATCTTTACATCAAGCTTGCTTGGAAACAGTAGATATTTGCAAACTTCAAATCAAAACAATGAGAAACAATATGCCCAAGTTTTCCAAGGTTAATGATTCTGTATGATACCAGTTTCCTATGCAGCTACATTTTTCTGAAGACATTTGCGAAAAAACAAAATGGGTATTAGTCATATACCTGAACACTGGCTTGAACTTGGTTAGCATTCAAGTGAGGTAGACTTGGAGTTAGCTGCCCGTTTATATAGACTCGATCATTTTCTTTCAGATGGCAAGCTGCAACGTGAGCCAAGTCGCCCTCAAATATAATCGGAACCCTTATATCCCACGAAACTCAGATTAAAACAGCTTGAACAAATAGAAAGAATAGTACTATAAACAAGAAAGGAAACGAAGCCCAAGTACTCGAAACAATTAGTTAAAAAGCAATTCAGCATGTATAGTTTTCTTAATTCTGAAAACGGCAAATCGTCATCTTCATGGCTAGAAAAAATACAGTCGAAAGAAACAATGCAGGTACAAGAGAAAATTTTCAAAGAGAAAAAAAAATTACAATTAGGGTGCTGATAAACATAAAGCAATATTTACAACTAAACGAGTGAAACTATAGCTGAATTACAAAACAGTAACTTTCAACTCTTTTTTTTTTTTTTCCTATATCTGTTATATGTCTCAACCATAATGCAAATCTAACCAGAAAAGAACAAATTACTAGTTATTGCTGTTTTTTTTTTTTTTTTTAAACAAAACTATGCTAAAGATAGTCAACCATAAGTTCAAATCTGTAAAGCTCCCGTCCACGAATCACATTTCATTTACAATCCAGAAGTTCAGGGTTTGAAAGAAAAATTGACTAAAAATATGTTCAATCCTATTCACCAAAGGATGATTGCACGTTGACACCTTGTATTTAGATTTCTACCGGACGACCGAAAAGATCAATCCAGAATGCATAACTCTTGGGGTTTAAGAGTATGTTCAGTAGGAAGGAGAGAAACCAGTAAGGAGGGACTAGTCGATCTCCTAGGTGAGGGAAAAACGTAAGGAGGGGGGTTTCTGCTATGACGTTTGGTATGCAATCCCTCCAACAATCTCTCTAGGTTAGGAGAGATTAAAATGTGGGTGCTCTGAACGATTTGGAGTCCCTCCACCAATCCCTTCTTTCCTATTCTCTCTCGTACCAAATGACCATAAATGTCAAAACTCTTCTACTAATCCCACCACCTCTCTCCTTCCTACCTTCCACTTTTCTCTCCTACCAAACACATTCTAAACACACGAAAATTTCTTGAATAGCAATTAAACAGAATTTTCAGTTCTTTTCCATTCGGGTCATGCAAGGAAAGCTTTTAGTCCTATAAAGAATTTTCTTTAAAGTTGTAATTTTTCTCATTGAATGAAGCTTAATCTATAATGGGTAATTACTCATTCTTCGATTATCCAAATCAAATTCCAATCATTTTTCACTCTTTATAAAATAAAAAAATAAAACCCCAATAAAAACTAGGAAAACCAGATTCAGAGTAAAACACTTACTCATTATCCAAGCTAAGCAATAATAAAAAATAAAATTAAAAAAAAAAAAAAAAACCCCCAACTAAAAAGAGGGGAAAAAAAAAAGTTAAGAAATTACCAGAGAGGAAGAGAATCTGAACAATCATCAGCATCATCATGATTTTGATTATGATTTTGACCAATTTTCTGGGTGATAACCGTAGAGGCCCAAGAGGAGCCACCGGGGGTGGAGTGGAACCGAACCGGAAACTGGACGTAACCGATGAGGTTGACAGAGTTGGCCACCCTGGCCTGGAACGGAATCTCGCCGGGTCTGGCCCAATCCGCCGCTGAAGGCGGTGGTGAAATAGGCGGCGGCGACGGCGGAGGTGGTGGGTCGGTGGGTTGTGGTGAGAAGCTGGTCCAAGAGCGCGGCGGAGAGTCGGGAGATGTGGAAGCGGTGGTGGGTTTGGGTTCAGAGGGGTCGGAGGGTTTAAGGGTTTTAGTGGGTTTGGTGGATTTGGTGGCGTAGTGGGACCGGAGATTGAGAAGGAGAAGCCGGTGGTGGTTTGTTGTTGTTGTTCTAAGCTCCGAGACTGATCTGAAAACAGATTTCATTTTTGGGTTTTTTCACTTGACAATTACAAACAAAAACGAAGTTTACGTCTGTCTGTCCGAAATGTTCATTCTCAATGCCCAAGTAGAGTGGAGTGCGCTATTTTGCAGAAACATCCCCTAAATTTTTCGACTTTAGCAATTTAGTCCGTAAATATTTTTTCTTTACAATCAATCACCTAAACTTAAAAATATTTTAACAACATCAGTCTTTTTTACCACGAACAAATTACGTATAAAAACCTGTCCAAATATTTTGGGTTATTCATTATTTTTTTATCTTATGTTTTGCTCTTGTTCAGAAATAATATCCTACATTTAGAGACTTTAAAGTTTAAATCGTCTAATTGTGTTTAATACACAAATTTATGTATTTTCCCAATCAACACTTGATTTTACCTAAGAATGTACAAAATTCACTTAAAAAGAAAAGAGCAAATTACATTGATATCCCTGAGTTTTATTGAAACATAGACACATCCATTTGATCAAAACAAATAACGTCAGCATCCCATGATCTTTTAAAAAAATTACAGTGACATCCCCTCTATTAATTGATAGTGATAGAAAAAGTTCGACCCTTAGAATTTTTTTAAATACTAAAAGTGGTATTTGCTTTTTTGTACTCTCCATTTTGCTTTTATTCAAAATGTGTACTATGCATTTTGAAGTTACACCTTAGACTATCTAATGCATATATCTATATTTTTTCTCGATTAACGCTTAAATTTTGACATAAGAAATAATAACCTATCAAATTAATATTCCCAACAAGTAGCTCCGACAATTGGAGCCCGAGACTTTTGGTCATTTATATTAAAAACCAAAAATGTTCTAACTGAATATGAAAAAAATTATATTAGTATCTCTTTGGAGATCGGCCCCACAATTAGAGCCAAAGACATACGACCATCGATGTTAAAAACAAAAAATATTATGGTGGAATATAAAAATATTTTACTTTAATCTTCTAGCAACTAGAGTCGAAAATGTCTAGCCGTCTATGTTAAAAATATATATTATTGTAAAATATAAAATCTATTATGTCAGAATCTTTCACTAAACAACTCTTTAATCAGAGACGTCCATCAATCTATGTTAAAAACAAAATAACGTCTAACAAAATGAGGTATGTTCAATAATATCTAGGTCGAAAAAATAAATTATTATGGTAGAACATATAAAAAAAATCCAATTAAAATATCTTTGACAACCAAAATCCGGAGATTAGTATTGTCGGAGGTCACGGCTAAGAAAGAGAAAAGAAGGGAAGAAGTCGAGGGCATTTCTGTCTATTCATTTTTTTTTCTTTTCCTTTGACTATGTTGGCATTTGTTATTGGATGACACGGAAATAAAACTATAGTATTAGGCTGGTACACACAAATAAAAGGTGACAATAATCCTGTAAATTACTCTTTTTAATACTCTTGAATTGGGCTATTTTTGGGTGGGTTGGATTTGGGGGACTAGTGGGTTTACCAGGTTGGGCAGGTTGATGTACAGGCCTTTATGTGTCTAAAGACTTGAGATTTGATGAATGTGATGTAGGATCGAGATTGAATAGCCAGAACCAATAATTAGAGAAAGAGATGTAGCTATAGAAAGATGGAAACAAAATCAGAGAAAGAGAAATCAGAGATTTATAGAAGAACAAGAGCTGAAGTAGGGATGACAATGAGATGGAGTAGGATTGGGAATGCTTTCTCGTCCCCATCCACATCCCCGTTCTCATATCTGCTTAGGTTGGGGATGGGGATTCCCCACCAGAGAGACTTTTTTCATATCCGTCCCGTTCCCCATCTATTATATCATTAACCTTACGGAAGGAGAGTAGCGAACTATGTATCACATTATTTCCCCATATAACCAAAAAAAAAAAAAAAAAAAGAATAAAAAAACTTTTTTTTTTTAATCAAAAAATCCTCACAACAGGATAATTAACTTAAAAGGAAATAAAAAGTTCTCAGGCAATGAAACGACAAAATAATTCACCAATAAAAAAAACATAAAACATAAACTTCTTCTTCTTCTTCTTTAATTCCATCAAATTAAGTGCTTAGAGTTTTTTTTTTTTTTTTCCCCCTTAATCAATATGAAAAGAAAGGGAAAAAATAGTGTCTTTTCAGTAGCAAGCTTGAAACTATATTTTTAAAAGTTTTCATAGTCAAAATTATTTGAAAAAAATACTAGAAATTTACTCACTAAAACACTAGAAAACAAGTTTTAAAATCCATTGAGAAGAGTTTAAATTTTTATATAAGTCACATTTTGTGGCTTTAATTACAAACTCCTCTGTCGGGCTAAAGGTATTCTCTTACATATCATCTAAGTATATTTTAGATTCATGAAATCAAAAGAAATTTACAATAAGTTCTAATGTTCAAACTGCTTGCGGATCCGACCTAGAACCAAAGCTCAACTAAGTCCATTATTATCAGTTGCCAACTACTTTCCATACGTTATTTTCAAGATGACTTTCCATGACATTATTAGCCAACTTGTTGCTTGACTGTTTTGGAGTAAACTACACGCTCAATTAATCAAAGCTCAAATATTGGATCTGTTTAAATCGATAAGCTGAAAACAAGCTTAAACTCAATCAAGTGCCATTTTATGGGTAATTAAGAGATTGATCTTAATTGCAAATATTCTTTCAAAAAATTAAGTATAAATACGTTTAAACCCCTAGTTCTATTTAAGATGGGAAATTCAAACTCCATATAGTGTGATATATTTTTTGATGCCAAATTATTAATAACAGGAGGACACGTCAAAGACAAAGTTTATCATAATTTATAGAAAACCTTTAGAAACTAGAAGCAAATTATATATATATATATGTATGTATATATATATATATTAAAATGTCTCAAATCCAATAAGAATAGGATTAGTAGTTATAACATTATTTTATTTAGAATTTTACAATACAATGCAATTTAGAACTATTAATACAAATGATAAGCATCACTAAAAAATGTTAAATTGGAATTAATTAACTGTCATAATAACGTAAAAAAAATAATAATAATAAATTACAAGAGTTGTTTTATTAAAGTGTCATATATGAGACTATTGATATCTATAGACAAATACATAAGATATTTATATAGTAGCCGAACTTGTAACTTTGCTTTGCACATCACTGTAACCATCAATTGATGAGTACATCATAATATTTTGAATTGATATTTATCTTTTGCAAGAACAATGATAAAATGGTATCATGTTACACATATTTTTACATAAAGTTATAAATAAATCAAGTAGTTGTTATAAGTTTATTTTTATTAGAAAGACATAATTAATGGACTTGTTCCGCAGCCAGATCATAATATAGTATTTTCATATATATATATATATATGTGTTATATAAATATATATACCATATTTATTGAGACACGGATAGGAGCTCTATTTGCGTGTATACGGGGTTAGAAGACTTTGAGTCTTCTATCGGGTCATTAATTTCTAACTATGTCCATTAGCAAGAAAAATTGATAGCCAACTACTTACAATTGACCATTATGGAGTACAAGAGACGTCGCTCATTAGTCACTCCACAAAACTTTGATAATTCATATAGCACATCTCTATCATTATTAAAGTCTTGAGAAGAGCCGGGAAATTTTTTTCAACCATTAAATTATTATCGAATTTCGGTCAGTTTTATACCTATTTTTTTTTATCTATATATGTTGATGTAATATATTTACATGCGAATAATCTTTCAACTAATTAAGAATAAATATAATCAAATCCCTAGTTCAATTTGGTCTTGTGTAGATTTTTCAAGTAAAATTGCGACCGATTAGTAAGCCAAATCCATCGTGGCTCAACAGAGTCGTAATTTCCATATTTGTTTTTGGTGATAATTGACAGCAGATATTTCTATTATACACAACACATTTTACAAATTATAAAGTAAACATAGTTCTACTTTCAAGGAACATGAGAAAAATCCTACAATATATAATTTTTCATTTGGAAAAAGATACATTTTACTTGAATTTTTGTTTTTTGTTTTTCTTGAAGCAACTAAATGTTTTTCTTTTTTATTGTGAAACTATTAATAATAGCACGTCGAAGACAAAATTTATTAAAAGTTTTATGAGAACATTAAAAATCAGAAGCGACATGTATAGATTATATTTATGTAAACAAAAGGTCTCAAATCAGAAAGCTAAATAGGTCTAACAGTTTTAACATTTTGTTTAGAACCTTATATTTACTAGTTGATTTATTTTTTATTTAGAATCTTTATCATTGAAATAGTTAGAATTATTAGAGCACATGATAAATATTACTGAAAATTAGGGTTCATTGGGTGTTCGGGTTGAATTTGAGATAAAATAAAATTTTTAGGTTGAAATTGGTTGATTTTTCAAAAACTAGTTATAATTTTATTAACTATTTTTTTTAATTTATAAAAAGATAAAAAAACTAGCCGCAAAGCACAGTTGAGTTCAAGCACAAACTCAAAATCAACTTGCATTCCAAACGTAAGTTTAGAATTACATTGGAATTAACTATTAATTAATTATTACAATACATAATATTGGCGAAATCCATCACGATTTAATGGAGACCAAGATATCCAAATTCCACATGGTTTTTTTTAATTAATTGCAAATTACATTTATACAAAGTAAAAGGCATTTTACTAATATTGCATTACATATACTAATTATGCAGTAATCTTGGTTCTACGTGCAAGGAGGATGCGTAAAATCCTACTATATAAAAATTTTTCATTTGGAAACCGATACATTGTACTTAAAATTTTTCTTTTTTCTTATTCCTTTTTCTTGAAGAAACTGAACATTTTTATTTTTTGATGCCACACTACAGGAGGCCACATCAAATACAAAGTATATTGTAGCTTATACGAAAAGAACATTAGAAACTAGAAGCAAGTATTAAAAAATATCGCACACACAAAGTCTTTTATCTGGTACCACATGGAATCTGGTATGTGAACTTCAGTTGCTATAAATGTAATATATAGTTACTGGGATTGTGAATTCATGAAGAAGGAAATATAGTTAAAGTGAGCATGAATTCTCCATATTTTACATTTACTTCAGCATGAATTCATGTTTCTAATAATTGAAATTTACATTCATAGTAATTGAAGTTCTTATTACCGGATATCATCTGTTACTAGATAGGAGACTTACTATGAATATATATATATATATTTATGCAAATACTTATGATACATCTATATGTAAAACACACACACATATATATATATATATATATTGAGACACATATATAGGAGCTTGACTTGCGTACAAATGGGGTATCGCCTTAGAAGACTTTGAGTCTTCTATCGATTCAATAATACTACGTCCAGCTGGAAAATTTGACTGCCAACAACGTAACATTGACCAGTCTGGAGTACAAGAGACGCTCATTAGTCACTCCACATTTTTTTTCTTTATATATATATATATATATATGTATATATAAATATATATATAAAGTAAATAGAAAGTATGATTTAGATTAAACATTCCAATTAAGTCCGCATCCAAAACCATAACCCCTCGTTAGATATTCCACAAAGCTTTGATCATTAGTACAACACATATCTATCATTATGAGAATTCTTAGAAAGAGCAGGAAACTATCTTAAAACATTAATTTTATAACAAATTATGCTAATTTTATATGTATTTAAATAATCAAAAAAGACATTAGAAAGATGAACTATTGATGAAAATACCATATTCGTAGAAATTTCCAATTTATGGGATGGGGAGGGGGAAAAAAGACACATCCATGTCAATTTGCAACGTATTAATGAACGTTCATTCGTTTGGAATATGTCTAAAAACTTTTGACAAGATGTGTGAACGCAAAGAAAAATTAACACAAATTATGAAAACAAGATTGAGACGTATATTCGTATTGGACAAGGTGAATTGAGCTAGACATATTGAATAGACCTCTCTTTATATATTTTCGGATTTGTGGAGTGATTCCTAAAACCACATATAAAAGAAAAAACAAAAAAACAAAAGCACTATAACTTTTCTGTCGTTTTATGTTTTAAATGACTTCATGTTAGCCAGCGTGCATATCGGGATTGATCAGAACACCTAAAAAGAAGGTGGAGTTGCCAACTACTTTCCAATATAACATTATTCTTTTTTTTTTTAAAGCTACTTTTCATCGTATTTTTTCTCTTAAAAAATAAAAATAAAAAGCTAAAGGTTGGTATTACCATTTTAATTCTGCTTTTAATGATCTACTTTATAATTGAGAGCTATTCCGCATGTCACACTATAAATTTTAACATGGATATTTACAAATATTAATTGTAAAAAATTAATCTAATAATATCAAACAGTAATACCTGTCATTAAAATAAAAATACAATTCTTATTATAAATTTTCTCTCTCTTTTTTTTTGGTTGCCAAACTATTAATGACAAGAGGTTGAATTAAATAAAATAGATTATAATTTATATGAAAACACAAAAGAAAGTAGGAGCAACTATACGAAACATATGCAAACATAATTTCTTTTATTTTTTATTTAATTGGGACATGAAATATAATAATAGAAACATACAATACCAATAAAATTAATATACATTTATGTCAATGGCACACAGTTATAATTGAACATTCGTCATTTTGCATCAATAACTTTCTCCTATACTACTTTTGACTAGACATACGAGTGCAATGAAAAAAAAAAAAAAACTACTACTTTTCCATCATATAATGTTTTAAATGACTTCCTATTAGCATGCATGGATATCGGGATTGACCAGAAGACCTGGAAACAAAGCGGAGTTACCAACTGCTTTCCACCACATTATATTAAAAAAAAAAAACTTTCCATCACATTCGCATTATTCTAAAAGGGAAAAAAAAAACTTTCCATCATATTATTTTTCTTAAAATATAAAAATAAAAAAGCTATAGGTTGATATCTCTGTTTAATTATCAGATCAACTTTTATTTATATTTGAGAGCATTTCCGTATGTCGCGCTGTAAATTTTAACATAGATACTTGCAATCATAAAAGAATTAATCTAACAGTATCAAACAAATATACTTGTGCTGCTAAGATATAAATACAATTCTTATAATTAATTTTTCTTTTTTTTTTTTCTCAATTATTAATAGCATGAGTAGCTGAAATGAAAACAGCTAAAGGGTTGATGATATTGTATTTTTAGACAATTTTTAAATGATGTGGTCAAAAATGGTCATTTTGTACAAATACATCAAGATTCTAGCCTAACCCCACTTAGCCCAACTCTCAGATGAAATCAACTTAAAATATTACCCAAGACACGTGTTGCATCCTCCCCTCCTTTTCCTCCTCCTCCTTCTTTTCTTCTTCTTCTCTGCTTCTTCTTTCTTTTTGAGCCGGCAACACAATTCTGCAATTGAAGCCTCGCCAATAGCCGCCGCAATCAGCTTTCTTCTTCCCTGAAACCGAGCCACTTTGGTGGACAAAAACCGATGATATTTGACAGGTTTTCGATCGATCGTGACACCCTAATCGGTCGGTGGCGGTTTATGATCTTTGAGAAATTGACGCCGTCGGTCGGTCACTGAACTGACAAATTTAGTAGGTGATCGACCGATGAACAATCTAGTGAAAATAATCATAACTCAATCAATTTTATAGGCAATCATAGTTTTCTAGCTAGGAAGATGGGATACATTTTACTTAAAATTTTGTATTGTTTTATTTTGTTTTTTCCTTCTTGAAGAAACTAAAATTTTTCGTTTGAAAAAAACTTATGGTAGGAATTATACTTTAACTTTACGTATAATTAAGGTATTGTTTTAATCATTAGATCTATTCAATAACAATTTGATATATATGGTTGTTGTAAATTTCAACATGAACACTTACATTGCATACCATTAAAATATTAATCTGACTAAAACAGTAATACACATGCAATAAGGTAAAATTATAATTTCTATCTAAATTTTTCCGTTTCTTTCTTTAATTCTTTTTTTTTTTTTTTTCAAATGCCAAACTATTAATAATATGAGGTCAGGTTAAATGCAAAATAGAGAAAATCATTAGAAAGTAGAAGCAAACATGTATAGGAGCATGGACCCACATATATGTCAGATTAAAAATTGATTTCCAACGGACAACAAACTTATCCTTGACCCTTTTGTGGGAGTACGAGACACGCTTATTAGGGCATCTCCAACCCAATTATATAATAGAGTTTTACACCATTTTAAAGTATGGGAGCATCTCCAACCCATATTTTATATGGAACTTCAAATATAGAGTATGAACAGTATACTTCATATTTGAAGTATCATTGTTCATACTCTAAACTACTTTTTAGAGTATTAAGTTAGAATATAAATAGAATATTCTTTTTAGAGTATGATATAGAGTAAATGGGTTGGGGATAAAATAGTTATTTGAAGTGACAGATACTCTATTTTAGAGTTTCTATATTCTAAAATAGAGTATTTGGGTTGGAGATGGCCTTAGTCACGCCCTAAAACTTTGAGATTTTGTAGAATACATCTTTGCCTTTACGAGAATTTTTTTGGATGAATATGGAATTGTTTTAAAAATTAAATTTTATCGAGTTCTTTTACCGCTATATTTCTTTCTTTTTTTAATTATTATTTTGACAAGATTTTTAGATTAAATTTAATATCAGACTCATACAATATCAATAAAATTAATTCACACTACAGAAAATTTTTGGTTTTTAGAACGGGCAAGAAAAAAATTAAAACAAAAAAAAAAACACACACACACACATACATTTATGTCAATTTAACACAATAAATTGAATGTTATGTCATTTTACGTCAACAAATTTCTACCATATTAATACTTTTGACTAGAGATAAGAATGCAATGGTTTAAAAAAAAAAAAAAAAAAAAAAAAGAAAAACAACAACTTTTTCATCTTTAATTTTAAATGACTTCATATTAGCGTGCATGCATATCGGGATTGACCGGAAGATCTGGAAACAAATCAGATTTGCCAATTACTTTCCATCACATTATTCTTAAAAAAAAAAAAAAAAAAACTACTTTCCATCGTATTATTTTTCATAAAAAATAAAAGTAAAAAAGCTATAGATCGGTATCGTTGTTTTAATTATTAAATAAACTTTTTAATAATTTGATTTATAATTAAAAATAATTCCGTATATCACGCTATAAATTTTAATATGAATACTTACAATCATTAATCATTAATCTAACAATATCAAACAGTAATATTTGCCGATAAGATTAAAACAGATTTCTTATCATAAATTTTTCTCTTTTTTGGTTGCCAAATTATTAATTACATGAGTTCAAGTTAAACAAAACATATTATAATTTATATGAAAACAAAAAAGAAACTAGGAGCAACTATACGAAATATATGCAACCATAAAATATAAGACACATGCATGGACCCACGTACATAGGGCTCAACTTGCGTACATATTGGAATTGCTTTACAACTCTTTGATAGTCTTCTGTCTGATAAAAAAATTTCTATATATATCAGCAAGAAAAATTGATTGCCAACAATATCATTAATAACCCTTCTTAGCTGGAGTACAATAGATCTTAGTCACTCCATAGAGTCTAAGCCTAGACTTTAGAGAATTCGCACAACATACATTTTTAATTATGAGAATTCTTTAGGAAAATAGGAAATTATTTTAAATCGTTAAATCTTATTGAATTTTGTCATTTATATATATATATATATATATATTTTTGATTTTTATGTGATTTTTTAGATCAAATGAGAAACACACATTGTTGAGAAAAATAAATTACACTGAAAAGTTTTGGTTTATGGGACGGGCAAAGAAGAGGGGAAAAAAAAGCCATCCATGTCAATTTAACAAAGATATACTTGAATATATCATTTTGCGTCAACAATAGCTTTTGACTAGATATGTGAACGCAAAGAAAAATTGACACAAATAATTCAAATTATTAAGACTAGATAGAGACATGATTCGTATTGGATGGGGTAATATGAGCTAGCGTTTTGGGTAGACCTCTCATTATATATTCCAGGATTAATGGAGTAATTATTCCTAAACCACACATCTTTCATTTGTTCTGATGATGCCCATTATTGTCAGGATGAATACACCAAACAAAAAAAATTTCATGCTTTTAGCAATTCTGATTTTCCTCAAAGGTGCCTTGGGATCTACTGCTTCAGGAGAGGGAGAGCCAAGTGCAACAACCAGGTGCAAAGAAGCAGAGAGGCATGCACTGCTAGAGATCAAGGAGAATCTCCACGGGCGTGATGTCAGTTTTCTTTCGTCTTGGGGAAATGGAGCTGAAAGAAGAGAGTGCTGCGAGTGGATTGGAATTCGGTGCGCCAACAAATCTGGTCGTGTTATCAGGCTTGATCTCTCTCCTTCAACTCATAGCCGCGTATTTTATGATCTTCAAGGTAACCTCAGTTCCTCCTTGGTTGACTTGCATTATTTGCAGTATTTGGACCTAAGCTACATTGACTTTAGTGGGAACTCCATTCCGAGTTTCATTGGTAGCCTTAGTAAATTAAGGTACCTCAATCTCTCTTCCACTTACCCGTCTGGAAAAGTTCCCCCTCAGCTGGGAAACCTATCCAGCTTGCAGTTTCTGGATCTTAGCGGAAATTATATTCTAGAGATTGCAAACATGGGGTGGGCTTCACATCTTTCTTCTTTACAACTACTTGACCTCAGTTTCACAAACATGAGCTTGGCTCATGACTGGGTTCATGTAGTTAATAACCTTCCTCACTTGAAAATTCTAAAGTTAAAATATTCACACCTTCCAGATACAGTTCCTCTGTCTCTTTCCTTTGTTAATTCTTCAAAAGTTCTTGCCATCATTGATCTTTATTTTAACTATGACCTCTCTTCTTCTATATTCCAATGGCTATTCAACTATAGCCATAGCCTTGTTCATCTTGACCTCTCTTTCTGCTCATTAAATGGTTCCATTCCAGAAGCTTCTGAGACTATGACTGCTCTTGAATACCTTGATCTTTCTGCCAATGGATTAGACGGTTTCATTCCGCAATCCTTTGGGAATATGACTGCTCTTGAGTATCTTGATCTTTCATCTAATAATCTTGAAGGTCAAATTCCAAACTCCATTTGGAGAGTATGTACACTACTGGTGTTGGCAGCTCATGACAATAGTCTTGCTGGAGAGCTCCATCTTGCTGAATCTTCGACCAGGTGTGCCAATTTTCCATTAGAGGAGTTGGATTTACGTAATAACCAAATCATGGGGTCGTTACCTAATTTCACTCTGTATCCATCTTTGAAAACATTGAGTCTTTGCTCCAATAAATTAGTTGGAGTCATATCCAAAAGCATTGGCCAGTTATCTGAATTGGAGGTTTTGGATATTTCTGAAAACTCTGTTGCTGGCATGATATCAGAAGCTCATTTTTCTAAGCTCATAAACCTAACGGTTTTGGATTTATCTTCAAACTCGAAGATAGTTTTTGAAACCAGTCCCGATTGGAGCCCTCCCTTTCAGTTGGTGGAAATATCTCTTGGGTCTGTCAATTTGGGTCGTCACTTTCCCAAATGGCTCCAAACCCAAAAATCTTATTCAATGCTGGACATCTCGAATTCAGGAATTGCAGGTTCTATTCCCAATTGGTTTTGGACTAATCTTCCTTTTCGTCTAAGAAGTCTTAATCTTTCGAATAATGGAATTAGCACATTAGCTCATGATAGTGGGGGAATAGACGATCTGCATGCAGAAGGTACTGAGATAGATTTGAGTTCAAATCAGTTAGAAGGCTCGATACCACTTTTTCTACTCCAAGTTGCAACTTCTCTCTATCTTCTCGACAATAAATTTTCGGGGCTAAATTCTATTTGCAATGCTACTTGGTATTTGCCCTTGAAAGTCCTTGATGTTTCAAATAATCAATTGTCAGGGGAGCTTCCTGATTGCTGGTCATATGCGGAGGACTTGGAAATCCTTAATTTGAAAAATAATAGCCTAACGGGAAAAATTCCCATCTCCATTGGCTTTCTAACTCAGATGCTCATATTGCGTTTAAGCAACAATCATTTGATCGGGAAATTGCCTTCATCCTTAAAAAATTGTACATTGTTCAAGGTTTTAGACATTGGAGAAAATAAATTATCGGGGAAAATTCCAGCATGGATTGGGAAAAACACAAATCTTATTGTGCTTAGTATGCGATCTAACAACTTCTACGGGAGTATACCTTCACGACTATGTCATTTACAAAGTCTTCAATTGTTGGACTTGTCTTCGAACTGGCTATCAAGTGGTATTCCGACTTGTCTTGGTAATATTACAGCAATGAAAGAAATTGGTAGCAATCCACAATTTGTATCAAAACAAAAAATTAAGTTGAGAGATGTATACAAAAGAGGTAATTCGGATATGCCAATTCCACCAATTGAAAATGACAAATTACGTCTGGTATGGAAAGGAGTAGTGAGCGAATTCAAAAATGCGGGACTCCTGAGGAACATTGATCTGTCAAGCAACAAGCTGATTGGAGAAATTCCCAAGGAAGTCACTGAGCTCGTTGGATTGGTCTCCTTGAATTTGTCAAGAAACAATTTGAGTGGTGAAATACCCCAAAGGATTGGCGAGTTGAAATCTTTAGATGCTCTTGATTTATCAAAGAACCATCTTTCTGGTCGAATTCCTTCAAGTCTCTCTCAAGTTAGTCGTCTCAGTACATTAGACTTGTCAAACAACAGTTTGTCAGGCAAAATTCCAACAGGCATTCAACTCCAAACCCGTGATGCCGCTGCGTATTTTGGAAATCCCGAGCTTTGTGGAGAGCCACTTCCAAAGAAATGCCCTGGTGAAGATGAACCGACTACTTCTAGAGCTACTGAAGATCATGGTGATGACCAAGACGATGAAGATCAGCTGATTACCAAAGGATTTTACATCAGCAGTGCAGTTGGCTTTATCGTTGCATTTTGGGGATTCTGTTTGGCGATAATATTCAACAAATCCTGGAGATACAGATACTTTAAGTCGTTGAACAAGGCAGAAGATTGGCTTTACGTAACTGTAGCAGTGAACAAGGCAAAACTCCTAAGGATCATCAAGAGCTAATTGGTAAATACTCTCTCTCTCTCTCTCTATGTTTTATAAGGTTTTAGGCAAAGTTATTTCTACCCTTTTAGCTGTTTTTCTTAAGTTTATATTTTAACCCTTTTACCATTGATCATATTACTGATTACTATCGTTGTTAGGAGTTTTGACTTCTCCTGGAGCAACATAGCTTCTCGTCGAACCAAGACCACGATTAGCGCAAAGGAGATCTTTTTTCGTTGCTTGCAATTCATCAGCAAATGATTTGTAATGGATTGTCATAGTTACCGCTGGTTTTCTTATATATAATTGTGCAATGCAAAATAGTTGAACTTTATTTCTCGCTTCCAGCATTAGACCTAATAAGGATTATGGATTGACGTAGTGTAAACTATCGTGTTTGTGTGTCTTGTGACTCTGTTGTTTGTATTGTTTGTTTTACTTTGTATTGCTCTTTGGGAATGTTTGGCATATTGAACTGTAATGTGTTAGGTGTCTTGTACTTGAATACATTTTATTATCATAATTCAATGCATGTTTGATTTGCTATGTAATTTGTGTAGATAGTACCTGTATTTTATTTTATGTCTGTCAGTTATACGAGCAATTTTGAAAAAACTGCACCAAAAATTCTACTGAAGAAGCAAAAAAAAAAATATATATATATATATTTATATATGTGTGTGTGTGTGCAAATATAATCCATTTATGTTGACATATAGAGCAACTGTCTCCATCAAAAAAAAAAAAAAAAAGATCATTACACTAAGGTAAGTGAGGCAAGTTAATTCCTAGGAGTTGTGTTTGATACAAATTATCAAATCCTACTCTGATATATACGGCAGTATGTGATGATTGTATCATCAATAATACATAATATTTTTTTAAAGTTAATGATATTATAAAAAAAATTCAAAATATTAGTATAAATCTCAAACACTTATTTAAATAAATGACCGAATTTTTTTTATTAATTGGGAAAATGCCATTGGCTATTGGTTACTAATACACATAGGAAACCAGCTCATTAGTTCAGGTTTGGCCAAACAAGATTTTGATAGGATTTCATTTTCAGCTTCTATAAGGGAATTATACTCATACCTAGAAATATATCAATAGCCTTCCTTCTTTCACCTTTATTAGGTAACCATGAACCGTTGATGTATCTAGAAGATAATTACCTTCAATTTAAATAATGAGTGACGAGAAAGATGGATTGTTATCTATCGGAAATCGATAGGAATTTCCCCAGGACTTGCTGTCTAATAGTTGTGAGGTCATAACAGATGGTAAATTAGCGGTTTCTGCTGGAAAGAAGACCTATAATAAGATTTATTACTTCCAATTTAAGAAATTTGAACTCTTATAAACCATGCTTTGTACTTTTACATATTGCAAAGACGGTCTTCATGGACTACTGCTTTATCCTATTGGGCTTAGCTCGACAATAAAAGGCAAGGGATTTGGGTTGCGCGCGTTTTTTATTTTTATTTTTTAAAGAGTCATAGACCACATAAAGTTATAAAAAATAAAAAGTAATAATGATAATAATAAAAACAAGATAGTGGGTAGGGAAAAAAAATAGAACAATAACGCCGTGAGTTCCTGGAGTTTCATTAGCTCCTAAATCCCATGATTTCTTTTTGTCTTGATTATCCCTTCTTTCATGGCGATTATACAAAAACTTTCTCTAAAACATGAATTACAGGCTACAAATTGGAGAAACTTTTATCTTATAAAAATCACTTCACAATCAAATTGAACTAGAGAACAAATCATACATTGATTAAGCGCTAACTCTTTTAATTTCTTATTGGTACGAAAAATAAAATGTTCCAATTATATTTACCTTAAGATAATCAAAGTGGTCTCTTTTCTCTCTCATACACACACATATAAATATATAGTTGTTATCCAATTTTGGAGAATATAAGTCCTAAAAATATCGACTCAAAAAAAAAAAAGCACAAAATTTCAAGAGAATTAAACGTGGAAACCGAATAAATACAAACAAGAGACAACAAAAGAAATGTTTAAATTATGATCAGGCCTTGACAGTTTATCAATTCACACATGTCGGAAAAAGACAAAAAAGAAGCAGAAGGAAAAGAAAAAGAAAAAGAAGGGAAAAGAAATATATATGTTTATATGTTTATAAATTTTTTGGTATATTTCTACCATACCATCGTTAGCTACAATACGCATATGATAACTAATTATCGGATTGAGGAAATAGTTGAAGTCATATCTAATTTAAAAAGGATGTTTAACTTATTCAACCGCATTTTAAATAGTTACTTTTGCTTCTGACTTTACGACCATATTTAAATAATTTGTTTTTTTTGTAAGATCATATTGCAATTAGTAATTTTTGTTTTTCTTCTAAACAAATAAAATATTGAGATTTTTTTTATTAGGACGTAATTTATTTCTAAGATCACTTCTAACTCTAAGCTTTTTACTGGTTAATCCCAATAAAAGCACCCATACTCGCGGTTTTTTCCTTCTTTTTTTTTTTTTCTCTCTTTCTATTTTTGAATGAGGCCTTCTATAACGCGATATATGGACTCCTTATGAAATTACATGAACATTAATGACTTTCAATAAACTAAATATTAAACATAACATATAAATATAATTCTTTAAAAGAAATTAAAATATAATTCAAATTAAAAATAGTAAATTCATTGTAATTTGATGAACTATTGTGTTCCAAAGAACTATTCAGTAATTTAAATATCAATATTACATGTTTTCCGAAAGTTGCATATAAGTCTTTTCTAAATACATCAAGATAAACTTTGGAGGAAGTGTTTGCACATGATACCGTCCAATTATTGTAATTTATACCCCTTAACCTTCTAAATTGTTGAAATATGTCACCTACACATTACATAACACCCTATTAAATTTGTGATGGAAAACTCACGACCAAAAAAATTCCATGTTCAATAAAAAATATCAAATCCAAATCAAAATTTAGTGCAAATCATACAAATTGAAACACTGAAATTAATGGAAGTTAACGTAATAAGATATGTTGTCATAAGTTAGAGAGTTTGAGAGTAAGTTGCCAAATTAAAAATTCGAGAGAATGGGATTCTTATTGTCAAAAGTCGAAAACTCTGAGGGTATCAACAAAAACTATCAACTTTAGGATATATTGTAATTCGTGAAATTAAATGAGATTAGTATAAAAGTACCAAATTCTGCAAAGTTCTAATATATGGGTGTTTGGTGAATGAGTTGAGTTTGAGTTGAGTTGAAATTTTTAAGTTTGAATAGTATTAACTTTTAAAAAAATAGTTATAAATTTTGTTGATTTTTCAAAAAAAGACAAAAATTGAGATAAAAAAGTATAGTTTAGTTGGAGTGAACCTTGTGTTCCAAACTCCCCAAGGTTTGGTATTTCAAAAGTAATGCCCATTTTGTGTACGTTATACCAAGAAGATCAAGATCAATTGATAACCAAAGGATTTTACATTAGCAGTGCAGTTTGCTTCATCGTTGTATTATGGGAATTCTATTTGGTGTTAATATTCAACAAATCATGGAGATACAGATACTTCAAATCGTTGGACAAAGCAGGAGATTGGCTTTACATGACTGTAGCAGTGAACAAGGCAAAACTCTTGAGGCTTATCGAGGGCTAATCGGCAAATATTCTTTCTCTCTCTCTCCTATAAGGTTTTAGGAAAAGTTGTTTCTACATCTATTATTGTTTTTCTAAAGTTTACCTTTCAACATTTTTACCATTGATCATATTACTAATTACTACTATTATTACTACTACTATTAGAGCAGAGAAGATCTTTTTTTTGTTGCTTGCAATGCATCAGGAGTATTGTTTAACAAATAATTTGTAATATTTAAGGATTGGACTGCAGTTGATTGTCATAGTTACAGCGGGTTTTCTTATATATGATTGTGCAATGTAAAATAGTTTATCTTTCTTTTTTTCTTATTTTTCTTCCAGCATTCGACCTAAGGACTAAGGATTGGCATAGTGCGAACTGTTCTATTTGTGTGTTTTGTGACTCTGTTGTTGGTATCGTTTCTTTTACTTTGTGTTGCTCTTTTGGAATTTTTTGATAGATTGTTAATGTGTTTGCTGTCTTGTACTGAATTGTACTTTATTATCATAGAACGTGTGTTTGAATTGAAATGTAGCTTGTGTAGACATTACAAGTATTTTATTCCAAGTTCATCGGCAATACAAGTAACTTTGGAGAAAAGAAAATTTACCCAAAATTCTCTACTGAATAATATAAAAAATGCAAATATATTTCGTTGTTTGTGTAGATATACAGAGCAAATATCTCCATCAACTAGAACTCATTTGAACAAGGTTTTATGAATTTTCCAAATTATCACTAAAAGAAAATATCCAAATTAGTCCCTTTTTTTAAAATAAAATAAGGAAAGAGAGAGTGTTAGGTAATTAATAGTTAGTTAGTCAGTTTCAGTGTAACAGATTTGTACACCTGTCTAAATTCTATTGGCTTGAGTGAGAGTTAGTTACAAGCTGTAATAGTATTTATAAACAGCTTTGCATAGCCTCAATTTAGTAATAAAAATCAGGAGAATCTTTCCCTCTCCAAGAGTATCTTTTTCTCTCTCTCTCTCTAGAATCTTTCTCTTCTTCTTCTTTCTTACATGGCATCAAAGCTTGAAGTTTCATCAATGGAGAAATCTGCTCTTCAGACTCTTGAGTCAACTTCTTCTTCTTCTTCTTCTTGTCGCTTTGTTCCGATCTCCTTCAATCAAGTTTCTTCTGTTAAACTTGAAAATCATAATTTTCTGATTTGGAGAAAACAAATCTTCTCTGCGATTCGTGGCCACAATCTCCAACATTTTGTTACTGGAGCTTATGATACACCATTGAAGTACCTGTCTGCAGAAGATCGAGCTCGTGGAATCATCAATCAAGATTTTCTTGATTGGGAACAGCAAGATCAGTTGCTGGTGTCGTGGCTTCTTTCTTCCATGTCCCACAAGTGTTCTCTCTCGATGTGTGAGCTGTGACTCTTCCTTTCAGATCTAGCGTACGTTAGAGGTATATTTTGCCTCACAAGCTCAAGCTAAGGTTTCTCAACTAAAGACTCAACTTCATAATACTAGGAAAGAATCTCTGAGCATGAACGATTATCTTCTCAAGATTCGGGAACTTGTTGATTTGCTAGCTTTGGTTGATGTTAATTTCACTGCAAAAGACCATATAGATGCCATTACTAAGGGTCTGCCTAGCGAATATGATACATTTTTCCTCACTATTAATGCCATTTCTGAAGATCATACTGTTGAAGAAATTGAGTCTTAGTTACTTGCTCAAGAAGCTTGGATTGAAAAACATAATAGGAATTTGGACTCTGCCTTCAGCAAATGTAGCTCATCTTCCAAATGGATTTGGTAGAGGGAAATTTTCTCAAGGTCGCGGTTTTAGTGGTTTTGGTTCTAATAATCCTAGCTTAGGTACTAATCCTGGGTCTAATTTTGGGCCTGGAGATTTTCCCAACTTTAGAGGCCGAGGTTTTGCTGGTGGTCGGTTTTTTAATGGGAATGGTAGAGGTTTTAATCCCTAAAATTCTTAGTTTTCCAACAATAATGGAGAAAAGCCTTCATGTCAAGTGTGCAACAAGAATCCAAATTTATCAATATCCATGTTACAAGCCATCATATTCAATATCAAATTCAACTAAACCCATCTTCTTCATTCCAACCAATCATTTCATAATCTTGTTTTGTCCTTACGTTTCATTCTTCTAAGTATCGGTTCTCGAAACACAACTAAAAAGGCAAGCACATTTATCTAGTCTCAACAATTTCATCATGGCGTGAAACTGAAAGACACATCTTGCTACAAGCGGTGAAAATTTGTAATTGTGGAAAAAAATGTGAAAGCACAAAATATAAAAATAAAAAAAGAATTTAAAACTATTACCAGAGTTCTTCCATGTCTCTTGAACGTTATTTAGATTGAATTGTTCGAACCGATTGATTCCTAAATAAAGTTGGGGTCATGTGCCTTAACCTAACGATGTCAAACAATTGACATTAGATTTATCTGACACAACAACAATTCACACAACTGTTCAAAAACCTTTCTTTTTAAACAATGATTATCCATCTTCATATCAAGCTTGCTTGGAAACACTAGATATATGTCAACTCCAGATCGAAACAATGAGAAACAATATGCCCAAGTTTTCAAAGGTTAATGATTCTGTATCATCACAGTTTCCTATGCAGCTACATTTTTCTGAAGACATTTGCCAAAAGAAACAAAAAACAGAAAACAAAAAACAAAAAAAATCAAAAGCAAAAGCGAAAAAAAAACACAAAATGGGCATTAGTCATATACCTGAACACTGGCTTGAGCCTGGTTAGCATTCAAGTGAGGTAGACTTGGAGTTAGCTGCCCGTTTATATAGACTCAAATCATTTTCTTTCAGATGGCAAGCAGCAATGTGACCCAAGTCGCCCTCAAATATAATTGGAACCCTTATATCCCAAGAAACTCAGATTAAAACGGCTTAACAAATAGAAAGAATAGTACTATAAACGAGAAAGGAAACGCAAGAAACTCAGATTAAAACGGATTAACAAATAGAAAGAATAGTACTATAAACGAGAAAGGAAACGCAGCCAAAGTACTCGAAACAATTAATTAAAAAGCAATTCAGCATGTATAGTTTTCTTAATTCTGAAAACGGCGAATCGTCATCTTCATGGCTAGAAAAAATACAGCCCAAAGAAACAATGCAGGTACAAGAGAAAATTTTCAAAGAGAAAAAAAAAAAATTGCAATTAGGGTGCTGATAAACATAAAGCAATATGTTACAACTAAACGAGTGAAACCATAGCTAAATTACAAAACAGTAACTTTCAACTCTTTTTTTTTTTCCCCCTTCTTCTTCTATATCTGTTATATGTCTCAACCATAATGCAAATCTAACCAGAAAAGAACAAATTACTAGTTATTACTGTTTTTTTTTTTAATATAACAAAACTATGCTAAAGATAGTCAGCCATAAGTTCAAATCTGTAAAGCTCCCATCCACGAATCATATTTCATTTACAATTCAGGAGTTCAGGGTTTGAAAGAAAAATTGACAAAAAATATGTTCAATCCTATTCACCAAAGGATGATTGCACGTTGACACCTCATATTTAGATTTCTACAGGACGACCGAAAAGATCAATCCAGAATGCATAACTCTTGGGGCTTAAGAGTATGTTTGGTAGGAAGGAGAGAAACCAGTAAGGAGGGACTAGTGGATCTCCTAGGTGAGGGAAATAAGGAAGGAGGGGGGTTTCTGTTATGACGTTTGGTATGCAATCCCTCCAACAATCTCTCTAGGTTAGGAGAGATTAAAATTTGGGTGTTCTGAACGATTTGGAGTCCCTCCACCAATCCCTTCTTTCCTATTCTCTCCCGTACCAAATGACCATAAATGTCAAAACTCTTCCACTAATCCCTCCACCTCTCTCCTTCCTACCTTCCTACCTTCCACTTTTCTCTCCTACCAAACACATTCTAAACACACGAAAATTTCTTGAATAGCAATTAAACAGAATTTTCAGTTCTTTTCCATTCGGGTCATGCAAGGAAAGCTTTTAGTCCTATAAAGAATTTTCCCTAAAGTTGTAATTTTTCTCATTGAATGAAGCTTAATCGATAATGGGTAATTACTCATTCTTCGATTATTCAAATCAAATTCCAATCATTTTTCACTCTTAAAAAAAAAAAAAAAAAAAACCCAATAAAAACTAGGAAAACCAGATTCAGAGTAAAACACTTACTCATTATCCAAGCTAAGCAATAATAAAAAATAAATAAAAATAAAAATAAAAACCCCAACTAAAAAGAGGGGGAAAAAAAAAGTTCAGAAATTACCAGAGAGGAAGAGAATCTGAACAATCATAAAAACCCCAACTAAAAAGAGGGAAAAAAAAAAGTTCAGAAATTACCAGAGAGGAAGAGAATCTGAACAATCATCAGCATCAGCATCATCATGATTATGATTATGATTTTGACCAATTTTCTGGGTGATAACCGTAGAGGCCCAAGAGGAGCCACCGGAGGTGGAGTGGAACCGAGCCGGAGACTGGATGTAACCGATGAGGTTGACGGAGTTGGCCACCCTGGCCTGGAACGGAATCTCGCCGGGCCTGGCCCAATCCGCCGCTGAAGGCGGTGGTGAAGTAGGCGGCCGCGAGGGCGGCGGTGGTGGGTCGGTGGGTTGTGGTGAGAAGCTGGTCCAAGAGCGCGGCGGAGAGTCGGGAGATGTGGAAGCGGCGGAGGTGGAGTGGAACCGAACCGGAGACTGGACCCGATGAGGTTGACGGAGTTGGCCACCCTGGCCTGGAACGGAATCTCGCCGGGCCTGGCCCAATCCGCCGCTGAAGGCGGTGGTGAAGTAGGCGGCCGCGAGGGCGGCGGTGGTGGGTCGGTGGGTTGTGGTGAGAAGCTGGTCCAAGAGCGCGGCGGAGAGTCGGGAGATGTGGAAGCGGTGGTGGGTTTGGGTTCGGAGGGGTCGGAGGGTTTAAGGGGTTTGGTGGATTTGGTGGCGTAGTGGGACCGGAGATTGAGAAGGAGAAGCCGGTGGTGGTTTGTTGTTGTTGTCCCAAGCTCCGAGACTGATCTGAAAACAGATTTCATTTTTGGGTTTTTTCACTTGACAATTACAAACAAAAACGAAGTTTACGTCTGTCTGTCCGCAATGATTCTCAATGCCCAAGTAGAGTGGAGTGCGCTATTTTGCAGAAACATCCCCTAAATTTTTCGACTTTAGCAATTTAGTTCGTAAATATTTTCTTTACAACCAACCACCTAAACTTAAAAGAATTTTGACAACGTCAGTCTTTTTAACTCACATCCATTAAAATTTATGTAGGTTTTTATTTATTTTTTTTTTTTTGCTTTCTTTTTGCACATAATTACAACCCAAAGAAGACAATGCTTATAAGTTCCACTTAACTGCAATATAAATTTAAATAAAAATAACAAGCAATGCCTTTCTTGAGATATCACGAACAAATTACGTATAAAAACCTGTCCAAATGTTTTGGGTTATTCATTATTTTTTTTTATCTTATGTTTTGCTCTTGTTTAGAAATAATACCCTACATTTAGAGGCTTTAAATTTTATATCGTCTAATTATGTTTAATACACAAATTTATGAATTTTCCCAATCAACACTTGATTTTACCTAAGAATGTACAAAATACACTTAAAAAGAAAAGAGCAAATTACATTGATATCCCTAAGTTTTATCGAAACACAGAGACATCCATTTGATCAAAACAAATAATGTCAGCATCCCATGATCTTTTAAAAAAATTACAGTGACATCATTTCTATTAATTGACAGTGATAGAAAAAGTTTGACCCTTAGAATTTTTTAAAATACTGAAAGTGGTATTTGCTTTTTTGTACCCTCCATTTTGCTTTTATTCAAAATGTGTACCATGCATTTTGAAGTTATACCTTAGACTATCTAATGCATATATCTATATTTTTTCTCGATTAACACTTAAATTTTGACACAAGAAATAATAACCTATCAAATTAATATTTCCAACAAGTAGCTCCGACAATTGGAGCCGGAGACTTTTGGTCATTTATATTAAAAACAAAAAATGTTCTAACTAAATATGAAAAAAATTATATTAGTATCTCTTTGGAGATCGGCCCAACAATTACAGCCAAAGACATACGACCATCAATGTTAAAAACAAAAAAAATATTATGGTGGAATATAAAAATATTTTACTTTAATCTTCTAGCAACTAGAGTTGAAAATGTCTAGCCATCTATGTTTAAAATATATATTATAGTAAAATATAAAATATATTATATCAGAATCTTTCGCTAAGCAACTCTTAAATCAGAGACGTCCATCAATCTATGTTAAAAACAAAATAACTTCTAACAAAATGAGGTATGTTCAATCATATCTAGGTCGAAAAAATAAATTATTCTAGTAGAACATATAAAAAAAAATCCAATTAAAATATCTTCGACGACCAGAATCCGGTGATTAGTATTGTCGGAGGTCACGGCTAAGAAAGAGAAAGAAGAAAAGAAGTCGAGGGCATTTATGTCTATTCATTTTTTTTCTTTTCCTTTGACTATGTTGGCATTTGTTATTGGATGACACGGAAATAAAACTATAGTATTGGGTTGGTACACACAAATAAAAGGTGACAATAATCATGTAAATTACTCTTTTTAATACTCTTGAATTGGGCTATTTTTGGGTGGGTTGGATTTGGGGGACTAGTGGGTTTACCAGGTTGGACAGGTTGATGTACAGGCCTCGATGTGTCAAAAGACTTGAGATTTGATGAATGTGATGTATGATCGAGATTGAATAGCTAGAACCAATAATTAGAGAACGAGATGTAGCTATAGAAAGATGGAAACAAAATCAGAAAAAGAGAAACCAGAGATTTATAGAAGAACAAGAGCTGAAGCAGGGATGACAACGAGATGGAGTGGGGCTGGGAATGCTTTCCCGTCCCCATCCACATCCCCGTTCCCATATCTGCTTAAATAAAAGCATGGTTGGGGATGAGGATTCCTCATTGGAGAGACCTTTTTCATATCCGTCTCGTTCCCCATCTATTATATCATTAACCTTACGGAAGGAGAGTAACGAACTATGTATCACATTTTTTCCCCATATAACCAAAAAAAAAACTCTTTTTTTTTTTTCCAAAAAATTCTCACAACAGGATAATTAACTTAAAAGGAAATAAAAAGTTCTCAGGCAATGAAACGACAAAATAATTCACCAATAAAAAACACATAAATTCTTCTTCGCCTGTAAATAATTTGAGTGAGACTTCGTGTAATTTGAGTGAGACTTCGTGTGATATTATATGGAAAATCATTTTCTTATTTAAATGCTAAATTTTAACATTATGATAGAAAATTTGGCATTCCATCAAATTAAGTGCTCAGAGTTTGTTTGTTTGTTTTTTTTTTCTTAATCAATATGAAAAGAAAGGGAAAAAATAGTGTCTTTTCAGTAGCATGCTTGAAACTATATTTTTAAAAGTTTTCATAGTCAAAATTATTTGAAACAAATACTCGAAATTTACTCACTAAAACACTGGAAAACAAGTTTTAAAATCCATTCAGAAGAGTTTAAATTTTTATATAAGTCACATTTTGTGGCTTTAATTACAAACTCCTCTGTAGGGCTAAAGGTATTCTTACATATCATCTAAGTAGATTTTAGATTCATGAAATCAAAAGAAATTTACAATAAGTTCTATCAAATCCGAGAATGGCTAAACGGGCTTGTGGATCACACGTAGAACCAAAGCACAACTAAATCCATTATTATCAGTTGCTAACTACTTTCCATACGTTATTTTCAAGATGACTTTCCATCACATTATTGGCCAACTTGTTGCTTGACTATTTTGGAGTAAACTGCACTCTCAATTAACCAAAGCTAAGCTGAAAACAAGCTTAAACTCAATCAAGTGCCATTTTATGGGTAATTAAGAGATTAATCTTACTTGCAAATAATCTTTCAACAAATTAAGTATAAATACGTTTAAACCCCTAGTTCTATTTAAGATGGGGAATTTGAACGCCATATAGTGTGATATATTCTTTGATGCCAAATTATTAATACTAGGAGGACACGGCAAAGACAAAATTTATCATAATTTATATGAAACCTTTAAAAACTAGAAGCAACTGATATCTATATATATATATATATATAAATGTATATATATATATATATTTAAATGTCTCAAATCCGATAACAGAATAGGTTTAGTAGCTATAACATTTTATTTAGAATTTTGCAATACAGTGTAATTTAGAACTATTAATACAAATGACAAGTATCACTAAAAAAATATCAAATTAGAATTAACTGACTGTTATAATAATGTATAAAAAAATTACAAGAGCCGTTTTATTAGAGTATCGGATATGAGACTATGAGTATATATAGACAAATACATATGATATGTATCTAGCAGCCGAACTTGTAACTTTGCTTAGCGCATCACTGTAACAATCAGTTGATGAGTACATATAATATTTTTAAATGATATTTATATTTTGCAAGAACAGTTATAAAATGGTATCATGTTACACATATTTTACATAAAGTTACAGACTTATTTGACAGCGAGATCATAAGATACTATATTCCCATATATATACACACACCATATTTATGGAGACACGGATAGGAGCTCTATTTGCGTATACATGGGGTTAGAAAACTTTGAGTCTTCTGTCGGATCATTAATTTCTAAATATGTCCATAATTAGCAAAAAAAATTGATTGCCAACTACTTATAATTGGCCATTATGGAGTACAAGAGACGCTCATTAGTCACTCCACAAAAACTTTGATAATTCATATAGCACATCTTTATCATTATGAAAGTCTTGGGAAGAGCCGGAAATTATTTTCAACCATTAAATTATTATCGAATTTCAGTCAGTTTTATACTTTTTTTTTTTTTTTAAATATCCATATATATTGATGTAATACATTTACATGCAAATAATCTTTCAGCTAATTAAGAATAAATATAATCAAACCCCTAGTTCAATTTGGTATGGTGTAGATTTTTCACGTAAAATTGCGACCGATTAGTAAGCCAAATCCATCGCGGTTCAACAGAGTCCTAGTTTTCCATATTTGCTTTTGGTGATAATTGACAGCAAATAATTTCTATTATACACAACACATTCTAAACACACGAAAATTTCTTGAATAGCAATTAAACAGAATTTTCAGTTAATTTCCATTCGGGTTGCGGAAGGAAAGCTGATAATTGACAGCAGATAATTTCTATTATACACAACACATTTTACAAATTATAAAGTAAACATAGTTCTACTTTCAAGGAACATGTGAAAATTTCTACATTATATAATTTTTCATTCGGAAAAGATACATTTTACTTGAATTTTTGTTTCTTTTTCTTGAAGCAACTGGATGTTTTTCTTTTTTATTGTGAAACTATTAATAATAGCAGGTCACGTCGAAGACAAAATTTTATTAAAAGTTTTATTAGAATATTAGAAACTAGAAGCAACATGTATAGATTATATTTATGTAAACCAAATTTCTTAAATCAGAAAGTTAAATAGGTCTAAAAGTTTTTAACATTTTGTTAGAATCTTATATTTACTAGCTGATTTACTTTTTATTTAGAATCTTATATCGTTGTAATAGTTAGAATTATTAGAGCACATGATAAATATTACTGAAAATTTTGTTTGGTGTTCGGGTTGAGTTTGAGATGAAATGAAATTTTTAGGTTGAAGTTGGTTGACTTTTCAAAAACTAGTTATAATTTTGTTGACTTTTTATTTTATTTTATAAAAAGACAAAAAAACAGTCGTAAAGTACAGTTGAGTTCAAACTCAAACTCAAACTCAAACTCCACCTGCATTCCAAACATAGACTTAATATTGCATTGGAATTAACTATTTAATTGATTATTACAATACATAATGTTGGCGAAATCCATCACGATTCAATGGAGTCCAATATATCCAAATTTCACATGGTTTTTTTTTTTAAAATTAATTTCAAATTACATTTATACAAAGTAAAAGGCATTTTACTAATATTGCATTATATATATATATACACACTAATTATGCAGTAATCTTGGTTCTACTTGCAAGGAGAATGCGTAAAATCCTACTACTATAAAATTTTTCATTTGGAAAACGATACATTGTACTTAAAATTTTTCTTTTTTTCTTATTCCTTTTTCTTGAAGAAACTGAACATTTTTATTTTTTGATGCCAAACTACAGGAAGCCACATCAAATACAAAGTATATTATAGCTTATATGAAAAGTACATTAGAAACTAGAAGCAAGAGTTAATATATATATATATATATATATATGTATGTATATATGTACACAAACACACAAAGTCTTGTATTTGATATCGTATGGTATCTGGTATGTGAATTTCAGTTGCTGTGAATATAAATTTCAGTTACTAGAAATGTGAATTCATGAAGAAGGAAATGTAGTTAAAGTGAGCGTGAATTCTCCATATTTTGCATTTATTTTAGCATGAATTTATGTTTGAAGTTCACATTTACAGTAATTGAAGTTGTTATTACCGGATGTCATATGTTACCGGATAGGAGACTAGTTATATATATATATATATATATATATATGCAAATACTTATGATAAATTTATATGTAAAACATACACACATATATATATTAAGACACATATATAGGTGCTCGACTTGTGTACAAATGAGGTATCACCTTAGAAGACTTTGAGCCTTCTGTCGATTCAATAATAATACGTCCAGCTGGAAAAATTACCTGCCAACAACCTACCATTGACCAGTCTGGAGTACAAGAAATGCTCATTAGTCGCTTCACATTTTTTTTTTCTTGTTTTATATATATATATATATATATATATATATATATATCTTTAAAGTAAATAGAAAAGACGATTTAGATTAAATATACCAATTAAGTCGACACTCAAAACTACAACCCATCCTATACCAAGCGACCCTCATTATCTATCAATATGATAATTCTTAGAAAGAGCAGGAAATTATCTTAAAACATTAGATCTATAACAAATTATGTTAATTTTATATGTATTTTAATAATAAAAAAAGACGTTTAGAGAGATGAACTATTGATAAAAATACCATATTCGTAGAAATTTCCAATTTATGGGACGGGGAGGGGGAAAAAAGACACATCCATGTCAATTTGTAACGTATTAATGAACGGTCATTCGTTTGGAATACGTCTAAAAACTTTTGAAAACAAGATGTGTGAACGCAAAGAAAAATTAACACAAATTATGAAAAGAAGATTGAGACTTATATTCGTATTGGGCAAGGTGATCTGAGCTAGACATATTGGATAGACCTCTCTTTATATATTGTCGGATTTGTGGAGTAATTCCTAAAACCACATATCTTCCATTTGTTACCCATTATTGTCATGATGAGTACAACAACCAAAACAATTTTTATGCTTTTACAAATACTCATTTACTTCACAGGTGCCTTCGTAGAAAAAACAGATTTTGTTTTCGATTTAATTTTTTTCCTTTTTAGGGAAGATCTATAGTGGGGGATGTTAATTTTTCCCCAAAGATATAGAATAAATTACAACCGTTAACATATAATTTAATGAGTAAGGACAACTCCAACCCATACTCTATAATAGAGTTTTGCACCATTTTGAAGTTTTTTTGCTCTCCAACCCATACTCTATCTTGAACTTCAAATATAGAGTATGAACAGTATACTTCATATATGAAGTATCACTGTTCATACTCTAAACTACTTTTTTTTTTAATTAAATTTTAAACTGATATTTAGATAAAAATAAAAATTATAAAGTTACCCTTAACTTAATTTTTCTATGAAAATTACCCATTTTTCTATATATAAAGTATTTGTATGTTTAAATCTTAAGCTATACTTATTTTTTTATACCTTTTTTTATTTTATTATTTTGAATAAATTTTGTAAGATAGTAAATCAACATACAAGTTTTACATAAATTAAAAAGTTGAGAAGATATTCTAATTCATAAACAAACCATAAATAAGCATACATAAAAATACATTAAACAAGAATCATGTAGAAAAGATGTGGAACGTGCCTTCGGAGTACTCCAATCAAGGTTTGCAATAGTTGCAGGCCCAGCACGTTTTTGGCAAAAAAAATGTGTTACAGGATATAATGACTGCATGCATCATTATGCATAACATGATCGTAGAGGATGAACGTGATTTAGATGCACCAATTCAAGATGCAAATGAAGCACCTACTCCACAGGTTGAAATGGTTGTTGATAAAAATACTCAATTTCAACAATTTCTGGCTCGACATAGACAGATCAAGGATAAACAAGCTCATATCGCGCTTCGAAATGCATTGATTGATCATTTATGGGAAATATATACTAATTCGGAAGTTTAGGGACAAATGTCATGTAATTTTAAGTTTTTTTATTTAAATATTAAATATCAGTTTGTTTCTTTTTTTTTTTTTTTTGTGGAATTAAGAAAATCATGTAGTTTTTTTTTCACTCAATATTAAGTTGTTTTTGATAATCGCACTAAATTTATAATGTTTTGGTTATTTGATATAACTTTCTATTTTTAAAGATTATTCGTAAAAATAAAAACAATTTACGGATTAATATGTTAAAAGAATGTATGCGGGCATAATTTGTAAAATACAAAGATTATAGGGAATAAATATAAAATAATATCTAAATGATTATAAAAAAGAATATAAATAAAATATTCCTTTTAGAGTATGATATAGAGTAAATGAGTTGCAGATAAAATAGTATTTGAAGTGACAGATACTCTATTTTAGAGTTTCTGTACTCTAAAATAGAGTAAATGGGTTGGAGATGACCTAAGATGATGATAGGCGTACTAGTATTTGTTACGTGAAAATTACATATGATTAAGAGAGAATGAAAATAAAATAAAAACAAAACATCATTTTATTTTTTTAAGGGGAAGAAAAAAAAAAAGAAAGATGAGAAGATTGTCAGATTAGAGAATAGCTTGGCTAACTTGCAGATAAGGATGAGTCGAGCGTCGGATTGCCGGCGTGGTTCATATGGCTAACACGCTAGAGCCAATGCCATTAGAGTTCATATGGAAGAGCGTCGGATTGCCGGCGTGGTTCATATGGCTAACACGCTAGAGCCAATGCCATTAGAGTTCATATGGAAGACTTAGAAAGTGGGGTTGACTCGAGAATTTGAAAGAAAAGATAAAGTTCTTGGGAATGGTGGGAAATATGAGTGGAAGACTTAGAAAGTAGGAAGACTTAGAAAGTAGGGTTGACTCGAGAATTTGAAAGAAAAGATAAAGTTCTTGGGAATGGTGGGAAATATGAGTGGAAGACTTAGAAAGTGGGGTTGACTTGAGAATTTGAAAGAAAAGATAAGGTTCTTCACTGTAAAGCCAACCGTAAGATGGAAAGGTGGATAAACTTGATCAGCATAATATTCATGACAAAGTTCACGAGAAATTTGTGACATTTTTGTTCCGTAGAATACTAGTTATTTTAGTGCTTTATTTCTTTTGTTTTTTGTTTTTTGTTTTTTTAATTTTACATGATTTTTTGGATCAAATTTAGGTCCCGTTTGTAGAACTTCTTCAGATGAAGTTTTTTTTGTCTGATCTAAAATTCTTAATTCTTTTTACATTTCTACATTTCACTTTCTTTCTATTTCATTTAAAAAAAAAACTTTAAATTTTAACATTCTATAACTTTCTCATTTCAAATTAAAATGAGATGATTCTTATATCAAAGTGCTCACAACAATAAGACGGATAAAAAAAATATATTTTGCATTTTTTTCCAAACAAATTTCAAACTTTTTCACTATTTTATTCATTGTAATTCATTTCCAAAAGTCCTCCCCTCAAATATATATTTTCAACTTAAACTCTAAAACTCTGTCTCCAAAAAGTCCCAAACGACCTTTAATATTAGAAAAATACAATATTAATAAAATTAATAAATACCATAGAAAGTTCCAGTTTTTAGAATAGACAAGGAAAAAAAAAATACATACACATTTATGTCAATTTATCACAGTTATAACTGAACTTTCGTCATTTTGCGTCAATAGCTCTCTCCTATATATACTACTTTTGACTAGACATATGAAATGCAATAGTGTAAAAAAAAAAAAAAAAAAAAAAAAAAAAAAGAACAAAAGCACTATAAATTTTTTGTCGTTTTATGTTTTAAATGACTTCATGTTAGCCAGCATGCATATCAGGATTCACCAGAACACTTAATAAAAACAAGGTGGAGTTGCCGACTACTTTCCAATATAACATTATTCTTTTATATATATATATATATATATATATATATATGCTACTTTTTATCATATTTTTTTCTCTTAAAAAATAAAAATAAAAAGCTAAAGGTTGGTACCGCCATTTTAATTCAGCTTTTAATGATCTACTTTATAATTGAGAGCTATTCTACATGTCACGCTATAAATTTTAACATGGATATTTACAAGCATTAATTGTAAAAAATTAATCTAATAATATTAAACAGTAATATCTGTCGTTAAGATAAAAATACAATTCCTATTATAAATTTTTTCTCTTTTTTTTTTGGTTGCCAAACTATTAATAACAAGAGGTTGAATGAAATAAAAATAGATTATAATATATATGAAAACACAAAAGAAAGTAGGAGCAACTATACGAAACATATGCAAACATAATTTCTTTGTTTTTGTTTTAATTTGGACATGAAATATAATATTAGAAACATACAATACCAATAAAATTAATACATACGGTAGAAAGTTTCGGTTTTTAGAACAGGCAAGGAAAAAAAAAATCACGTATACATTTATGTCAATGGCAAGAAAAAAAAAAGAAGAAAGAAAAACACGTATACATTTAAGTCAATTTAACACAATTATAATTGAACATTCGTCAGCGGGCCCTTAAAATTAGAAAAATACAATACTAATAAAATTAATACATATCGCAAAAAGTTCCAGTTTCTAGAACAGGCAAGGGAGAAAAAACACATATACTTTTATGTCAATTTAACACAATTATAACTGAATGTTCGTTATTTTACGTCAACAGCTTTCTCCTATACTACTTTTGACAAGACCACGAAATGCAATGGTAAAAAAAGAAAATTTCCATCGTTTTATGTTTTAAATGACTTTGTGTAATTAGCCTGCGTACATATTGGGATTGACTAGAAGACCTAAAAACAAAGCAGAGTTGCCCACTACTTTTCAATATCTCATTATTCTTTAAAAAAATATTTAAAAAAATAAAGCTACTTTTCATCATATTTTTTCTCTTAAAAAATAAAAATAAAAAGCTAAAAGTTGGTATCGCCTTTTTAATTATTACATCAGGTTTAATGATCTACTTTATAATTGAGAGCTATTCTACATGTTGAGCTATAAATTTTAACATGGACATTTACAAGCATTAATTATAAAAAATTATCTAACAGTATCAAATAATAATATCTATTGTTAAGATAAAAGTATAATTCTTATCATAAATTCTCTCTCTCTCTGTTTTTTTTTGGTGCCAAACTATTAATTACAAGCACTAGTACAAAATATGGATACCACGACAGTTAAAAACCGTTGTGGTAATATTTTCACGACGGTTTTCTAACCGTCGTGGAATCCAGGGTCGTCACGACGGTTTTTTACCCGTCGTGGAATAAGCAAAAAATATGGTCTAAATGTGGACATTTAAGAACATACCACGACAGTTCTACGTAAAAAACCGTCGTGATAGGCGGACCTACCACGACGGTTTTTCAAGAAAACCGTCGTGGTAGGTCTACCTATCACAACGGTTTTTTTTTTGAAAAAAACCGTCGTGGTAGGGTCCGTCGAAAAAAAAATATTTCGAATTGATTTCATTTCCCACGGATGGCAAATCCGGAAAATTTAACTCACAAAATCAACATTTTTTTCTGGAAAATTCCCAAATCCGTGTCTTACCCAATCAATTTTAAAGCAATCTAAATCACAACGGCAATCAACAATCACCGAAAGGACGGATTTTGGACAATTTTCTACAGAAAATTCTCAAATCAACAATCAACCAAATCAACATTTTGGAAGGAACATTGTGGATTTTTGACATTTTGGACGGAAATTTCACAAATCCGTGCCTTACCCGAACAAGATACATTTTAACTTACTGGATTGTCGAGCGTAGGTACGGGCGGAGTGGTAGAGAATGTAGGGGATGGAGGAATGGCGGCGAGAGGGAGAGGGAAAAAGACTCGGAGTTAGAGAGAGAGGGAGGAATGGTGGCTAGAGAGAGAGGGAAAAAGGCTCGGGGTTAGAGAGAGAGAGAGAGAGGAATGGCGGCGAGAATGTAGAGAAGGAGCGGAGAGTGATAAATGGAGGGAGGATATGGGCGGCTTTGGGTTTGGAGTTAGAGTTTGTATTAGAGAGTGAAAAAGGTTCGGTGTGTAATGGGGTGAGAAAGAGGGTATTTTTTTGGGTTTTAATATACGCTCCAAAAAGTTGAACAACTTCAAAAATTTTCAAAATTCCCGCATTCATACCTACCACGACGATTTTTTTCCAAAAACCGTCGTGGTAGGTTGAAAATTTCAAAAAAAAAATTTTTGACCTACCACGACGGTTTTTCCGAAAAAACTGTCGTGGTACGTGAAAATTTTTTTTTTTGACCTACCACCACGGTTTTTTGGAAAAACCGTCGTGGTAGATCTACCACCACGGTTTTTTGAAAAAACCGTCGTGGTAAGTGAAAATTTTTTTTTTGACCTACCACCACGGTTTTTTGGAAAAACCGTCGTGGTAGATCTACCACTACGGTTTTTTGAAAAAACCGTCGTGGTAGGTCAAAAATTGTTTTTTTTTTTTTTGAATTTTTTTTTTTTGAGAAACCGTCGTGGAAGCGGCTAGGCTTCCACGACGGTTTACAGAAACCGTCGTGGAATCGTGCTTTTCCACGACGGTTTTAAAAGACCGTCGTGGAAGCAAGCCTTTTCACGACGGTTTTCGTAAAAATTTTTCCGCTCCGTGTTTTTGCGAATTTTACACGACGGTTTTTTAAAAAACGGTCGTCGAAGTACCGTCGTGGAATCCCATATTTGTAGTAGTGAAGAGGTTGACTTAAATAAAATAGATTATAATTTATATGATGAAAACAGAAAAGAAACTAGGAGCAACTATACGAAACATATGCAAACATAATTTCTCTTGTTTTTGCTTTAATTTGGACATGATTTTTTAGATCAAATATAATACTAGAAACATACAATACCAATAAAATTAATGCATATGGTAGAAAGTTTCGGTTTTTAGAACGGGCAAGGAAAAAAAAAAAAAAACACATATACATTTATGTCAATTTAATATAATTATAATTGAACATTTGTCATTTTGCATCAATAACTTTCTCCTATATTACTTTTGACTAGACGTATGAATGCAATGAAAAAAAAAAAACGAACAAAAAAAAAAAAAGACTTCTTGTCCATCATGTAATGTTTTAAATGACTTTCTATTAGCATATGTGGATATCGGGATTGACCAGAAGACCTGGAAACAAACCGGAGTTACCAACTACTTTCCATCACATTATATTAAAAAAAAAAAAAAAAAAAACTTTCCATCACATTCGCATTATTTTAAAAAGAAAAAAAAAAAAACTGCTTTCCATCATAATATTTTTCTTAAAAAATAAAAATAAAGAAGCTATAGGTTGATATTGTTGTTTTAATTATTAGATTAACTTTGATTTATATCTGAGAGTATTTTCGTATGTCGCACTGTAAATTTTAACATGGATACTTACAATTATAAAAAAAAAATTAATCTAACAGTATTAAACAGTAATACTGGTACTGTTAAGATAGAAATACAATTCTTATCGTAAATTTTTCTTCTTCTTTTTTTTTTTTTTTCCAAATTATTAAAAGCATGAGGTCAAGTTAGACAAAATAGATTATAATTTAGATGAAAACACAAAAGAAACTTGAAGCAACTATACAAAATATATGCAAACATAAATATAAGACACATGCATGGACCCACGTACATATAGGAGCTCAACTTTCATACATATTGGGATTGCTTTACGAGTCTTTGAGAGTCTTTTGTTGGATAAAAAATTTCTAAATGGGTCAGCAAGAAAAATTGATTCCCGACAATATCATTAACCCTTTTGCTGGAGTGCAATAGATATTAGTCACACGATGAAGTTTAGACTTTAGAGAATTGTATTTTTAGACAATTTTTAATGGTGTTAAAAAATGGTCATTGCCCACTAAGCCCAACTCTCAGATGAAATCAACTTAAAATATTACCCAAGACACGTGTTGCATCCTCCCCTCTTTCTTTTTGAGCCGGCAACACAATTCTGCAATTGAAGCCTCGCCAATAGCCGCCGCAATCAGCTTTCTTCTTCCCTGTAACCTAGCCGCATTGGCGGACAAAAACTGATGATATTTGAAAAGTTTTCGATCGATCATGACATCCTAATCGGTCGGTGGCTGTTTATGATCTTTGAGAAACTGACGCTGTTGATCGGTCACTGAACTAGCAAATTTAATTGGTGATCGACCGATGAACAATCTAGTGAAAACAATCATAATTTAAATCAATTTTACAGACAATCATAGTTCTCTGACAGAGAAAATGCGCAAAATGGATACATTTTACTTAAAATTTTCTTTTGTTTGTTTTTTTTCCCCCCTTCTTGAAGAAACAAAGCATTTTTCTTTTGAAAAAAAAAATTTAGAAGGAATTATACTTTTACTTTATGTATAAGCTATTGTCTTAACCATTAGATCTATTCTTTAACAATTTAATATATGATTGTTATAAATTTTAACATGGACACTTACATTTTAAATCATTAAAAAATTAATCTGACTAAAACAGTAATACAAATGCAATAAGGTAAGATTATAATTTCTACCTAAAATTTTCCGTTTCTTTCTTTCTTTCTTTTTTGTAATGCCAAACCATTAATAATATGAGTTCAGGTTAAATGCAAAATAAAGAAAATCATTAGAAAGTATAAGCAAGCATGTATAGGAGCATGGACCCACATATATAGAAGCTCAACTTTGCGTACACGTTGAGGTTGCTTTAGAAGTCTTTGGAGTCTTTTGTCAGATTAAAATTTTCTATAAAGGTCAGCAAGAAAAATTGATTTCCAACTGACAACACACTTATCCTTGACCCTTTTGTCGGAGTCCAAGACACGCTTATTAGTCACGCCCTAAAACTTTGAGATTTCGTAGAACACATATTTGTCTTTACGAGAATTCTTTGAAAGAATATGGAATTGTTTACAAAATTAAATTTTATCGAGTTCGTTTAGTGCTATATTTCTTTTTTTTTTTAATTATTATTTTGACATGATTTTTAGATTAAATCTAATATCAAAAACATATAATATCAATAAAATTTATTCACACTATAGAAATTTTTGGATTTTAGAACGGACAAGGAAAAAAAAAACACACATATACATTTATGTCAATTTAACACAGTTAATTGAACGTTATGTCTTTTTACATTAACAAATTTCTACTATATTACTTTTGATTAGAGATATGAATGCAATGGTAAAAATAAAAAAAAAATAAAAAATAAAAAATAAAAACTTTTCCATGTTATTACATTTTAAATGACTTCCTATTAGCGTACATGCATATCAAGATTGATCAGAAGACCTGGAAACAAAGCGGAGTTGCCAACTACTTTCCATCACATTATTCTTCCAAAAAAAAAAAAAAAATCTTTCCATACATTCACATTATTCTTTTTTTTTTTTAAAGCTACTTTCCATCATTTTATTTTTCTTTAAAAAAAAACTATAGGTTAGTATCGCTGTTTTAATTATTAAATCAGTTTTTTAATGATCTGATTTATAACTAAGAGCAATTCCATATGTCGCACTATAAATTTTAACATGGATACTTATAATTATTAAATATTAATCTAATAATATCAAACAATAAATGTCTGCCGATAAGATAAAAATACAATTCTTATCGTAAATTATTATTATTATTTTTTTTGTTGCCAAACTATTAATAACCTGAGGTCAAGTTAAATAAAATAGCTTACAATTTATATGAAAACACAAAAGAAACTAGGAGCAACTAGACGAAATATATGCAAACATAATTGTAAGACACATGCATGGACCCAAGTACACAGGAGCTCAACTTGCGTACATATTGGGATTGATTTACAAGTCATTGAGAGTCTTTTGTCGGATAAAAAATTTATAAATAGGTCAGCAAGAAAAATTGATTCCCAACAACCCTTTAGCTGGAGTGCAATAGATATTATTAGTCACTAGATAAAGCTTAGCTTCCGTTTGGTATTCAAGTTTAACTCTAACTAAATTATACTTTTCATTTTAATTTTTTTTTTGAAAAATCAATAAAATTTATAACTAATTTTTGAAAAGTCAAACAACTCTAACTTAAAAATTTTATCTCTAACTAACTTACCAAACAGAGACTTAGATTTTATAGAATTCGTACAACATATTTTTAATTATGAGAATGCTTTAGGAAAGTATGGAATTATTTTAAATTGTTAAATCTTATTGAATTTTGTCAGTTTTATATGTGTTTTTAGTCATTTTTATGTGATTTTTAAGATCAAATGAGAAACATACGTTGTTGATGAATATAAGTTATCCTGAAAAGTTTGGTTTATGGGACGGGCAAAGGAAAAAAAAAAAAAACAAGCACACACACATCCATTTATATCAGTTTAACAAAGATAAAACTAAGCAATTGTCATTTTGCGTCAACAATAACTTTTGACTAGATATGTGAACGCAAAGAAAAATTGACACAAATAATTGAAATTATGAAGACTAGATAGAGACATGAGTACGTTTTGGATGGGGTAATCTAAGCTAGACATTTTGGGTAGACTTCTCTTTATATATTCCAGAATTAATGGAGTAATTATTCCTAAACCACACATCTTCCATTTGTTCTGATGATGCCCATTATTGTCAGGATGAGTACACCAAACAAAAAAATTTTCATGCTTTTAGCAATTCTGATTTCCCTCACAGGTGCCTTGGGATCTACTGCTTCGGGAGAGGGAGGGCCAAGAGCAACAACCAGGTGCAAAGAAGCAGAGAGGCATGCACTGCTAGAGATCAAGGAGAATCTCCATGGACGTGGTGTCGGTTTTCTTTCGTCATGGGGAAATGGAGATGAAAGAAGAGAGTGCTGCGAGTGGATTGGAATTCGGTGCGACAACAAATCTGGTCATGTAATCCGGCTTGATCTCTCTCCTTCAACTCTTGGCAGATATCAGAATCTTTTTCTTGAAGGTAACATCAGTTCCTCCTTGGTTGACATGCAGTATTTGAACCTAAGTTGGAACTCCATTCTGAGTTACATTGGTAGCCTTAGTAAATTAAGGTACCTCAATCTCTCTTACACTCACCTGTCTGGAAAAGTTCCCCCTCAGCTGGGAAACCTATCCAGCTTGCAGTTTCTGGATCTTAGCCAAAATTATTATCTAGAGATTGCAAACTTGGAGTGGGCTTCACATCTTTCTTCTTTACAACTACTTGACCTCAGTTCCACAAACATGAGCTTGGCTCATGACTGGGTTCATGTAGTTAATAACCTTCCTCACTTGAAAATTCTAAAGTTAGGAGCTTCACACCTTCCAGATACAGTTCCTCTGTCTCTTTCCTTTGTTAATTCTTCAAAAGTTCTTGCCGTCATTGATCTTTCTTCTAATTATGACCACTCTTCTTCTATATTCCAATGGCTATTCAACCATAGCCATAGCCTTGTTCATCTTGACCTCTCTTTCTGCTCATTAAATGGTTCCATTCCGCAATCCTTTGGGAATATGACTGCTCTTGAGCATCTTGATCTCTCTGGTAATGAATTTGACGGTTCCATACCACAATCCTTTGGGAATATGATTGCTCTTGAGTATCTTGATCTTTCTCACAATGGATTAGAAGGTTCCATTCCGCAATCCTTTGGGAGTATGACTGCTCTTGAGTATCTTTATCTTTCACTTAATAAGCTTGAAGGTGAAATTCCAAAGTCCATTTGGAGAGTATGTACACTTCGGGAGTTGCGAGCTGATGACAATAGTCTTGCCGGAGAGCTCCATCTTGCTGAATCTTCAACTAGGTGTGTCAATTTCCCATTAGAGGAGTTGGATTTAGGTAATAACCAAATCATGGGGTCGTTACCTAATTTCACTCTGTATCCATCTTTGATAACATTGAGGCTTGGCTCCAATAAATTTGATGGAGTCGTATCCAAAAGTATTCACCAATTATCTAAGTTGGAGGTTTTGGATATTTCTGAAAACTTTGTCGCCGATGTGGTATCAGAAGCTCATTTCTCTAAGCTCATAAACCTAAAGGTTTTAGATTTATCTTCAAACGCAAAGATAGTTTTTGAAACCAGTCCCGATTGGATCCCTCCCTTTCAGTTGAAGGTAATATCTCTTGGGTCTGTCAATTTGGGTCGTCACTTTCCCAAATGGCTCCAAACCCAAAAATCTTATTCACTGTTCGACATCTCGAATTCAGGAATTGCAGGTTCTATTCCCAATTGGTTTTGGACTAATCTTCCTGTTAGTATAAGAAGTCTTAATTTTTCGAATAATGCATTTAGCACATTAGCTCATGATAGTGAGGGAATAGACGATCTGCATGCAGTACGTGTTGAGATAGATTTGAGTTCAAATCAGTTAGAAGGCTCGATACCACTTTTTCTACTCCAAGTTGCAGCTTCTCTCTATCTTCTCGACAATAAATTTTCGGGGCTAAATTCTATTTGCAATGCTACTCAGTCCTTGCCCTTGGAATTCCTCGATGTTTCAAATAATCAATTGTCAGGGGAGCTTCCTGATTGCTGGTCATATGCGAAGGACTTGGAAATCCTTAATTTGAAAAATAATAGCCTAATGGGAAAAATTCCCATCTCCGTTGGCTTTCTAACTAATATGGTCATATTGCGTTTAAGCAACAATCATTTGATCGGGAAATTGCCTTCATCCTTAGAAAATTGTACATTGTTGAGTGTTTTAGACATTGGAGAAAATAAATTATCGGGGCAAATTCCAGCATGGATTGGGACAAGCACAAATCTTATTGTGCTTAGTATACGATCTAACAACTTCTACGGGAGTATACCTTCACGACTATGTCATTTACAAAGTCTTCAATTGTTGGACTTGTCTTCGAACTGGCTATCAAGTGGTATTCCGACTTGTCTGGGTAATATTACAGCAATGAAAGAAATTGGAAGCGATCCAAGCATTGTGCCTTTTAATTTATACGATGGAAGTATTGTTGGATTCCTTCCACCAATTGAAAATGACAAATTACGTCTGGAATGGAAAGGATTAGTGAGAGAATTTAAAAACGTGGGACTTTTGAGGAACATTGATTTGTCCAGCAACAAGCTGATTGGAGAAATTCCCAAGGAAGTCACTGAACTCGTTGGATTGGTCTCCTTGAATTTGTCAAGAAACAATTTGAGTGGGGAAATCCCCCAAAGGATTGGCGAGTTGAAATCTTTAGATGTGCTTGATTTATCAAAGAACCATCTTTCTGGTCAAATTCCTTCAAGTCTCTCTCAAGTCAGTCGTCTCAGCACATTAGACTTGTCAAACAACAATTTGTCGGGCAAAATTCCAACGGCCACTCAACTCCAAACCCGTGATGCCACTGCGTATTTTGGAAATCCCGAGCTTTGTGGAGAGCCACTTCCAAAGAAATGCCCGGGTGAAGATGAACCGACTACTTCTAGAGCTACTGAAGATCATGGTGATGACCAAGACGATGAAGATCAGTTGATAACCAAAGGATTTTACATCAGCAGTGCAGTTGGATTTATCGTTGCATTTTGGGGATTTTGTTTGGCACTAATATTCAACAAATCCTGGAGATACAAATACTTGAAGTCGTTGAACAAGGCAGAAGATTGGGTTTACGTAACTGTAGCAGTGAATAAGGCAAAACTCCTAAGGATCATCAATAGTTAATTGGTAAATACTCTCTCTCTCTCTCTCTGTGTTTTATAAGGTTTTAGGAAAAGTTGTTTATACACTTTTTGCTGTTTTTCTTAAGTTTATATTTCAACCCTTTTACCATTGATCATATTACTGATTACTATCGTTGTTAGGAGTTTTGACTTCTCATGGAGCAATAAAGCTTCTCTTCGAACCAAGACCACGATTGGCGCATGTGAGATCTTTTTTCGTTGCTTGCAATGCATCAAAAGTATTCGTCAACAAATAATTTGTAATGGATTGTCATAGTTACCGCAGGTTTATTTCTCACTTCCAGCATTAGACCTAATAAGGACTTTGGATTGGCATAGTGTAAACTGTCATGTTTGTGTGTTTTGTGACTCTGTTGTTTGTATGTTTGTTTTACTTTGTGTTGCTCTTTGTGAATGTTTGGAATATTATACTGTAATGTGTTAGGTGTCTTGTACTCGAATACATTTCAATGCGTGTTTGATTTGCTATGTAATTTGTGTAGATAGTACCTGTATTTTATTTTATATTTGTCGGTAATACGAGCAACTTTGAAAAAACTGCACCAAAAATTCTATTGAAGAAACACAAAAATATATATACACACACACACAAATATAGTCCATTTATGGTGTTGATATATAGAGCAACTGTCTCCATTAAAAAAAAAAAGAAAAAAAAAAAAGAACATTACACTAAGGTAATTGAGGTAAGTTAATTCCTAAGAGTTGTGTTTGATCCGGATTATCAAACCCTACTCTGATATATACTGCAGTATGTGATGATTGTATCATCAATAATGAATAATATTAACAAAAATAAAATAAAAATATTAGTATAAATCTCAAACACTTATTTAAATAAATGACTGAAATTTTTTTATTAATTGGGAAAATGTCATTACCTACAGGTTACTAATACACATAGGAATGTTGTTCATTAGTTCAGGTTTGGCCAAACAAGATTTTGATAGGATTTCATCTTCAGCTTCTTTAAGGGAATTTACTCATACCTGGTAATATATCAATAGACTTCCTTCTTTCACCTTTATTAGGTGACCACGAACAGTTGATGTATCTAGAAGATAACTACTTGCAATTTAAATAAAGAGTGGCGAGAAAGATGGATTGTTATCTATCGGCGATCGATAGGAATTTCTACTGGGATTGTCGTCTAATAGTTGTGAGGTCATAATAGATGGTAAATTAACGGTTTTCTGCTGGAAAGAAGGTAGAGCTAACCCTTAATTCTACAACTCTTTAAAAGGCCTACCCATTCTATTAGTTGAGCTTGGAGAACATAGTACGTACTCGGACTTACAAGATGAAAGACCGTGATCGGTAAAGGGCTTAAAAGCGCCTTAGGTAGTTGCTATCTATCGAGTCTTTTCTAAGAGGTTAGGTGGTTGAATCGAAGCACAGCTTAATCTTATTACAAGATTTATTATTTCCAATCAAGAAAGTTAAACTCTTATAAACCATGCTTCGTACTTTTACATGTTGCAAAGGTCATCACGGACTACTGCTTTATCCTACTGGGCTTAGCTCGGCAATAAGAGGCAAGGGATATTGGCTGTGTGTGTGTGTGTATGTTGTTGTTGTTGCTTTTTTTTTTTTTTTTTTTTTTTTTTTTTTTTTGAGTCATAGACCGCATAAGGTTATTAAAATAAAAAGTAATAATGATAATAATAAAAACAAGATAGTGGGTTTTAAATCCCTTAATTTCGTTATGTCTTGATTATCCCTTCTTTCATGGCGATTATACAAAAAATGTCTCTAAAACGTGAATTACAGGCTACAAATTGGAGAAACTTTTATCTTATTATAATCACTTCACAATCAAATCGAACTAGAGGACAAATCATAAATTTATTAGGCGCTAACTCTTCTATTTTCTCATTAGTAGAAAAAATAAATTGTTCTAATTATATTTACCTTAAGATAATCAAAGGAGACTCTTTTCTCTCTCATACACACACACACATAAATATATAGTTGTTATCCAATTTTGGAGAATATAAGTCCTAAGAGTACCGACTCAAAAAAAGAAAAAAAAAAGCACAAAATATGAAGAGAATTAAACGTGGAAACCGAATAAGTACATACAAGAGACGATAAAGAAACGTTTAGCCTATGATCAGGCCTCATCTTGACAGTTTATCAGTCTCACACATATTGGAAAAAGACAAAAAAGAAACAAAAGGAAAAGAAAAAGAAAAAGAAGGGAAAAGAAATATAAATGTTTATATGTTTATAATTTTTTGGTATATTTCAACCGTACCATCCTTAACTACAATACGCATATGATAACTAATTATCTGATTGAGGAAATAGTTAAAGTCATATCTAATTGAAAAAGGATGTTTAACTTATTCAACTACATTTTAACTAGTTACTTTTGCTTCTAACTTTACGACCATATTTAAATAATTTGTTATTCTAAAAGACCATATTGCAATTAGTAATTTTTGTTTTTCTTCTAAACAAATACAATATTGAAATTTTTTTTTTAGTAGCAGGATCACTTCTAACTCTAAGCTTTTTATTGGTTAATCCCAAGAAAAGTACTCATACTTGCGGTTTTTTTTCCTCTCTCTTTCTATTTTTGAATGAGACCCTTTGTAACGCGATATATAAACTCCTTACGAAATTGCATAAATATTAATGACTTTAGTAAACTAAATAATAAATATAACATATAAAAATAATGATATAATTCAAATTAAAAATAGTATATTCAATGTAATTTGATGAACTATTGTGTTCCAAAGAACCATTCAGTAATTTATATATCAATATTACATGTGTCTGAAAGTTGCATCTAGTCTTTTCTAAATACATCAAGATAAACTTTGGAGGAAGTGTTTGCACATGAGACCTTCCAATCTTTGTAATTTATGCCCCTTAACCTTCTAAATTGTTGAAATATGTCACCTATATATTACATAACACCCTATTAAATTTGTGATGGAAAACTCACGATGAAAAATTCCATCTTCAGTAAAAAAAATATATCAAAATCCAATTCAAAATCTAGTGCAAATCTTACCAATTGAAACCCTGAAATTAATGGAAGTTAACAAAATAAGATCTATTGTCATAATTTAGAGAGTTTGAGAGTGAGTTTCCAAATTAAAAATTCGAGAGAATGGGATTCATATTTTCAAAGTCGAAAAGTTTGAGGGTATCAACAAAAACCATCAACTTTAGGATATATTGTAATTCATGAGATTAGTACAAAAGTACCAAATTCTGTAAAGTTCTAAGGTTTGGTATTTCAAAAGTAATGCCCATTTTGTGTACGTTATACTTTGTTTACGTTCTACTTGTAGCTTCATCATTCAAGCTATGTTCACCACTATATGGCCATGACGTTTTTTCTTTCTTCCCCTCTAATCTTTCGCCTTTATCTTAAACCAAAAGCTTAAAAGTATACGTGTTCGGTGACATTGGACCTTCTCTACCTCAAAAACTAGCTTAAGAGGCAAACCTTTCACTCACTTGTAAATTGATCACCATTTTTTTTCAAAATCAATATGAGATTATCTCAACAACCTTCTCCCTCACACATCGAGTTCTGAGTTGGATAACCATCAACTCGTTTCTATCAGATTGGGCTAAGATTTGTTGGCTAATTTAACCCTGATAACAGTGTTAGGTAGTATTATGAGTTTTCTCAATCCCAAAAGCTAGCTCAAAATGTGAGACTTTTCCTCACCTTTATAGACTGACCACCATCCTCTTTTCACAATTAATGTAGGATTACCTCCTCACTACACATATTAAAAAAGTAAACAATTTTTGTTTAAGTGAAGAGAAATGACAATTGATATCAGTGATAACTCGATTTTTTTTTCTCCCTTCTCTCGAGTTTGTTTTTCTTCAAGTTATATATACAAATAGATATACATATGTGCATGTGTTTGTGTGTTATGTACGTATGGGTATATACGACACCCATTTTATTTTAACCTTGTCAATTACAAATTGAAATGTTGATAGTCGGCACCGGCAGTCTAGATATATATTGTGCAACAAATATTAGCAAAACAATATTTCTATGACCAATTTATTAAACCCATAAACTCATTAACATCAACTACTACTCTCTCTGTCTCACCCTAAGCCTAGATATATTGTATTCATAGGAATTTTAAGGAATTGCTTTTAAAATCATTAAGTTATAAATTAACATAAAGATTTTCTTCATATCAACTTCTGATCTTATAAATATTTAAACATATATATAGACTACCTTTCCAAGTCTAAACTAAGGAACAAAAACGAAATAAACCAAAACGGTTCACGAATATTCTCCACAAAACTTCCTTAGTTCATGCCGTACATTTGAATTCCTTACCTTGAAAATGACGCAAAGCAACCAATTACATCATATATATATTCAGATAACACACACATATATATATATATATATATGTGTGTATATAAATGTTAATACTAATCTCATTCAAGTCAAAACTTGATGCAACTTGGTCGTCCTTATCGGTCCTTTTCCTAATAATTTTGTTGAGCATATCCGTAGGATTTCGTACATTTTCTTTTAAATTTTGTCAAAATTGGCCACAAAAATTGCATCAGATATTTGATACGAATTTTGTCCTAACGCGGAAACTGGGTTCAGTTGACTTGATGATATATTTTATTTATATTCTTTTTAAAATGTTTCTCCTTTATCGTGCTCTACTTGTTTTCTTCTCGTCCCATGTTTAGATTAAGGATAAAATAAATTTAAATGTGTAGGTGAACCTGACATCACAAACCATTAACTATCAATTTTTTCTAACGAAAAAAATAATCCCCCAAAAAAAGGGTACTAATTCTATGGGCACGCTGTTTTGCGTTATCGATTGAGAAAGTTTTCTAAGCCATCGGATTCAATTATCTATTAAGTGTCTAAGTTTGCTATAGTAAGAAACCTTGTATATGAAGTAACAATTGTATTGCCTTCATACTATAATTTTCTTTTTAAAGAAAAGAAGATAGAAAGGAAAATAATTTCGTACCCTAAAAACTATGGGCGATAGGAGTGGTATTCTCTTTGAAAGAAATTGTATGGCAGGTTCTATATGTACAGTTACAAGTAATTAAGCAATTATCAAATAGGTGGTTGGCTTAAACATATAATTAAGAAAAATGTAAATGGACGAGAGAGAATTCGATCGGAAGAAAGAGGAAGAATATAATATAAACACCTGTGTGTGTGTGTGTGTGTATGTATAGTTCAGGCGGTCTTAATCTATTATGCTATAGCGTTCTTGAACTAACATTGGCTTGATCAATTAACCTTTTGAATGATCTTCAATTCTTTATTTAAGTCAGGTATAGCGGTACGCTTATTTAAAAATAAAAAAATAAGAGTCCGTTTGCTAAATAAGTTTGAATTGAAAATTTTGTTGATTTTTTAAAAAAGACAAAAACTTTTCAGAAAAAAACCAAAACTGATATAAAAATTTTGAGTTTAAACTTAAGAACCAAACGAGGCCTTAAAAAAGTATAGCGGTACGGTACTAAAGAGGAAACAAAAATGCATTGGATAGAGAGAGGAGACTTTTTGTAATAGGCTCATATGAAATGGACACTATAATTGAAGGTACTATATGTCTAGCATACTTAATTGGTACAAAAGTTCAACATTTTATTTTATATCATATTCACAACAATCCTTTTTATCATATTTAAGTTATTAAATTAACTTTTTAACTGGAAGTAGTTCAACATTACGCATTGTAAATTTTGAAATGGACAATCAACAATCGTTGAATTGAAATAGGTCATTCATTAGTACTATATAATGACATTGAGTGAATTTTTATTAGTATTATAATATATTTTTCTCTCCATCCCAATTGCTCTCCAATCCATATATTAGCAACCAATTTTGAAGGTAAAAAATAATTGAAACATCGCTGTTGTACATAATTAATAGAGAGTGAGTCTCGCAGGTGACTTTATACGATGTGTGGCGTTGATCTCTTTGAGAGAGCTAAAGAAATATCCAATAATTTGCACAAAATTTCCGGGCACAAAAGTGAAGAATCTATGAAGAAACCAGCCTCAATTTTACAGATCGTTATTTTCATATTTCAGAATTTAAGGCCGCAGCAAAGGAGGAAAAGAAAGAAGTTAGAGGCTTTCTTTAACCAAATGAGGGTAATTTTGGTACATACAATGGCTGATCTGAGTGTGACATTCTTAATAATTTTCTTGAAATAATTTTCTTCATTTTAGAAAAATTGTAGTATATAGCGTATTTTATAAATACTTGTAAAGTTTATGTAGCAGATTTTTTAAAAGAAGAATGATAAATTATAACATGTATTTTCAGATAAATCCTTAGATTTTCTAGTACTTTCTTGAATTTTAGATTTACTATTAATTTTTAATAACAAATTTATATCCATATTTTCAAGTTAGAGCGAGAAAGAGAGAGGAGGAGGAAGGAGAAGGTGTTTTTTTTTTTTTTAAAAAAAAAAATATTATGTGGTCATAAAATAACTATATTTATTATTATGTTTAAAATTTTATACTATAACCTACTCTTATTCTTTTCAATTATGCTATTTTGGATCTTTCTTCTTCTTCTTCTTCTTTTTTTGAAGTTGGAGGTGAGGAGATTTAACTCTAAATATTATAATAAGATCATGTGTGAAATAATCATTATATTTTATCTGTAAACACGAATAACATTCTTTTCTAGGATTGCTTTGATTGAATTGAACCCAAGAAATAAATGGTCGCCCTCCATGAAAAATAAAATTATAAAATATATTTATATATTTTTTTTAACTTGAGGTGGGAGGATTCGAACTCTACATTTTTAGATGGAATTAGATATAGTATTACCGTTAGCCTATACATGCAACCACAATTTAAAAAATATATATTGATCTCAAGTAGTTTCCCGACATTATTTTAATCATTCTTTATTTTTCTAAATCTTAATTTTTGGACGTACGGACGTGAATTACGAAAATCATGAAATTTTTACTCCTTTTACTACTTACCTAGTCCAGTGGGAAGATAATACTATCATTTGTAATTAATTTAATTACACAGTTGCGAGTGGCAAGTCAACCAGCAGCAGTTGGTATGCATGTTTCTCTGTGCATTTACTCTTAATTAACTTCTAAAAAGTATACCTTTATAGTCCTAAAATTTCTGCTGTCTTCGACATTATATTGTCTATCTTTTAAACTTAAATTTTTAACTGATTATTAAATTATAAATATTAAAGATATTTAAACAAATAAATTATTGAAATAGTATATGGAGACAGGAAAACTTATTGGAAAATTACTAGGCGAATTTTAACTCCACTTTAGAACATCTTCAATAGAGTGTTGTTGATCATATATCAATGATAAATTTCGATATTTAAATGAAAATGTACTTTTCAACGGAGTGTTATTTTTAATAACAAATTTATTATATATGTTGAACATGATGTCAAATTTTTCACCAAATATCGTAATTGTTAAATTGGATACTATTTGGTTGAAGTCTCAATTTTCTGATCTAATCATTACTATTTTGTTATTTTTAAATTATTTAAATGTTAAAAATTTTATTTTTATTAATTTCAAAGTTTAATATTGATGATAAAAGATAGACATAACACTACAAATAGTTTTCTACATACATTACAGTATAATGTTTAATTAAGTTATTCTTTAAATTTTTTTATAATAAATATAGTATTGATTTGAATAAAAGAGGTGTGAGCTGGCGACCATGTTCCATAGTGTTTTTAATATTTGTTTATTTTTTTGATTGTTTGTTTTTATTATTATTATTATTAATTTTTTTTTTTTGAACAAGCTCCGTAGTGTTTGTTAACACCTTTGCGTTCCAAATAATGTTTTGTCCTATTCCCAAAATGATAAAAATAATGCTTACTTGTTTATGAGGAATATAGTGGTTTCATTCTTATATATGAACTTTGACTATAAATATAAGTTGAGAGACAACTAATATTACTTCCTTAAAAAAAATTAAAAAAACAGAGAGAGTGAGAGAAAGAGAGAAAAACTAATATTTATGGGTTGTGGACATATCATATTATGTATGAGTTGAATTTTTCATAATCTACCCACCAAATAACTAGATTTTTTTCCAAAATTTTTTTTTTGTGTTTTTTCAAACATGTCATATTCCTTGTCATATCTAGCTAGGATATTCAATCTGTACGCCCTTCAAAATTTTCTAAGAGCAAGTACAAATCTCTTATAAAATGTTAGTACTAATACGCTGTCTTCTCCCGGGATATTATAACTACCATGCTAATTCTTTGGTTCAAGAAAGCCTTTAAAGGTAAATTAATTATTTCCTTTGAATTTGAATTTGGAATAAATTAAGACATTAAAAATTTTGAGAATCATTTTATTAGAACTGTTTAATAGTATAGAAAAGAACAGCAGAAATTGGTTGGTACTTCTCCATTTTATGGGCGCTTTGACAACTATGACAAAGTTTTTACTACTAATATAATGGTGTAGCGGGGACAAAATATATCCTCTTCTCTTTCTCTTTATCTCTCTCTCTTCCCTTTCTCTCTCTAACGTATAAGGATTAGGGTGGGTTTCCCAATCGTTTTTCTCTCTTAGGGTCAGATTATGGGACAATTTTTGGTCTGTCTCTGGTTTCCCGACCCTACAGATGAAGGTGAGAATCATATGGTAAGACTCTTGACAGAAGTGAGCTCGTGGCCGAAGGATGGATGTTGTTGGAAGGAGTAAGGCAAGAATGAGATAGTTGGTGGGGGGGGGGGTGTGATTGTCATGCGCCTGTGTTGCGGAAAATTACAAGTGCACAATATCGTAAGAAGTAATAAAGTGCTAGGTAAAAAAATGTCGAACCGTTGTGTGAATGATAGTGGTAGATCAAAGGCGAAGAAAATTATAGATACTAAGTCAATAGATATCTACAATTATATTAAATGTGTGATTATTTTATAAGACAGCAACGATAATATTTTGGGGGCTTTAGAAAAAATTTAAAACGTAATTCAGGGCGAGCTCACCCGACAGGTGGAGGGTCTATAGACATGGGAGTATATGAGAAGGTGTCTATGTATTTGTCGTGAGTGATTTTGGTGAGTTGCTTAATGGAATAAGAAAATAATGTGGTAAAGTATTAGGAAAGTAAAAGAGGTTGTGTGATATTTTTTTGGTAGCGGCCGGAGATTGGGAATCATGGGAAGTATGGATTGAAGAATACAAAGTGGAATTGGTGAGAGAATATGGTAAAGCTTTTTTTATTTTTTATTTTTATTTTTGATTTTTTTACTTATTATGGTAAAAAATATCAAGATGTTTTCACAATCGCATATCACATTATGTGATAGCTACAATCAAAATCAAATTCTATAAATGGAGATTTTCTCACATTTTGGATTGTTACTTTACGATTGTTTTTAGTTTAAACTTGATGGAATCTTGTTTTTTCCAACTCAAAGAGAAGGATGAAGAATTAAAATTAGAGTATTTGATTTTAAAATTGGAAAGATAGATTTTAGGATTATTATCTTTGTTGTTTAATTTAAGTATATATTTATGTTTATCTCTTAGTATTATTTAGAAATTTGAATATATGGATTATCTTATTGTTTTTTTTTTTTATCTATAAATATAGCCTAATGATGGTAATTTTAGGAAGAGTTGATTATTGATTAACGAATGCGGATTAGTTTCTACTTTCCTCCACTTCAATTCTTATACTTATTTTACTCTCTGATATTGATTCCAACTCTTCAATGTCAATCCTGTATCACTTTCATTCAATCTCATCCACATTAGGTGCACTTGCAATCATTTCGGAAGAGTAATATAATAGATTACTATTGATAATCTACAAGAATCTTTTCTATTTGAAAATTTTAACTTTTGCCCCTTGAACTATAGTACTTTTGTCATTTTGTCCCTTAAACTATGGAAACTGTTCTTGAAAACCCCACCCCAACCATTAGGACGTTATCTAAATTTGCTCATTCTAGCAATTGCCAAGAATGACGTGCTGAAATGGACATAAATTTAAATGCCAATAAAGGGCAACAAAGCAATTGTAAGAACAGCCCAAATTCTTTTGTGACCGAAAATCCCAAGTTCGAAGTTGTTGTGACAGAGGTAGGGTCTGGAAAATAAAAATCCGTGAGAGTGTCAATTCAGTCCGTAAATATTGAATTTCAAGGGAAGGAAATGAGGTGATGTGATATGTTTTGATACATGCCAAAGAATTTTGGTTGTGCATGTGATTTCCGTGGGTGCATTGGATGACTAGAATAGTTGAGTAATTTATGGCATGTTTACTTACATGTAATCGGAGTGATCATAAATCGGAGTGAGTAGGATTTGGAGTGGGCTGGATTCGGAGTCAGGATTTGAAGTCAGAATATACTGTTTATTTGGGTTCCAGGAATCGGAGTGAGAATCACTGTCAATCCCATTCATGCGTTTATTTAGAACAGGAATCAAAATCAGTTACTATAAATTTACTTGTATACCCCTTTCATTTATTGTGCTTTCAAAAATTAAAAAATTGATTAATTTTTTTTATTTATTATCATATTATTAATCAAAAGTAAAATAACCATTATAATATTAAGGCAATAAAATTAAATTGTGTAATTTTTTGTTTAAAAAATTAAAAGAGTAAAAAAAATGAATTAAAATAAGTAAAGTATAAAAAATATAAAAAGAAAAATATAATAATATATTGTGATAAAAAAGTTATTTATTTACTTTAATAACGTTAATAGTAATTAGGATAGTTATATAATGTTAAATTAATAAAAATATATTATATTTGGTTAATAAAAATAATTAATATAGGTTATTATTATTTTTTTAATTCAATTTTTAATCCTCAAAAAGAAAGTAAAATTGGGGGCAAAATAGTAACTTAACTTTAATATCAGGAATGAGAGTGTTAATCCAGTGAGGGGGCTTGGGATTGCCAATTCCTTTATTCAATCCCAAATTAATGTGGGCCCCACATAATTTCACTCTCATTTCAAGATAAAAATAAGTAAGTAAACATAGGGTTGATTCTCATTCTTTATTCCGATTCTCTATTCATGTAAAGTAAACAAGTCATTTCAAGATAAAAATAAGTAAGTAAACATAGGGTTGATTCTCATTCTTTATTCCGATTCTCTATTCATGTAAAGTAAACAAGTCATTGAAGAATTGGTTAATGGGATACGAGAAAGCATGGTAAAGTATTGGAAAGCTAATGAGGTGGTGTGATATTTTTGACAATTGCTGTAGAATGGGAGTCGTGGGAAATATGAGTGGAAGACTTAGAAATTAGTGAGGTTGGTGAGAGAGTATGAACGAAAAGATAAATTTCTTTACTATCAAGCCAATAGGAAGATGGAAAGGTGGGATAAACTTTAGCATAATACTCAAGTTTCACGTGTCAACTAGGGGTGTTTATGGATCAAATTAGATGGATTATGATCGACCTATAGTCCAATTATCATGATCTTTGGATTTAAAGAATCCCAATACATAATAGTCTCAATCTAGACCGTAATCATATTTCACAGATTCAATACATAGATTCTAAAAACTTAAATAAACATATTAAAATATAAAATAACTCAATATAAATAACAACATAATCAAATTCAAGATTTTAAATATATGTGTAGCAGTCTATTTCAACAAATAAACATTAATTAAAAAAAAAAGTAATGAACAGGTAGTTCAAGAAATTAAATGAGATAAAGATAAAATTATGTACTGATTTAAAAAAAAAAATGATAGTTGCCAAAGATATAGTAACATTTACAAGTTTGTATATCAAGTTTATGAGTCTTAGCTCCGCGGCCTATGAAATCGAGCAAAGGTACTCTTTCCACCAGTGTGGAACTCTTATTGCTGGCATACATAGAGAATATATTCCTGTTAATATGATGAAAAATACAATCTATCGTATTTATTTCAAGTTTCATCGGCAATACAAGCAACTTTGAAAAAAACAAAAATACCCAAATTTCTCTATTGAAGAAAAAAACACGCAAATACAGGACATTCTTTGTGTTGATATACAGAGCAAATATCTCCATCAACAAAAACTCATCTGGACAAAGGTTTCATAAATTTGCTAAATTATGAATAAAAGAAAATATCCATATTAGTCCCTTAAAAAAAAAAAAAATTGAAGAGAGAGAGTGAACCATTATATTAGAGAAGCAGAGTATATTAAACTAGGTTGGTAGTTACTTTTATACATTGTGTTTTGCTGTTATTTAGAAAGCATGTCTTGCATTTTGAAGTTCTTCCATTTTTTCCCATGAGATTACATTTACGTACACTTATACCTCCTCTCAGTCAAAACTCAATTTTAATCTCTAAAATACCATAAATGCCCTTAAAAATAAAAAATAAATTATGAAAATTATAAAAAGTAACATAGCCCATTAGGTTATTTTTTAAAAAACAGTGATTTGGAAAATTTATTTCGAAATCATCAAGTTGAAAAAACAGATTTCAATTATGGTCTACGGTGGGGGACGTTACTTTTCCCCAAATAACAAACTACAACCGTTAACATACCATTTAATGGTTAAAATAATTGATAGGTGCACCCATATTTGTTGTACCTCGATCAGCTTGATATCATATTTAAGAGAGTGAAAATAAAATAAAAACAAAAATATCATATTTAATTAAAAAAAAAAAAAACAAAGGAAAGATGAGAAGATTGTCAAATTAGAGAATGTACCTCGATCAGCTTGCATATGAGGTTGAGTCGAGCGTTGGACTGCCGGTGAGGTTCATACATGGCTAACACCTAGAGCCGATGCCAATAAAAATTGATGGACGGAAGGGAAGGAAGAAAGAGTTGTTCATGGGCATAGGAGAGGCTTTTTTTATTTTTTATTTATTTTTTCCTTCCTTCCTCTCCTTTTTATTTATATATTTAATCGTGAAAATTTTTAGAAAGAATTCCTTAGGACAATAAAAAGCTAGATGTGGCACTCCCCTTTCAGAACACATTGTGCAATTTTTATGCTTTAAGAAATTCTCATTACATCACTGGTGAAAACAGATTGTGATTTTTTTTTTTCCCCTTTTTAGGGAAGGTCTATAGTGGGGGATGTAAATTTTTCCCCAATGATATAGAACAAATTGCAACAGTTAGCATAAAATTTAATGGTTAAGATGATGATAGGCGCATCAATATTTGTTGTGTGAAAACAACATGTGACAAAGAGAGAATGAAAATAGAATAAAAACAAAACATCATTTTATTTTTAAAAGGAAAAAAAAAAAGATGAGGAGATTGTCGGATTAGAGAATAGAGCTCAGTCAGCTTGCAGACAAGGTTGAGTCGAGCGTAAGATTGCCGGCGAGGTTCATATGGCTAACATACGCTAGAGCCGATGCCATTAAAATTTGCAGCAGCTATTGATGGACGGAAGGGAAGGAAGAAAGAGTTGTTCATGGGCAGTGGAGAGTTTTTTGTTTCCCCTCCTCTTTGTTATTTATTTTAATCGTGAAAATAATTGGAAAGAATTCCTTAGAACAACAAAAAGCTGGATGTGGCACTCCCCTTTCAGAACACAATTGGTGCAATTAAATAAGGGGCAGGATTAATAATTTTTCCCTCACTGTCACATACAACCCTAGTGTTATTAATAAATCTTTAGAGGTGTCTACAAGGAGAATCTCTTCTCTGGCCTCCAATTGAGCTCTCTAGACTCTCTCTTTTAGAATTAATAAAGTTATGATCAATAAAAGGACTAACATTCTAGGTGATTAATGGTTCCCGTAGATTGATTGAATCTAAGATAAATAGATCAAAGGTGGAGGAAACTGTATACATTAAGCCAATAAATAACTACAATTATATTAAATATTGAATGATTATTTTATATAAAAGAATCAATAATATATTTTGAGTATTTTAGAAAATTTTTAAAAACGTAATTCAGTTGCGAGCTCACCCAAGAGGTGGAGAGTCTATAGACATGGGGGTACATGAGAAGGTGTCCATGTAATTGTCGTGAATGATTGGTTAATGGGATAAGAAAATAATGTGGTAAAGTATTAGGAAAGTAAAAGGGGTGGTGTGAAATTTTTTGTTTGTGGCCGAAGATTGGGAATCATGGATTGAAGAATAGAAAGTGGAGTTGTTGAGAGATTATGGTAAAGCTTTTTAATTTTATTTATTTATTTATTTATTTATTATTATGGTCAAAAGTATTCAATATTCTCATATCTTTTCTACTATGAAGATGTTTTCACAATCACATATCACATTTTATGATAGCTACAATCAAAATCAAATTCTATAAATGACGGTTTTCTCACATTTTAGATTGTTATTTTACGATTATTTTTAGTTTAAACTCGATGGAATCGTGTTTTTTTCAACTAAGACAGAATGATAAAGAATTAAAATCAGAATATATGAAAGTAAAATTTAAAAAATTAGATATTTGGATATTTTATCTTTAGCATTTGATTAACTATAGATTTATGTTATTACTTAGTATTATTTACGAATTTCAAATATTTAGTTGAGACAATCTAATATATTGTTTTCATTATCTCTAAATTGCTTATATATGATCGTAATTTCCTGGAGAGTTGATTATTGACTAACGAATGATGATTAATTTCTTTTTTTCTCATGTTCATTTCATGTCCTTTTTTGAATCTTTGATCAAGATATTTTACTCTTATCTCAATCCAACATCGAATTCATTAAATCTCATCCACTTTATGTGCAGTTGCAATCATTTCTGAAGAATAATCTAATATATTACTTTTAATAATCTATCAGAATCTTTTCTATTTGGAATATTTTTTTCTTTTTCCACCGAACTTGAGTACTTACGTCATTTTATCCCTTACACTATGAGAATTGGCCTAAACATCAAAACGTTACCAAATTTGCTCATTTGTAGCAATTCCCATGAAAGATTTGCTGACATAGACGTAAATTTAAATGCCACTAAAGGGCAACAATGCAATTGTAAGAAGATCAGGTAGGGATTTGTTAACTCCTTTGTGACCGAAAATCCTAGGTTAGAAGTTGTTGTGACAGATACAAAGGAGAAAGCTCCAGCCCTATAACTCATTTGGCTCTAAAATCATGAGAAGAATTCATCACGATAGGTAACGAAGGGGAGCCGTTTTGGTGAGGGAAAGTGAGTGAAGAGATCGGGAATGGAAAACCACAATCCATGAAAGTCTCAAACCAGTCCGTAATTATTGAATTTCAAGGGAAGGAAATGAGGCGGTGTAATATGTTTGATAGTACTGGCCCAAGCATTTTAGGTGTGCATGTGATTTTCGTCGGTGCAATGGATGACTAGAAGTCTAGATTAGGTATTCATTAAAAAAAAAAAAAAAGTCTAGATTAGGTGAGTGATTTTTTTATTTTTTTTAGTTTGAATTTGAGGGTAGGGGGATTTAGAGAATTGGTCAATAAAGCGTGGTAAAGTATTGGAAAGCAATTGAGGAGGCATGATATTTTTGATAATGGCTGAAGAATGGGAATCGTGGGAAATATGAGTGGAAGACTTAGAAAGTGGGGTTGACTGGAGAATTCGAAAGAAAAGATAAATTTCTTCACTATAAAGCCAACCGTAAGATGGAAAGGTGGGATAAACTTCAGCACAATATTCAAGTTAGTAGTGACAAATTTGAGGGGAAATTTGTGACATTTTTCTTTCGTAAAACACAAGTTATTTTAGTGCTTTATTTCTTTATTTTGTTTTTTTTTTTTCATGATTTTTAGATCAAATTTAGGCCATGTTCGTTAGAACTTCTTTAGACGAAGTTCTACCGTATGATCTAAAACTCTCAATTCTTTCTGCATCTCACATTCTCTCTCTGCCATTTAAAAAATTCTTAAACTTTAAATTTTCATAACTTTCTTATTTCAAATCAGAATGAGATGATTTTTATATCAAAGTGCCACAGCAACGAGATAAATAAAAAATATATATTTTTGATTTTTTTTCCAAACAAATTCCAAACTTATGAGACAAATAAATAAAAAAAATCCATTTTGTATTTTTTTCCGAGCAAATTCCAAACTTTTTCACTATTTTCTTTATTGCAATTCATTTCCAAAAGTCATTCTCTCAAATATACATTTTCAACTTAATCTCCAAAATTCTGTCTCTAAAAGTTCCCCAAGCGGGCCCTTAATATTAGAAAAATACAATACTAATAAAATTAATGCATACAGCAGAAAGTTCCAGTTTTTAGAACAGGCAAGGGAGAAAAAAACACATATACATTTATGTCAATTTTACACAGTTATAACTGAACGTTCGTCATTTTGTGTCAACAACTTTCTCCTATACTACTTTTGATTAGACGTATGAAATGCAATGGTGAAAAAAAAAAAATCCGTCGTTTTATGTTTTAAATGACTTCGTGTTAGCCTGTGTACATATTGGGATTGACTAGAAGACCTAAAAAAAAAAAAGCAGAGTTGCTAATTACTTTCCAATATCACATTATTCTTTAAAAAAATTTAAAAAAAAAACTACTTTTCACCATATTTTCTCTTAAAAAATAAAAATAAAAAGCTAAAGGTTGGTATCACCATTTTAATTATCACATCAGGTTTTAACGATCTACTTTATAATTAAGAGCTATTCTACATGTCGAGCTGTAAATTTTAACATGAATATTTACAAGCATTAATTATAAAAAATTAATCTAACAGTATCAAACAGTAATATCTATTGTTAAGATAAAAATACAATTCTTATCATAAATTTTCTTTCTCTCTCTGTTTTGGTGCCAAACTATTAATAACAAGTGGTTGAATTAAATAAAATAGATTATAATTTATATGAAAACACAAAAGAAACTAGGAGAAACTATACAAAACATATGCAAACATAATTTCTTTTGTTTTTGTTTTAATTTGGACTTGATTTTTTAGATCAAATATAATACTAGAAACATAGAATACCAATAAAATTAATACATACGGTAGAAAGTTTCAGTTTTTAGAATGGGCAAGGAAAAAAAAACATATATATTTATGTCAATTTAATACGGTTATAATTGAACATTCGTCATTTTGCATCAATAACTTTCTCCTATACTACTTTTGACTAGACATATGAATGCAATGAAAAAAAAAAAAAAAAGACTATTTGTCCATCATATAATGTTTTAAATGACTTTCTATTAGCATGTGTGGAGATCGGAATTGACTAGAAGACCTGGAAACAAACCGAAGTTACCAATTACTTTCCATCACATTATATTAAAAAAAAAAAAACAATTTCCATCACATTCGCATTACTCTAAAAAGGAAAAAAAAAAAAAAACTACTTTCCATCATATTATTTTTCTTAAAAATTAAAAATAAAGAACCTATGGGTTGATAGTGCTATTTTAATTTTAGATCTTTGATTTATATCTGAAAACATTTTCGTATGTCGCACTGTAAATTTTAACATAGATACTTACAATTGTGAAAGAATTAATCTAACAGTATCAAACAGTAATACTTGTGCTGCTAAGATACGAATACAATTCTTATCATAAATTTTTCTTCTTCATTTTTTTCCAAATTATTAAAAGCAGCATGTGGTCAAGTTAGACAAAATAGATTATAATTTAGATGAAAACACAAAAGAAACCAGAAGCAACTATACAAAATATGTGCAAACATAAATATAAGACACATGCATCCACTAAGCCCGACTCTCAGATGAAATAAACTTAAAATATTACCCAAGACACGTGTTGCATCCTTCCCTCCCTTTCCTCCTCCTCCTTTTCTTCTTCTTCTGTGCTTCTTCTTTCTTTTTGAGCCGGCAACACAATTCTGCAATTGAAGCCTCGCCAATAGCCGCCGCAATCAGCTTTTTTCTTCCCTGAAACTGAGCTGCATCGGCAGACATAAATCAATGATATTTGACCAGTTTTCGGTCGATTATGACACCCTAATTGGTCAGTGGCGGTTTATGATCTTTGAGAAACTATCGTCGTCAATCAATTATTGAACTGGAAAATTTAGTTGGTGACCAACCGATGAACAATCTAGTGAAAACAATCATAACTCAATCAATTTTACAGACAATCACAGTTCTCTAGCAGGGAAGATGTGCAAAAAGAATACATTTTACCAAAATTTTTTTTTTTTTCTTTTTCGTTCTTGAAGAAACTAAACATTTTTCTTTTGAAAAATCTTATGGTAGGAATTACTCTTACTTTATATATAAGGTATTGTTTTAATCATTAGATCTATTCTATAACAATTTGATATATATATATATATATATATGATTGTTGTAAATTTTAATATGAACACTTACCATTCATATCAATAAAAAATTAATCCAACTAACACAGTAATACATATGCAATAAAGTAAAATTATAATTTCTATCTAAATTTTTTCCGTTTCTTTCTTTCTTTTTTTAATGCCAAACTATTAATAATATGAGGTCAGGTTAAATGCAAAATAAAGAAAATCATTAGAAAGTATAAGCAAACATGTATAGGAGCATGGACCCACATATATAGGAGCTCAACTTTGCGTACACGTTGAGGTTGCTTTAGAAGTCTTTGGGAGTCTTTTGTCAGATTAAAATTTTCAATTAAGGTTAGCAAGAAAAATTTATTTCCAACAGGCAACAAACTTATTCTTGACCCTTTTGTCGGAGTACAAGACACGCTTATTAGTCACGCCCTAAAACTTTGAGATTTCGTAGAACACATATTTGTCTTTACGAGAATTCTTCGAAAGAATATGGAATTGTTTTCAAAATTAAATTTTATCGAGTTCTTTTGGTGCTATATTTCTTTTATTATTATTTTGACATGATTTTTAGATTAAATTTAATATAAGAACATACAATATCAAAAAAAAAAAAAAAATTAATTCACACAACAAAAATTTTCGGTTTTTAGAACGGATAAGGAAAAAAAAAACACACACACATATACATTTATGTCAATTTAACACAGTTAATTGAACGTTATGTCATTTTACGTCAACAAATTTCCATTAAATTACTGTTGACAAGAGATGTGAATGCAATGGTTAAAAAAAAAAAAAAAACTTTCCATCACATTCACATTATTCTTTTAAAAAAAAAAAAAAAAAAAAGCAACTTCCATCATTTTATGTTTCTTAAAAAAAAAAAAGCTATAAGTTAGTATCGCTGTTTTAATTATTTAATCACTTTTTAAACGATCTAATTTATAACTAAGAGCAATTCTATATGTGGTGCTGTAAATTTTAACATGGATACCTATAATCATTAAATATTAAGCTAATAACATCAAACATTAAATTTCTGCCGATAAGATAAAAATATAATTCTTATAATAAATTCTTCTTTTTTTTTTTTTTGTTGCCAAACTATTAATAACCTGAGGTAAAGTTAAATAAAATAGCTTACAATTTATATGAAAACACAAAAGAAACTAGGAGCAACAATACAAAATATATGCAAACATAAATATAAGACACATGCATGGACCCCCGTGCATAGGAGCTCAAGTTGCGTACATATTGGGATTGCTTTACAAGTCATTGAGAGTCTTTTGTCGGATAAAAAATTTCTAAATAAGTCAGCAAGAAAAATTGATTCCCAACAACCCTTCAGCTGGAATGCAATAGATATTACTAGTCACTCAATAAAGCTTAGGCTTTAGAGAATTGGTACAACACACATTCGTAATTATGAGAATGCTTTAGGAAAGTAGGGAATTATTTTAAATTGTTAAATCTTATTGAATTTTGTCAGTTTTATATGTATTTTTAGTCATTTTTTATGTGATTTTTTAGATCAAATAAGAAACACACATTGTTGATAAATATAAGTTACCCTGAAAAGTTTTGGTTTATGGGACGGGCAAACTAAAAAAAAAAAAAAAAAAACGCACACACAAATATCGATTTATGTCAGTTTACCAAAAATAAAACTGAAAAATTGTCATTTTGCGTCAACAATAACTTTTGACTAGATATGTGAACGCAAAGAAAAATTGACACAAAAATAGACATTTTGGGTAGACCACTCTTTATATATTCCAGGATTAATTGAGTAATTATTCCTAAACCACACATCTTCCATTTGTTCTGATGATGCCCATAATTGTCAGGATGAGTACACCAAACAAAAAGATTTTCATGCTTTTAGCAATTCTGATTTCCCTCACAGGTGCCTTGGGATCTACTGCTTCGGGAGAGGGAGGGCCAAGAGCAACAACCAGGTGCAAAGAAGCAGAGAGGCATGCACTGCTAGAGATCAAGGAGAATCTCCACGGACGTGATGTCGGTTTTCTTTCGTCTTGGGGAAATGGAGATGAAAGAAGAGAGTGCTGCGAGTGGATTGGAATTCGGTGCGACAACAAATCTGGTCATGTAATCAGGCTTGATCTCTCTCCTTCAACTCATGATGGCCCCGGATTTTATGATCTTGAAGGTAACCTCAGTTCCTCCTTGGTTGACTTGCATTATTTGCAGTATTTGGACCTAAGCTACATTAACTTTAATGGGAACTCCATTCCGAGTTTCATTGGTCGCCTTAGTAAATTAAGGTACCTCAATCTCTCTTGCACTACCATGTCTGGAAAAGTTACCCCTCAGCTGGGAAACCTATCCAGCTTGCAGTTTCTGGATCTTAGCCAAAATCATTATCCAGAGATTGAAAACATGGGGTGGGCTTCACATCTGTCTTCTTTACAACTACTTGACCTCGGTTTCACAAACATGAGCTTGGCTCATGACTGGGTTCATGTAGTTAATAACCTTCCTCACTTGAAAATTCTAAAGTTAAAACGTTCATATCTTCCAGATACAGTTCCTCTGTCTCTTTCCTTTGTTAATTCTTCAAAAGTTCTAGCCATCATTGATCTTTCTTCCAGTTGTGGCCTCTCTTCTTCTATATTCCAATGGCTATTCAACTATAGCCATAGCCTTGTTCATCTTGACCTCACTTTCTGCTCATTAAATGGTTCCATTCCAGAAGCTTTTGAGAATATGGCTGCTCTTGAATACCTTGATCTTTCTGGCAATAGATTAGACGGTTCCATTCCGCAATCCTTTGGGAATATGACTGCTCTTGAGTATCTTGATCTTTCTGGCAATGGATTTGACGGTTCCATTCCGCAATCCTTTGGGAACATGACTGCTCTTGAGCATCTTGATCTTTCTGCCAATGGATTAGACGGTTCCATTCCGCAATCCTTTGGGAATATGACTGCTCTTGAGTATCTTGATCTTTCATCTAATAATCTTGAAGGTCAAATTCCAAACTCCATTTGGAGAGTATGTACGCTACTGGTGTTGGCAGCTTATGGCAATAGTCTTGCTGGAGAGCTCCATCTTGCTGAATCTTCAAACAGGTGTGCCGATTTTCCATTAGAGGAGTTGGATTTAGGTAATAACCAAATCATGGGGTCGTTACCTAATTTCACTCTGTATCCATCTTTGATAGCATTGAGGCTTGGCTCCAATAAATTAGATGGAGTCATATCCAAAGCATTGGGCAGTTATCTAAATTGGAGGTTTTGGATATTTCTGAAAACTTTGTTGCCGACGTGATATCAGAAGCTCATTTCTCTAAGCTCATAAACCTAAGGTTTTTGGCTTTATCTTCAAACTCAAAGATAGTTTTTGAAATCAGCCCTGATTGGATCCCTCCCTTTCAGTTGGAGGAAATATCTTTTGGGTCTGTCAATTTGGGTCGTCACTTTCCCAAATGGCTCCAAACCCAAAAATCTTATTCAGTGCTCGACATCTCGAATTCAGGAATTGCAGGTTCTATTCCCGATTGGTTTTGGACTAATCTTCCTGAAAGTAGTCTTAATCTTTCAAATAATGGAATTAGCACATTAGCGCATGATAGTGAGGGAAAAGACTTTCATAAGGCAGTGTTTGAGATAGATTTGAGTTCAAATCAGTTAGAAGACTCGATACCACTTTTTCTACTTAAAGTTGCAACTTCTCTCTATCTTGTCAACAATAAATTTTCAGGGCTAAATTCTATTTGCAATGCTACACAGTCCTTGCCCTTGGAATTCCTTGATGTTTCAAATAATCAATTGTCAGGGGAACTTCCTGATTGCTGGTCATATGCGGATGACTTGAGAATCCTTAATTTGAAAAACAATAGCCTAACGGGAAAAATTCCCATCTCCATTGGCTTTCTAACTCAGATGGTCATATTGCGTTTAAGCAACAATCATTTGATCGGGAAATTGCCTCTATCCTTAAAAAATTGCACATTGTTGAGTGTTTTAGACATTGGAGAAAATAAATTATCGGGGCAAATTCCAGCATGGATTGGGAAAAGCACAAATCTTACTGTGCTTAGTATACGATCTAACAACTTCTACGGGAGTATACCTTCACGATTATGTCATTTACAAAGTCTTCAATTGTTGGACTTGTCTTCGAACTCGCTATCAAGTGGTATTCCGACTTGTCTTGGTAATATTACATCAATGAAAGAAATTAGTAGCAATCCACAATTTGTCACGTCTAGATATGTTCCACAATTTGAAAATGACAAATTACTATTGGTATGGAAAGGATTAGTAAGAGAATTAAAAAACGCGGGACTCCTGAGGAACATTGATTTGTCAAGCAATAAGCTGATTGGAGAAATTCCAGGGGAAGTCACTGAACTCGTTGGATTGGTCTCCTTGAATTTGTCGAGAAACAATTTAAGTCGGCAAATACCCCAAAGGATTGGCGAGTTGAAATCCTTAGATGTTCTTGATTTATCAAAGAACCATCTTTCTGGTCGAATTCCTTCAAGTCTCTCTCAAATTAGTGGTCTCAGCACATTAGACTTGTCAAACAACAATTTGTCGGGCAAAATTCCAACGGGCACTCAACTCCAAACCCGTGATGCCGCTGCATATTTTGGAAATCCTGAGCTTTGTGGAGACCCACTTTCAAATAAATGTCCTGGTGAAGACGAACCAACAACTTCTAGAGCTACTGAAGATCATGGTGATGACCAAGACGATGAAGATCAGTTGATAACCAAAGGATTTTACATCAGCAGCGCAGTTGGCTTTATCGTTGCATTTTGGGGATTCTGTTTGGCGCTAATATTCAACAAATCCTGGAGATACAAATACTTGAAGTCGTTGAACAAGGCAGAAGATTGGGTCTACGTAACTGTAGTAGTGAACAAGGCAAAACTCCTGAGGATCATCAAGAGCTAATTTGTAAGTTGTTTCTACACTTTTTGCTATTTTTCTTAAGTTTATATTTCAATATTTTTACCATTGATCATATTACTGATTACTATTGTTGTTAGGAGCTTTGACTTCTCATGGAGCAACATAGCTTCTCTTCGAACCAAGACCACGATTATCGTAGAGAAGAACTTTTTCGTTGCTTACAATGGATTAGAAGTATTCGACAGCAAATGATTTGTAATTGATTGTCATAGTTACCGCAGATTTTCTTATTTATAAAATAGCTTAACTCTATTTCTCGCTTCCCACATTAGATCTAATAAGGACTACAGATTGGCGTGGTGTAAACTGTCATGTTTGTGTGTTTTGTGACTCTATTCTTTGTATTGTTTGTTTTACTTTGTGTTGCTCTTTGGGAATGTTTGGCATATTGTACTGTAATGTGTTAGGTGTCTTGTACTCGAATACATTTTATTATCATAATTCAATGCGTGTTTGATTTGCTATGTAATTTGTGTAGATAATACATGTATTTTATGTTATGTTTGCGGTAATACGAGCAACTTTTGAAAAAACTGCACTAAAAATTCTACTGAAGAAGCAAAAAAAAAAAAAAAAGTCCATTAATGGTGTTGATATACAAAGCAACTGTCTCCATCGGAAAAAAATAAAAAATAAAAAAAAAAAAAAAAAAAGAAGATCATTACACTAACGTAAGTGAGGCAAGTTAACTCCTAGGAGTTGTGTTTGATCTGGATTATCAAATCCTACTCTGATATATACGGTAGTGTGTGATAATTGTATCATCAATAATGAATAATATTTTTTTAAAGTTAATGATATTAACAAAATAAAAAATCAAAATATTAGCATAAATCTCAAACGCTTATTTAAATAAATGACCGAAATTTTTTTTATTAATTGGGAAAATGCCATTACCTACTGGTTACTAATACAAATAGGTATGCTGCTTATTAGTTCAGGTTTGGCCACACAAGATTTTGATAGGATTTCATCTTCAGCTTCTTTAAGAGAATTTACTCATACCTGAAAATATATCAATAGCCTTCCTTCTTTCACTTTTATTAGGTGACCATGAGTGACAAGAAAGATGGATTGTTATCTATCGGAAATCGATAGGAATTTCCTCTGAGATTGCCGTCTAATAATTGTGAGGCCATAATAAATGGTAAATTAGCGGTTCTGCTGGAAAGAAGGTAGAGCTAACCGTTAATTCTACGGCTCTTTAAAAGGCCCACCCATTCTATTAGTCGAGCTTGAAGAACATAGTACGAACTCGGACTTACTAGACGAAAGACTGTGATTGGTGAAGGGCTTAAAAACGCCTCTGGTAGCTGCTAGCTATCTAGTCTAGTTGGTTGAATCGAAGCGGCGCTTACTCTTATTATAAGATTTATTATTTCCAATCAAGAAAGTTAAACTCTTATAAACCATGCTTCGTACTTTTACATATTGCTAAGAAGGTCATCATGGACTATTGCTTTATCCTACTGGGCTTAGCTCGGCAATAAAAGGCCAGGGATTTGGGTTGCGTGCGTGTGTGTGTGTGTTTTTTCGTTTTTTTAAGAGTCATAGACCACATAAAGTTATAGAAATAAAAAGTAATAATGATAATAATAAAAATAAGATAGTGGGTAGGAAAAAAAAATAGAACAATAATGTTGTGACTTCCTGGAGTTTCATGGCTTTTAAATTCCATCATTTCTTTTTGTCTTGATTATCCCTTCTTTCATGGCGATTGTACAAAAAATGTCTCTAAAACGTGAATTACAGGCTACAAATTGGAGAAACTTTTATCTTATAAAAATCACTTCACAATCAAATCGAACTAGAGAACAAATCATAAATTAATTAAGGGCTAACTCTTCTAATTTCTCATTAGTACGAAAAATAACATGTTCTAATTATATTTACCTTAAGATAATCAAAGTGGTCTCTTTTCTCTCTCATACACACACACATATAAATATATAGTTGTTATCCAATTTTGGCGAATATAAGTCCTAAGAATACCGACTCAAAAAAAAAAAAAAAAAAAAAAAACAAAGCACAAAATTTCAAGAGAATTAAACGTGGAAACCGAATAAATACATACAAGAGCCAACAAAAGAAACGTTTAGCCTATGATCAGGCCTCATCTTGACAGTTTATCAGTCTCACACATATTGGAAAAAAACATAAAAGAAACAAAAGGAAAAGAAAAAGAAAAAGAAAAAGAAGGGAAAAGAAATATATATGTTTATAATTTTTTGGTATATTTCTACGGTACCATCGTTAGCTACAATACGCATATGATAACTAATTATCAGATTGAGGAAATAGTTGAAGTCATATCTAATTTAAAAAGGATGTTTAACTTATTCATATGCATTTTAAATAGTTACTTTTGCTTCCGACTTTACGATCATATTCAAATAATTTGTTATTCTGCAAGACAATATTGAAATCAGTAATTTTTGTTTTTATACTATACAAATACAATATTGAGATTTTTTTTATTAGCACGTAATTGATTTCTAAGATTACTTCTAACTCTAGGCTTTTTACTTGTCAATCCCAATAAAAGCACCCATACTTGCGGTTTTTTTTTTTTTTTTTTCCCTCTCTCTTTCTATTTTTGAATGAGGCCTTATGTAACGCGATATATGGACTCTGGTTTTTTTTTTCCCTCTCTCTTTCTATTTTTGAATGAAACCCTCTATAACGCGATATATGAACTCCTTATGAAATTGCATAAACATAAATGACTTTTAATAAACTAAATAATAAATATAACATGTAAATATAATTCTTAAAAAAATAAAAAAATAATTCAAATTAAAAATAGTAAATTCATTGTAATTTGATGAACTATTGTGCTCCAAAGAACCTTTCAAGAATTTATATATCAATATTACATGTTTATGAAAGTTGTATCTAGTCTTTTCAATACATACAAGAGACAACAAAAGAAACGTTTAGATCAGGCCTCATGATCTTGACAGTTTATCAATCTCACACATATTGGAAAAAGACAAAAAAGAAAGAAAAGGAAAAGAAAAAGAAAAAAAAGGGAAAAGAAATATATATATATATATATATATGTTTATATGTTTATGATTTTTTGGTATATTTCTACCGTACCATCGTTAGTTACAATACGCATATGATAACTAATTATCGGCTTGAGGAAATTGTTGAAGTCATATCTAATTTAAAAAGGATGTTTAACTTATTCAACCGCATTTTAAATAATTACTTTTGTTTTTGACTTTACGACCATATTTAAATAATTTGTTATTCTGTCAGACCACATTGCAATTAGTAATTTTTGTTTTTTGTTTTTTTTTCTAAACAAATACAATATTGAGATTTTTTTATTAGGACGTAATTGATTTCTAAGATCACTTCTAACTCTAGGCTCTTTACTGGTTAATCCCAATAAAAGCACCCATACTTGCGGTTTTTTTTTTTCCTCTCTCTTTCTATTTGTAAGTGAGGCCCTCTGTAACACGATATATGGACTCCTTATGAAATTGCATAAACATTAATGACTTTTAATAAACTAAATAATAAATATAACATATAAATATAATTCTTTAAAAAATTAAAAATATAATTCGAATTAAAAACAGTAAATTCATTGTAATTTGATGAACTATTGTGTTCCAAAGAACCTTTCGGGAATTTATATATCAATATTACATGTTTATGAAAGTTGCATCTAGTCATTTCTAAATACATCAAGATAAACTTTGGAGGAAGTGTTTGCACATGATACCGTCCAATGTTTGTAATTTATACCCCTTAACCTTCTAAATTGTTGAAATATGTCACCTATATATTACATAACACCCTATTAAATTTGTGATGGAAAACTCATGACGAAAAATTCCATGTTCAGTAAAAAAAATATCAAAATCCAATTCAAAATCTTGTACAAATCTTACAAATTGAAACCCTGAAATTAATGGAAGTTAACAAAATAAGATATATTGTCATAATTTAGAGAGTTTGAGAGTAAGTTGCCAAATTAAAAATTCGAGAGAATGGGATTCATATTGTCAAAAGTCAAAAAGTTTGAGGGTATCAACAAAAACTATCAACTTTAGGATAAATTGTAATTCATGAGATTAAATGAGATTAGTATAAAAATACCAAATTCTGCAAAGGTCTAAGGTTTGGTATTTCAAAAGTAATGCCCATAAGATCAAGATCAATTGATAACGAAAGGATTATACATTAGCAGTACAATTGACTTCATTGTTGCATTTTGGGGATTCTGTTTGGCGTTAATATTCAACAAATCATGGAGATACAGATACTTCAAATCGTTGGACAAAGCATGAGATTGGCTTTACGTAACTGTAGTAGTGAACAAGGCAAAACTCTTGAGGATCATCTAGAGCTAATCGGTAAATACTCTCGCTCTCTCTCTCTTATAAGGTTTTAGGAAAAGTAGTTTCTACATCTATTATATTGTTTTTCTAAAGTTTACATTTGAACATTTTTACCACTAATCATATTACTGATTACTACTTTATTAGGAGTTTTGACTTCTCATGGAGCCACATAGCTTTTCTTCGAACAAAGACCACGGTTAGCGCAGAGGAGATTTTTTTTTTTTTTTTTTTTTTGTTGCCTGCAATGCATCAGGAGTATTCTTCAACAAATAATTTGTAATATTTAAGGATTGTCATAGTTACTGCAGGTTTTCTTATATATGATTGTGCAATGTAAAATAGTTGATCTTTCTCTTTTTCTTATTTGACAGATTGTTAATGTGTTAGGTGTCTTGTACTGAAATGTACTTTATTATCATAGAATATGTGTTTGGTTTGAAATGTAGCTTGTGTAGACATTACAAGTATTTTTTTCCAAGTTCATCGCCAATACAACCCAAATTTCTTTAACAATAATATAAGAAAAGCAAATACAGTAAGTTCTTTGTGTGGATAACAGAGCAGATATCTCCATCAACTAAAACTCATCTGAACAAAGGTTTTATGAATTTTCCAAATTATCACTAAAAGAAAATATCCATATTAGTCCCTTTTTTAAAAAAACAAATAAAAATAAGGAAAGAAAGATGGAGAGTAAACCATTATTATATTAGAGAAACTTTAGTATATCGAACTAAAAAAGCAAGCACATTTATCTAGTCTCAACAATTTCATCATGGCGTGAAACTGAAATACACATCTTGCTATAAGTGGTGGAAATTTGTAATTGTGAAAAAAATGAGAAAGCACAAGACATAAATATAAAAAAAGAATTTTAAACTATTACCAGAGTTCTTCCATGTCCCTTGAACGTTATTTAGATTGAAAGCCACAGAGCTTTTTGTTGTTCGAACCGATTCCCCAATAAAGTTGGGATCATCATGCGCCTTAACCTAACGATGTCAAACAATTGACATTAGATTCATTGGACTCAACAACAATTCACACAACTGTTCAAAAACCTTTCTTTTTAAACAATGATTATCCATCTTCATATCAAGCTTGCTTGGAAACACTAGATATGTGTCAACTCCAAATCGAAACAACGAGAAACAATATGCCCAAGTTTTCTCTAAAGTTGTAATTTTTCTCATTGAATGAAACCTTATCTATCATGGATGCTCCCTCATTCTTTGATTATCCAAATCAAATTCCAATAATTTTTTACTCCTAAAAAAAATAAAACCCAATAAAAACTAGGAAAACCAGATTCAGAGTAACACACTTACTGATTATTCCAAGCTAAGCAATAATTAAAAAAAATAAAAAAAAATAAAAAATAAAAAAAATAAAAAAAACAATAACTAAAAAAGGGGAAAAAAAAAAGTTTTGAAATTACCAGAGAGGAAGAGAATCTGAAGAATCATCACCATCATCATGATTATGATTATGAACAATTTTCTGGGTGATAACCGTAGAGGCCCAAGAGGAACCACCGGGGTTGGAGTGGAACCGAACCGGAGACTGGACGTAACCGATAACGTAGACGGAGTTGGCCACCCTTGCCTGGAACGGAATCTAGCCGGGCCTAGCCCAATCGGCCGCAGACGGCGACGGCGACTGCGGTGGTGGCACGGTGGGTTGTGGTGAGAAGCGGGTACAAGAGAGCGGCGGAGAGTCGGGAGATGTTGAAACGGTGATGGGTTTGGGTTCGGAGGGGTCGGAAGGTTTAAAGGGTTTGGTGATTTGGTGGATTTGGTGGCGTAGTGGGACCGGAGATTGAAAAGGAGAAGCCGGTGGTGGTTTGTCGTTGTTGTTCTAAGCTCCGAGATTGATTGGAATACAGATTTCATTTTTGGGTTTTTATACTTGACAATTACAAACAAAAATGAAGTTTATGTCTGCTGTTCTGTCTATCTGAAATGTTCACTATCACTTCCCCAGCAGAGTGTTGTACAATCATCCCTTGAATTTCTCGAATTTAATAATTTAGTCTGTAAATATTTTTTTTCTTAATAATTTTAGCCTCTTAAACTTTAGAATTTTGACTACGTCATTCTTTTTTTTGTTTATGTCCTTTAAATTTTATGTCATTTTTTTGCGCGAAACTTATAAGTGACAACTCAAAAAACAATGTTGATAATTTTTACTTAATTGTAATACAAATTTAAATAAAAATAACAAACACTATCTTTCTTGCTTTATTATGTGCAAATCGCATGTAAAAAATTGTCATGCCTTATATTTTGTTATTGTTCAGAAACAATATCCTGCATTTTAAAATTTTAAAATTTCTCATTGTCTAATTACTTTTAATATATAAATTTATATAATTTCTCGATCAACACGTGATTTTAGCTAAAAATATACAAAACACACTTAAAAAGAAAAACTAAAATTAAGAGGGATTTACTTTTTTGTACAATGCATTTTACTTTTATTCAAAATGTATACCCTGCATTTTGAAGTTATTTAATATATATATATATATGTATACGTTTTTTTATTAATACTAAATTTTGACATAAACATACCGAAGATATTCTTAAAATTAAAGTTGAAAAATAATTGATAAATTTGAATTTAATGGTATTTAATTATGGCATTTTAAGGTCAAAATGAAGTGTTAATCAATAATATATATATATATATTTGTGTATTAAATATAATAGAATCATGTACTTTTAAAGTTGAAAAATAATTGAGAAATTTGAATTTAATGGTATTTTTGGCATTTAAAGGTTAAAATGAAGTGTTAATCCAAAAATTTATAGATTTGTGTATTAAATACAATAAAATGATCTAAAAATACATGATTTTAAGATATAAGATACTTTTTAAATAAAAACAAAGTACATGATATAAAAGGTGAATGAGAGGAGAGAAGGAGAGGGAGCAACGGTAGAGTAGGCAGAGCAACGGTGGAGTAGGCAAGAGCAACAGTAGAGTTGGCTTTTTTACTTCTGTACATGAGTGTTTCCCAAGTTTTTTTTTTTTTGTAATAAATAAAGACATTGTATTATATTATTTTCCAGAATATCTAAATACAACTGACTACTTCTGGAGCTACTGAAGATCATGGTGATGACCAAGAAGATCAAGATCAGTTGATCATCAAATGATTTTACATTAGTAGTATAGTTGGCTTCATTGTTACATTTTGGGGATTCTGTTTGGCACTAATGTTCAATAAATCCTGGAGATACAGATACTTCAAGTTGTTGAATAAGGCAGGAGATTAGCTTTAAGTAACTGTAACAGTGAACAAGACAAAACTCCTGATGATCATCTAAGAGCTAATCGGTAAATATTCACTCTCTCTCATATGGTTTTTGGAAAAGTTGGTTTTACACCTTTTGTTGTTTTTCTTAAGTTTATATTTCAACACTTTTACCATTGGTCATATTACTGCCTACCATCTTTGTTAGGAGTTCTGACCTCTCATAGAGCAACATAGCTTCTCTTCGAACGCATAACATGCTTAACAGAGTGGAGATCTTTTTTGTTGCTTGCAATGCGTCAGGAGTTTTCTTCAACAAATAATTTGTAATATTTAAGGACTGAACTGCAATAGATCGTGATAATTATTGCGCTTTTCTTATATATGATTGTGCAATGTAAAATTATTAAACTTTCTTTCTTTCTTCTATAAGGACTATGATTGGCGTGGTGTAAACTGTCATGTTTGTGTTTTGAGACTCTGTTGTTAGTATTGTTTCTTTAACTTTATATTGCTCTTTTGGAATGCTTGGCACATTGTGCTGTAATGTGTTTGGTGTCTTGTATTGGAATGCATTTTATTATCATGTTACAATGTGTTTTTGGTTTGCAATGTAGCTTGTGTAGACAGTACAGGTATTTTATTTCAAGTTTCATCGGCAATGTAAGTAACTTTGAAAAAAGAGATGACCCAAATTTCTCTACTGAAGAAAATAAAAAACACAAATATAGTACATTCTTTGTGTTGATGTACCGAACAAATATCTCCATCAACTAAAACTCATTTGAACAAAGGTTTTTAAATTTGCCAAATTATCACCAAAAGAAAATATGCATCTTAGTCCCTTTTTATATATTAAAAAAAAAGGATGAGAGAGAGTAAACAATTATATTAGAGAAGTTTAGTATGTCCAACTAGATTGGCAGCCACTGAACAAACTCATCTTGTATCAAATCTCTCACTCTAATTTATTTAAGGTTTTTTTTATACATTGTGTTTTGCTTTTATTCACAAAACATATCTTGCATTTTGAAGGCGTGAGATTACATTTGCATAAACTTATAACTCCTCTCAATGAAAACTCGATTTTAACCGCTAAAATAACTACAATATCCTTAAAAAGAGACAATAAATTTCAAAAACTCTAAAAAGGTAATATAGCCCATTTGGCTATTGTTCTAAAAACAGTGATTTGGAAAATTTAGTATGAAAACATTGAGTTGAAAAAAACAGATTTGATTTTGATATTTGCTTGGAAACAGTAGATATTTGCTAACTTCAAATCAAAACAATGAGAAACAATATGCCCAAGTTTTCCAAGGTTAATGATTCTGTATGATCCCAGTTTCCTATGCAGCTATATTTTTCTGAAGACATTTGCGAAAAAAACAAAATGGGTATTAGTCATTTACCTGAACACTGGCTTGAACTTGGTTAGCATTCAAGTGAGGTAGACTTGGAGTTAGCTGCCCGTTTATATAGACTTGATCATTTTCTTTCAGATGGCGAGCAGCAACGTGAGCCAAGTCGCCCTCAAATATAATCGGAACCCTTTTATCCCAAGGAAGTAAGATTAAAACAGCTTGAACAAATAGAAAGAATAGTACTACAAACGAGAAAGGAAACGAAGCCAAAGTACTCGAAACAATTAGTTAAAAAGCAATTCAGCATGTATAGTTTTGTTAATTCTGAAAATGGCGAATCGTCATCTTCATGGCTAGAAAAAATACATTCCAAATAAACAATGCAGGTATGAGAGAAAATTTTCAAAGAGAAAAAAAAAATTACAATTAGGGTGCTGATAAACATAAAGCTACATGTTACAACTAAACGAGTGAAACTATAGCTGAATTACAAAACAGTAACTTTCAACTTCTTTTTTTTTCCTTCTTCTATATCTGTTATATGTCTCAGCCACAATGCAGATCTAACCAGAAAAGAAAAAATTACTAGTTATTGATTTTTTTTTTTTTCAAATAAAACTATGCTAAAGATAGTCAACCATAAGTTCAAATCTGTCAAGCTCCTGTCCACGAATCACATTTAATTTACAATTCAGGAGTTCAGGGTTTGAAAGAAAAATTGACTAAAAATATGTTCAATCCTATTCACCAAAGGATGATTGCACGTTGACAGCTCATATTTAGATTTCTACCGGACGACCGAAAAGATCAATTCGGAATGCATAACTCTTGGGGTTTAAGAGTATGTTTGGTAGGAAGGAGAGAAACCAGTAAGGAGGGACTAGTGGATCTCCTAGGTGATTCTGTTACCACATTTGCTATGTAATCCCTCCAACAATCTCTCTAGGTTAGGAGAGATTAAAATTTGGGTGTTCTGAACGATTTGGAGTCTCTCCACCAATCCCTACTTTCTTATTCTCTCTTGTACCAAACGACCATAAATGTCAAAGCTCTTCCACTAATCCCTCCACCTCTCTCCTTCCTACCTCCCTACCTTCCACTTTTCTCTACTACCAAACACATTCCAAGCACACGAAAATTTCTTGATTAGCAATTAAACAGAATTTTCAGTTCATTTCCATTCGGGTCACGCAAGGAAAACTTTTAGTCGAATAAAGAATTTTCCCTAAAGTTGTAATTTTTCTCATTGAATGAAGCTTAATCTATAATGGGTACTTCCTAACTCTTCGATTATCCAAATCAAATTCAAATCATTTTTCAGAGTAAAACACTTACACATTATCCAAGCTAAGCAATAATTTAAAAAAAAAAAAAAAAAAAAGAAGGGAAAAAAAAGGTTCATAAATTACCAGAGAGGAAGAGAATCTGAAGAATCATCAGCATCATCATGATTGTGATTATGATTATGACCAACTTTCTGGGTGATAACCGTAGAGGACCAAGAGGAGCCACCGGGGGTGGAGTGGAACCGAACCGGAGACTGGACGTAACCGATGAGGTTGACGGAGTTGGCCACCCTGGCCTGGAACGGAATCTCGCCGGGCCTGGCCCAATCCGCCGCTGAAGGCGGTGGTGAAGTAGGCGGCGGCGACGGCGGCGGTGGTGGGTCGGTGGGTTGTGGTGAGAAGCTGGTCCAAGAGCGCGGCGGAGAGTCGGGAGATGTGGAAGCGGCGGTGGGTTTGGGTTCGGAGGGGTCGGAGGGTTTAAGGGGTTTAGTGGGTTTGGTGGATTTGGTGGCGTAGTGGGACCGGAGATTGAGAAGGAGAAGCCGGTGGTGGTTTGTTGTTGTTGTTCTATGCTCCGAGACTGATCGGAAAACAGATTTCATTTTTGGGTTTTTTCACTTGACAATTACAAACAAAAACGAAGTTTATGTCTTTCTGTCCGAGATGTTCCTTCTCACCGCCCAAGTAGAGTGGAGTGCGCTATTTTGCAGAAACATCCCCTAAATTTTTTTACTTTAGCAATTTAGTCCGTAAATAATTTTTCTTTACAATCAACCACCTAAACTTAAAATGTTTTTTGACAACATCAGTCTTTTTTACTCACATCCATTAAAATTAATGTAGGTTCCCCCCCTCCCCTTTCTTTTTGCTCGTAACTACAACCCAAAGTAGACATTGCTTATAAGTTCCACTTAACTGCAATATAAATTTAAATAAAAATTACAAGCAATGTCTTTCTTGAGATATCACGGACAAGTCACGTATAAAAACCTATCCAAATATTATGGGTTATTCATTATTTTTTTTATCTAATGTTTTGCTCTTGTTAAAAAATAATACCTTACGTTTCGAAACTTTAAATTTTATATCGTCTAATTACGTTTAATATACAAATTTATGTATTTTCCCAATCAACACTTGATTTATCTAAGAATGTACAAAATACACTTAAAAGGAAAAGAGTAAATTACACTAATATCGCTGAGTTTTATCAAAACATAGAGACATCCATTTAATCAAAACAAATAATGTCAGCATCCCATGATTTTTTTAAAAAACTTACATCAACATACCCTCTATTAATTGATTGTGATAGAAAAAGTTTAACCCTTAGAATTTTTTTAAAATACTGAAAGTGGTATCGCTTTTTTGTACCCTTTATTTTGCTTTTATTCAAAATATATACCATGCATTTTGAAGTTATACCTTAAACCATCTAATGCATTTATTTATATTTTTTCTCGATTAACACTTAAATTTTGACATAAGAAATAATAACCTATCAAATTAATATTTCCAAAGAGTAACTTTGGCATTTGGAGCTGGAGACTTTTGATCATTTATGTTTAAAAAAAAAGTTCTAACATAATGGGAAAAAAATTATATTAGTACCTCTTTGGAGATCGGCCCCACAACCAGAGCCAAAGACATACGACCATCGATATTAAAAATAAAAATTATTAATGTAGAATATATAAATATTTTACTTTAATCTTCTAGCAACTAGAGTCGAAGATGTCTAGCCATCTAAGTTAAAAATATATATTATAGTAAAATATAAAATATTATATCAGAACCTTTCGCCGAGCAACTCTTTGATCAGTGCCAGAGACGTCCATAAATCTATGTCGAAAAGAAAAGAATTTTTAATAGAATGAGGTATGTTTATGGGTGTCAATTCATGTCACGTGTCGGATTCGTGCTGTGTTTGAGCCGTGTCAAATTTTTTCTTCCCCAACCCGAACACGACACGTGACACAAAAACGACACGTAACCGCAACACGAACCCGTAACGGCTTAACATGACACGACATGAACTGGACCCGCGACACAAAATTGACCCGAAATGGACACGCAACATGAAAATTGATCCAAAATTGATACGCGACACGAAAATTGACCCGAAATTGACACGAAAAAAGGGTCCGACACGAACACGACCCTTTTTTTTTCGTGTCAATTTTTCCCAACCCGAACACGACCCGCCCCCTATTTTTCCAAACCCGAACCCGCGAAATTCGTGTCGTTTTCAAGTCGTGTCGTCGTGTCGCGACCCGTATTGCCACCCCTAGGTATGTTCAATCATATGTAGGTGAAAAAAGAAATTATTCTGGTAGAAAACATATTTTTAAAAAAATCCAATTAAAATATCTTCGATGACCAGAATTTGGTGATTAGTAGTATCGGAGGTCACGGCTAAGAAAAAGAGAGAAGGGAAGAAGTCGAGGGCATTTCTGTCCTTTTTCTTTTCTTTTCTTTTCCTTTGACTATGTTGGCATTTGTCATTGGATGACACGGAAATAAAAGGTGACAATAATCCTGTAAATTAGGGGGTGTTTGGTTCACCCATCCAAATCATCCAACTCAAACTTTTTTTTGTATTTTTCCTAAAAAGTTTTTGTCTTTTTCTCAAAAAGTTTTTTATCTTTTCTGAAAATTCAAAAAAATTTACTATTGAAATTTGAAAATCTCAACTCAATCTTCTCCACCAAACACCCCCTTACTCTTTTTAATACTCTTGAATTGGGCTAATTTTGGGTGGGTTGGATTTGGGGGCAAGTGGGCTTACAAGGTTGGGCTGGTTGATGTACATGCCTCTTGTGTCTAAAGACTTGGGATTTTATGAATGTGATGTACGATCGACATTGAGTAGCTAGAACCAATAATTAGAGAAAGAGACGTAGTTATAGAAAGATGGAAACAAAATCAGAACAAGAGAAATCAGATATTTATACAGAAGAACAAGAGCTGAAGTAGGGATGATAATAGGACATAGTGGGACTGGAAATGCTTTCCCGTGTCTATCCCCACCCAAATATCATCCACATCCTCATTCTCATATCCGCTTAAACAAAAATAGGGTTGGGGATAGAGATTTCCTATTAGAGGGATTTTTTTTTACATCCGTTTTATTCTCCATCTATTATATTGTTAACCTTACGGAAGGAAAGTAACAAACTATGTATCATATTTTTTTCCCCATATAACTAAAACAAAACTTCCTCACAACTTCTTTTGAAAAAAAAAAATAATAATAATCCTCACAACAGGATAATTAACTTAAAAGGAAATAAAAAGTTCTCGGGCAATAATAAGACAAAATATTTCACCCACACATAAAACATAAACTTCCTCCTTTTTTTTCACTGGTAGATGTATTTAGCCTGTAGATTATTTGAGTGAGACTTCTTGTGATATTATATGGAAAATTATTTTCTTATTTAAGTGCTAAATTTTAACATTATGATAGAAGATTTGACATTCCATCGAATTAAGAGCTCAGAGTTTTTTTATTTTTTTTTATTTTTAATTTATTATTATTATTATTATTATTATTATTATTATTATTTTACTTAGTTAATATGAAAAGAAAGGGAAAAAATAGCGTCTTTTCATTAGCAATCTTGTAACTATATTTTTAAAGTTTTCATAGTCAAAATTATTTGAAAACAAATACTAGAAATTTACTCACTAAAACTCTGGAAAGCAATAGTTTCAAAACTCATTCAGAAGAGTTTTAAATTTTTGTATAAGTCACGTTTTGTGACTTTAATTACAAACTCCTCTGTAGGGCTAAAGGTATTCTTACGTATCATCTAAATAGATTTTAGATCCATGAAATCAAAAAAAAAAAAAATTACAATAAACTCTATCAAATAGACCCGAGAATGGTCAAACGTGCTTGCAGATTGGACCTAGAACCAAAGCGCAACTAAAGTCCATTATTATCAGTTGCCAACTACTTTCCATACGTTATTTGCAAGATGACTTTCCATGACATTATTAGCCAACTTGTTGCTTGACTATTTTGGAGTAAACTGCACGCTCAATTAATCAAAGCTCAAATATTGGATTTGTTTAAATCGATAAGCTGAAAACAAGCTTAAACTCAATCAAGTGCCATTTTATGGGTAATTAAGAGATTAATCTTACTTGCAAATAATCTTTCAACAAATTAAGTATAAATAAATTTAAACCCTTAGTTCTATTTAAGATGGGGAATTTGAACTCCATATAGTGCAATATATTCTTTTGATGCCAAATTATTAATAACAAGAGGACATGTCAAAGACAAAGTTTATCATAATTTATATAATACCATTAGACACTAGAAGCAACTTATATATATATATATATATATATGTGTGTGTATATATTAAAATGTCTCATAACAGAATAGGTTTAGTTATAACATTATTTTATTTAGAATTTTGCAATATAGTGTAATTTAGAACTATTAATACATTTAAATTAGAATTAATTAGTTGTTATATATAATAACGTACAAAAAAATTACAAGAGCCCTTTTATTAAAGTATCGATATGAGACTATGAGTATATATAGACAAATACATATGATATGTATATAGCAGTCGAACTTGTAACTTTGCTTTGCACATCACTGTAACAATCAATTGTGAGTACATTATAATATTTTGAAATGATATTTATCTCTTGCAGGAACAATTACAAAATGGTATCATGTTACACATATTTTTACATAAAATTAAAAGTAAATCAAGTACTTATTTTAAATTGTATTTAGAAAGATATAATTAACAGATTTATTTGACAGTGGGATCATAAGATACTATATTTCCATATATATATATATATATATATACACACACACACCATATTTATGGAGACACCGATAGGAGCTCTACTTGCGTATATATGGGGTTAGAAGACTTTGAGTCTTCTATTGGATCATTAAATTCTAACTTTGTCCATTAGCAAGAAAAATTGATTGCCAACTACTTATAATTGACCATTATGGAGTACAAGAGACGCTCATTAGTCACTCCACAAAACTTTGATAATTCATATAGCACATCTTTATCATTATGAAAGTCTTGGGAAGTGCTGGAAATTGTTTTCAACCATTAAATTATTATCGAATTTCGGTTAGTTTTATACCTTTTTTTTAAATTTTTTTAATTTTTTTTATATCTATATAGATGTAATACATTTACATGCGAATAATCTTTCAGCTAATTAATCAAACTCCTAGTTCAATTTGGTCTGGTGTAGATTTTTCACGTAAAATTGCGCCCGATTAGTAAGCCAAATCCATCGTGATTTAACAGAGTCCTAGTTTTCCATATATTTTTTTAGTGATAATTGACAGCAAATAATTTCTTTTATACACACACACATTTTACAAATTATAAAGTAAACATAGTTCTACTTTCAAGGAACATGTGAAAAATCCTACATTATATAAATTTTCATTTGGAAAAAGATAATTTTTACTTGAATTTTTGTTTCTTTTTCTTGAAGCAAATAAATGTTTTTCTTTTTTATTGTGAAACTATTAATAATAGCAGGTCACGTCGAAGACAAAATTTTTTTAAAATTTAATGAGAATATTAGAAACTAGAAGTAACATGTATAGATTGAATTTATGTAAACCAAATGTCTCAAATCAGAAAGCTAAATAGGTCTAACAGTTTTAATATTTTGTTTAGAAACTTGTATTTACTAGCTGATTTACCTTTTGTTTAGAATCTTATATCGTTGTAATAGTTAGAATTATTAGAGCACATGATAAATATTACTAAAAATTAGGATTTGTTTGATATTCGGATTGAGTTTGAGATGAGTGAAAATTTTAAATTGAAGTTGATTAATTTTTCAAAAACTAATTATAATATTGTTGACTTAAAAAAAAAAAGGACAAAAAACTAACCGTAAAAGCACATTTGAGTTCAAACTCAAACTCAAACTCAACCTGCATTCCAAACGTAGGCTTAGTAATACATTGGAATTAACTATTTAATTGATTATTACAACACATAACGTTGGCAAAATCCATCACGATTTAATGGAGTTCGAGATATTCAAATTCCACATGGTTTTGTTTTAATTAATTGCAAATTACATTTATACAAAGTAAAAGGCATTTTACTAATATTGCATTACATACACTAGTTATGCAGTAATCTTGGTTCTACTTGCAAGGAGAATGCGTAAAATCCTACTACTATAAAACCCATTCAGAAGAGTTTAAATTTTTATAGAAGTGGCTTTAATTACAAATTCCTCTGTTGCTAAAGGTATTCTTACATATCATCTAAGTAGATTTTAGATCTGTGATATCAAAAGAAATTTACAATAAACTCTATCAAATAGACCCGAGAGTGGTCAAACGTGCTTGCGGATCGGACCTAGAACCAAAGCGCAATTAACTCCATTATTATCAGTTGCCAACTACTTTCCATACGTTACTTTCAAGATGACTTTCCAGCACATTATTGGCCAACTTGTTGCTTGACTATTTTGGAGTAAACTGCACGCTCAATTGATCAAAGCTCAAATTAATGTTGGATCTTTTAAAATCGATAAGCTGAAAACAAGCTTAAACTCAATCAAGTGCCATTTTATGGGTAATTAAGAGATTGATCTTACTTGCAAATAATCTTTCAACAAATTAAGTATAAATACGTTTAAACCCCTAGTTCTATTTAAGATGGGGAATTCGAACTCCATAAAGTGTGATATATTTTTTGATGCCAAATTATTAATAATAGGAAAACATGCCAAAGACAAAGTTTATCATAATTTATATGAAACCTTTAAAAACTAGAAGCAACTTATATATATATATATATATATATATATATATATTAAAATGTCTCAAATCCGATAACATAATAGGTTTAGTAGTTATAACATTATTTTATTTAGAATTTTACAATACAATGCAATTTGGAACTATTAATACAAATGACAAGCATCACTTTAAAAAAATGTTAAATTGGAATTAATTGACTATCATAATAACATACAAAAAAAAATTACAAGAGTTGTTTTTTTAAAGTGTCAGATATGAGACTATGGATATATATAGACAAATACATATGATATTTATATAGTAGCCGAACTTGTAACTTTGCTTTGCACATCACTGTAACCATCAATTGATGAGTACATCATAATATTTTGAAATGATATTTATCTTTTACAAGAACAATTATAAAATGGTATCATGTTACACATATTTTTACATAAAGTGAAAAAGTAAATCAAGTAGTTGTTGTAAATTCTTTATTAGAAAGACATAATAAATGGACTTGTTCGACAGCCAAATCATAAGATACTATATTCATATATATATGTGCGTGTCCATATATATATATAAATATTTATATATATACCGTATTTATGGAGACAAGGATAGGAGCTCTATTTGCGTATTTGGGGTTAGAAGACTTTGAGTCTTCTATTGGATCATTAATTTCTAACAATGTCCATAATTAGCAAGAAAAATTGATTGCAATTACTTATAATTGACCATTATGGAGTACAAGAGACGCTCATTAGTCACTCCACAAAACTTTGATAATTCATATAGCACATCTTTATCATTATGAAAGTCTTGGGAAGTGCATGCCGGAAATTGATTTCAACCAATTAATATTATTATCGAATTTCGGTTAGTTTTATACCTATTTTTTTTTATATCTATATATATATATATAGATGTATACATTTACATGCAAATAATCTTTCAGTTAATTAAGAATAAGTATAATCAAATCCTAGTTCAATTTGGTCTGGTGTAGATTTTTCACGTAAAATTGCCACCGATAAGTAACAAAGCATTGGCCAAATCCATTGCGATTTAACAGAGTCCTAGTTTTCCATATTTGTTTTTAGTGATAATTGACAGCAGATAATTTCTATCATACACAGCACATTTTATAAATTATAAAGTAAACATAGTTCTACTTTCAAGGAACATGTGAAAAATCTTATATTGTATAATTTTTCATTTGGAAAAGATACATTTTACTTGAATTTTTGTTTCTTTTTCTTAAAGCAATTGTGAAACTATTAATAATAGCACGTCGAAGACAAAATTTATTAAAAGTTTCATGAGAACATCAAAAACTAGAAGCGACATGTATAGATTATATTCATGTAAACAAAAAGTCTCAAATCAGAAAGCTAAATAGGTCTAACAGTTTTAACATTTTGTTTAGAACCTTATATTTACTAGTTGATTTACTTTTTATTTGGAGTCTTTATCATTGAAATAGTTAGAATTATCAGAGCACATGATAAATATTACTAAAAATTATGGTTCGTTTGGTATTCGGGTTGAGTTTAAGATGAAATGAAATTTTTATGTTGAAATTGGTTGACTTTTCAAAAAATAGTTATAATTTGTTGACTTTTTTTTTAAATAAAAACACAAAAAATCAACCGCAAAGCACAGTTGAATTCAAACACAAACTCAAAGTCAATTTGCATTCCAAACGTAAGCTTTGTACTGCATTGGAATTAACTGTTTAATTGATTATTACAATACATAATATTGACGAAATCCATCACGATTTAATGGAGTCCGAGATATCCAAATTCCACATGGTTTTTTTTTATTAATTGCAAATTACATTTATACAAAGTAAAAGGCATTTTACTAATATTGCATTGCATATACTAATTATGCAGTAATCTTGGTTCTACTTGCAAGGAGGATGCGTAAAATCCTACTATATAAAAATTTTCATTTGGAAACCGATACATTGTACTTAAAATTTTTCTTTGCCTTTTTCTTGAAGAAACTGAACATTTTTATTTTTTGATGCCACACTACAGGAGGCCACATCAAATACAAAGTATATTGTAGCTTATACGAAAAGTACATTAGAAACTAGAAGCAAGTGTTAAAAAATATACACACACAAAGTCTTGCATTTGGTACCATATGAAATCTGGTATATGAACTTCAGTTTCTGTAAATGTAACTTTAGTTACTGGGATTGTAAATTCATGAAGAAGAAAATGTAGTTAAAGTGAGCGTGAATTCTCTATATTTTACATTTATTTCAGCATGAATTCATGTTTCTAGTAATTGAAGTTTACATTCATAATAATTAAAGTTTTTATTACCGGATATCATCTGTTACTAGATAGGAGACTCACTATATATATATACAAATACTTATGATACATCTATATGTAAAACACACACACATATATATATATTGAGACACATATATAGGAGCTTGACTTGCGTACAAAAGGGTATCCCTTAGAAGACTTTGAGTCTTCTGTCGATTCAATAATACTACATCCAGCTGGAAAAATTGACTGCCAACAACGTAACATCGACCAGTCTGGAGTACAAGAGATGCTCATTAGTCACTCAACATTTTTTTTCTTGTTATATATATATATATATATATATATATATTTAAAGTAAATAGAAAGGACATCTTAGATTAAATATTCCAATTAACTCCGCACCCAAAACTATAACCCCTCGTTAGATATTCCACAAAGCTTTGATCATTAGTACAACGCATATCTATCATTATGAGAATTCTTAGAAAGAGCAGGAAACTATCTTAAAACATTAAATTTATAACAAATTATGCTACTTTTATATGTATTTAAATAATCAAAGATACATTAGAAAGATGAACTATTGATGAAAATACCATATTCATAGAAATTTCCAATTTATGGGACGGGAAGGGGAAAAAAGACACATCCATGTCAATTTGCAACGTATTAATGAACGGTCATTCGTTTGGAATACGTCTAAAAACTTTTGACAAGATGTGTGAAATTAAAGAAAAATTAACACAAATTATGAAAACAAGATTGAGACGTATATTCGTATTGGACAAGGTGATTTGAGCTAGACATAATGAATAGACCTCTCCTTATATATTTTCGGATTTGTGGAGTGATTCCTAAAACCACATATAAAAGAAAAAAACAAAAAAACAAAAGCACTATAACTTTTCTGTCGTTTTATGTTTTAAATGACTTCGTGTTAGCTAGCATGGATTGACCAGAACACATAAAAACATGGTGGAGTTGCCAACTACTTTCCAATATAACATTATTCTTTTTTATTTTTATTTTAAAAAGCTACTTTTCATCATATTTTTCCCTTAAAAAATAAAAATAAAAAACTAAAGGTTAGTATCGCCATTTTAATTCAGCTTTTAACGATCTACTTTATAATTGATAGCTATTCTGCATGTCACGTTATAAATTTTAACATGGATATTTACAAACATTAATTATAAAAAATTAATCTAATAATATCAAACAGTAATATCTGTCATTAAAATCAAAATACAATTCTTATTATAAATTTTCTGTCTTTTTTGTTTGGTTGCCAAACAATTAATAACAAGAGGTTGAATTAAATAAAATAGATTATAATTTATATGAAAACACAAAAGAAAGTAGGAGCAACTATATGAAACATATGCAAACATAATTTCTTTTCTTTCTGTTTTAATTTGGACACGAAATATAATATTATAAACATACAATACCAATAAAATTAATACATACCATAGAAAGTTTCGGTTTTTAGAACGGGCAAGGGAAAAAAAAAAAAAAAACACGTATACATTTATGTCAATTTAACATAGTTATAATTGAACATTCGTCATTTTGCGTCAATAACTTTCTCCTATACTACTTTTGACTAGACATATGAGTGCAGTGAAAAAAAAAAAAAAAACTACTACTTTTCCATCATATATTGTTTTAAATGACTTCCTTTTAGCATGCATGCATATCAGGATTGACTAGAAGACCTAGAAACTAAGTGGAGTTATTAAGTACTTTCCACCACATTATTTAAAAAAAAAAAAAAAACTTTCCATCACATTCGCATTATTCTAAAAGGGGGCAAAAAAAAAAAAAAAAAAACTTTCCATCAAATTATTTTTAAAAAAATTAAAATAAAGAAGCTATAGGTTGATTTTGCTGTTTTAATTATCATATCAACTTTTAATTATATTTGAGTGCATTTTCATTTATCGCGCTGTAAATTTTAACATAGATATTTGCAATCATAAAAGAATTAATCTAACAATATCAAACAGTAATACTTGTGCTGCTAAGAAAGAAATACAATTCTTATAATAAAATTTTTCTTTTTCTTTTTTTCTTAATTATTAATAGCATGAGTAGCTGAAATGAAAACAACTAAAGGGTTAATGATATTGTATCTTTAGACAATTTTTAAATGATGTGGTAAAAAATGGTCATTTTGTACAAATACATCAAGATTCTAACCTAACCCCACTTAGCCCAATTCTCAGATGAAATCAACTTAAAATATTACCCAAGACACGTGCTGCATCCTCCCCTCGTTTTCCTCCTCCTCCTCCTTTTCTTCTTCTTCTCTGCTTCTTCTTTCTTTTTGAGCCGGCAACACAATTCTGCAATTGAAGCCTCCCCAATAGCCGCGGCAATGAGCTTTCTTCTTCCCTGAAACCGAGCTGCTTCGGCGGACAAAAACCGATGATATCTGACAGATTTTTGATCGATCGTGACACACTAATCGGTTGGTGGCGGTTTATGATCTTTGAGAAATTGACGTCGTCAGTCGGTCACTGAACTTACAAATTTAGTTGGTGATCGACCAACGAACAATCTAGTGAAAATAATCATAACTCAATCATTTTGATAGGCAATCATAGTTCTCTGGCAGGGAAGATGCACAAAAGTATACATTTTACATAAAATTTTGTTTTTTTTTGTTTTGTTTTTTTCCTTCTTAAAGAAATTAATATTTTTTCTTTCAAAAAAAAAAAAAACTTATAGTAGGAATTATACTTTAATTTTATGTATAATTGAGGTATTGTTTTAACCGTTAGATTTATTCTATTACAATTTGATGTATAAAATTGTTGTAAATTTCAACATGAACATTTGCATTTCATACCATTAAAATATTAATCCGACTAAAACAGTAATACACATGCAATAAGGTAAAATTATAATTTCTATCTAACATTTTCCGTTTCTTTCTTTCTTTCTTTTTTTAATGCCAAACGATTAATAATATGAGGTCAGGTTAAATGCAAAATAGAGAAAATCATTAGAAAGTAGAAGCAAACATGTATAGAAGCATGGATCCACATATATGTCAGATTAAAAATTGATTTCTAACAGACAACAAACTTATCCTTCACCCTTCTGTCGGAGTACAAGACACGCTTATTAGTCACGCCCTAAAACTTTGAGATTTCGTAAAATACATATTTGCCTTTACGAGAATTTTTTGGAAGAATATGGAATTGTTTTAAAATTAAATTTTATCGAGTTCTTTTACTGCTATATTTCTTTTTTTAATTGTTATTTTGACATGATTTTTAGATTAAATTTAATATCAGACTCATACAATATCAATAAAATTAATTCACACTACAGAAAATTTTTGGTTTTTAGAACGGCCAAGGAAAAAAACACACACACACACATACATTTATGTCAATGCAATGGTTAAAAAAATAATAACAAAAAGAAAAACTACAACTTTTTCATCTTATTATGTTCAATTTAAATGACTTCCTATTAGCATCATGCATATCGGGATTCACGGACCTGGAAACAAATCGGATTTGCCAACTACTTTCCATCACATTGTTCTTTAAAATAAAATAAAAAATAAAAAAAGCTACTTTCCATCATATTATTTTTCTTAAAAAATAAAAGTAAAAAGCCATAGATCAGTATCGTTGTTTTAATTATTAAATTAACTTTTTAATGATCTGATTTATAATTAAAAACAATTCCATATGTTACGTTATAAGTTTTAATATGAATACTTACAATCATTAATCATTAATCTAATAATATCAAACAGTAATATTTGCCGATAAGATAAAAACACATTTATTATCCTAAATTTTTCTCTTTTTTGGTAGCCAAATTATTAATTACACGAGTTCAAGTTAAACAAAACATATTATAATTTACATGAAAACAAAAAAGAAACTAGGAGCAACTACACGAAATATATGCAACCATAAAATATAAGACACATGCATGGACCCACCTACATAGGATAAAAAATTTCTATATAGATCAGCCAGAAAATTGATTGCCAACAATATCATTAATAACCCTTCTTAGCTGGAGTACAATAGACATTAGTCACTCGATAGAGCTTAGACTTTAGAGAATTCGTACGGCGTACATTTTTAATTATGAGAATTCTTTAGGAAAGTAGGGAATTATTTTAAATCATTAAATCTTATTGAATTTTGTCATTTATGTATATATTTTTTCATTTTTTATGTGATTTTTTAGATCAAATGAGAAACACACATTGTTGAGAAAAATAAATTATCCTGAAAAGTTTTGGTTTACGGGACGAGCAAAGAAGGGGCAAAAAAAAAAAAAAAAAAAAAAAAAGCCATCCATGTCAATTTAACAAAGATATACTTGAACATATGTCATTTTGCGTCAATAACAACTTTTTTACTTTTGACTACATATGTGAACGCAAAGAAAAATTGACACAAATTATTCAAATTATTAAGACTAGATAGAGACATGAGTTCGTATTGGATGGGGTAATCTGAGCTAGACATTTTGGGTAGACTTCTCTTTATATATTCCAGGATTAATGGAATAATTATTCCTAAACCACACATTTTCCATTTGTTCTGATGATGCCCATTATTGTCAGGATGAGTACACCAAACAAGAAAATTTTCATGCTTTTAGCAATTATGATTTCCCTCACAGGTGCCTTGGGATCTACTGCTTCGGGAGAGGGAGGGCCAAGAGCAACAACCAGGTGCAAAGAAGCAGAGAGGCATGCACTGCTAGAGATCAAGGAGAATCTCCACGGAGGTGATGGCGGTTTTCTTTCGTCTTGGGGAATTGGAGATGAAAGAAGAGAGTGCTGCGAGTGGATTGGAATTCGGTGCGACAACAAATCTGGTCGTGTCATCAGGCTTGATTTCTCTCCTTCAACTCTTGGCAGACATCAGGATCTTTCTCTTGAAGGTAACCTCAGTTCCTCCTTGGTTGACTTGCATTATTTGCAGTATTTGGACCTAAGCTGCATTAACTTTAGTGGGAACTCCATTCCGAGTTTCATTGGTAGCCTTAGTAAATTAAGGTACCTCAATCTCTCTTACACTACCATGTCTGGAAAAGTTCCCCCTCAGCTGGGAACCTATCCAGCTTGCAGTTTCTGGATCTTAGCCAAAATTATTTTCTAGAGATTGCAGACATGGAGTGGGCTTCACATCTTTCTTCTTTACAACTACTTGACCTCAGTTCTACAGACATGAGCTTTGCTCATGACTGGTTTCATGTAGTTAATAACCTTCCTCACTTGAAAATTCTAAAGTTAAGAGCTACACAGCTTCCTGATACAGTTCCTCTGTCTCTTTCCTTTGTTAATTCTTCAAAAGTTCTTGCCATCATTGATCTTTCTTATAACTATTACCTCTCTTCTTCTATATTCCAATGGCTATTCAACTATAGCCATAACCTTGTTCATATTGACCTCTTTCGCTGCTCATTAAATGGTTCCATTCCAGAAGCTTTTGAGAATATGGCTGCTCTTGAATATCTTGATCTTTCTCGGAATGGATTAGACGGTTCCATTCCGCAATCCTTTGGGAATTTAACTGCTCTTGAGTATCTTGATCTTTCTCACAATGGATTAGACGGTTCCATTCCGCAATCCTTTGGGAATTTGACTGCTCTTGAGTATCTTGATCTTTCTGATCTTTCTCGGAATGGATTAGACGGTTCCATTCCGCAATCCTTTGGGAATTTGACTGCTCTTGAGTATCTTGATCTTTCTCACAATGGATTAGACGGTTCCATTCCGCAATCCTTTGGGAATTTGATTGCTCTTGAGTATCTTGATCTTTCTCACAATGGATTAGACGGTCTTGATCTTTCTCACAATGGATTAGATGGTTCCATTCCGCAATCCTTTGGGAATTTGACTGCTCTTGAGTATCTTGATCTTTCTCACAATGGATTAGACGGTTCCATTCCGCAATCCTTTGGGAATATGACTGCTCTTTCACATCTTGATCTTTCTGACAATGGATTAGGCGGTTCCATTCCGCAATCCTTTGGGAATATGACTGCTCTTGAGTATCTTGATCTTTCATCTAATAAGCTTGAAGGTGAAATTCCAAAGTCCATTTGGAGAGTATGTACACTACGGGAGTTGCGAGCTTCTAACAATAGTCTTGCTGGAGAGCTCCATCTTGCTGAATCTTCAACCAGGTGTGCCAATTTTCCATTAGAGGAGTTGGATTTAGTTAATAACCAAATCATAGGGTCGTTACCTAATTTCACTCTGTATCCATCTTTGATAACATTGAGTCTTGGCTCCAATAAATTCGATGGAGTCATATCCAAAAGCATTGGGCAGTTATCTAAATTGGAGGTTTTGAATATTTCTAAGAACTCTGTTGCTGGCATGATATCAGAAGCTCATTTTTCTAAGCTCATAAACCTAAGGGTTTTGGATTTATCTTCAAACCCAAAGACAGTTTTTGAAACCAGTCCTGATTGGATCCCTCCCTTTCAGTTGGAGGAAATATCTCTTGGGTTTGTCAATCTGGGTCGTCACTTCCCCAAATGGCTCCAAACCCAAAAATCTTATTCAATGCTCGACATCTCGAATTCAGGAATTGCAGGTTCTATTCCCAATGAGTTTTGGACTAATCTTCCTAGTCGTAAAAGTAGTCTTAATCTTTCGAATAATGGAATTAGTAAATTAGCTCATGATAATGAGGGAATAGACGATCTGCATGCAGAAGGTACTGAGATAGATTTGAGTTCAAATCAGTTAGAAGGCTCGATACCACTTTTTCTACTCCAAGTTGCAACTTCTCTCTATCTTCTCGACAATAAATTTTCGGGGCTAAATTCTATTTGCAATGCTACTCAGTCCTTGCCCTTAGGATACCTTGATGTTTCAAATAATCAATTGTCAGGGGAGCTTCCTGATTGCTGGTCATATGCGGAGCACTTGGTAATCCTTAATTTGAAAAATAATAGCCTAACAGGAAAAATTCCCATCTCCATTGGCTTTCTAACTCAGATGGTCATATTGCGTTTAAGCAACAATTATTTGATCGGGAAATTGCCTTCATCCTTAAAAAATTGTACATCGTTAAGTGTTTTAGACATTGGAGAAAATAAATTATCGGAGCAGATTCCAGCATGGATTGGGAAAAGCACAAATCTTATTGTGCTAAGTATACGATCTAACAACTTCTACGGGAGTATACCTTCACGACTATGTCTTTTACGAAGTCTTCAATTGTTGGACTTGTCTTCGAACTGGCTATCAAGTGGTATTCCGACTTGTCTTGGTAATATTACAGCAATGAAAGAAATTGGTAGCAATCCACAATTTGTATCAGGAGGAATTATTCGGCCTAATGCTTCTTTAAACGATAGAGGTGCTTGGTATCTGCCAATTCCACCAATTGAAAATGACAAATTACGTCTGGTATGGAAAGGAGTAGTGAGCGAATTCAAAAACGCGGGACTCCTGAGGAACATTGATCTGTCAAGCAATAAGCTGATAGGAGTAATTCCCAATGAAGTCACTGAGCTTGTTGGATTGGTCTCCTTGAATTTGTCGAGAAACAATTTGAGTGGGGAAATACCCCAAAGGATTGGCGAGTTGAAATCTTTAGATGTTCTTGATTTATCAGAGAACCATCTTTCTGGTCAAATTCCTTCAAGTCTCTCTCAAGTCAGTCGTCTCAGCACATTAGACTTTTCAAACAACAATTTGTCGGGCAAAATTCCAACGGGCACTCAACTCCAACCCGTGATGCCGCTGCGTATTTTGGAAATCCCGAGCTTTGTGGAGAGCCACTTCCAAAGAAATGCCCTGGTGAATATGAACCGACTACTTCTGGAGCTACTGAAGATCATGGTGATGACCAAGATGATGAAGATCAGTTGATAACCAAAGGATTTTACATCAGCAGCGCAGTTGGCTTTATCATTGCATTTTGGGGATTCTGTTTGGCGCTAATATTCAACAAATCTTGGAGATACAGATACTTGAAGTCGTTGAACAAGGCAGAAGATTGGGTTTATGTAACTGTAGCAGTGAACAAGGCAAAACTCCTTAGGATCATCAAGAGCTAATTGGTAAATACTCTCTCTCTCTCTCTCTCTCTCTCTATGTTTTATAAGGTTTTAGGAAAATTGTTTCTACACTTTTAGCTGTTTTTCTTAAGTTTATATTTCAACCCTTTTACCATTGATCATATTACTGATTACTATCGTTGTTAGGAGTTTTGATTTCTCCTGGAGCAACATAGCTTCTCTTCGAACCAAGACCACGGTTAGCGCAAAGGAGATCTTTTTTCGTTGCTTGCAAATGCATCAAAAGTATTCGTCAGCAAATGATTTGTAATGGATTGTCATAGTTATCGCTGGTTTTCTTATATATAATTGTGCAATGTAAAATAGTTGAACTTTATTTCTCGTTTCCAGCATTAGACCTAATAAGGATTATGGATTGGCGTAGTGTAAACTATCATGTTTGTGTGTCTTGTGACTTTGTTGTTTGTATTGTTTGTTTTACTTTGTATTGCTCTTTAGGAATGTTTGGCATATTGAACTGTAATGTGTTGGGTGTCTTGTACTTGAATACATTTTATTATCATAATTCAATGTGTGTTTGATTTGCTATGTAATTTGTGTAGACAATACCTGTATTTTATTTTATGTCTGTTAGTAATACGAGCAACTTTGAAAAAACTGCACCAAAAGTTCTACTGAAGAAGCCAAATATATATATATATATATATATGCAAATTAATATAATCCATTTATGGTGTTAATATACAGAGCAACTATCTCCATAAAATATATATATATATATATATATATATCATTACACTAAGGTAAGTGAGGCAAGTTAATTCCTAGGAGTTGTGTTTGATACGGATTATCAAATCCTACTCTGATATATACGACAGTATGTGATGATTGTATCATCAATAATGAATAATATTTTTTTAAAGTTAATGATATTATAAAAAATTTTCAAAACATTAGTATAAATCTCAAACACTTGACCGAATTTTTTTTATTAATTGGGAAAATGCCATTAGCTATTGGTTACTAATACACATAGGAAATCTGCTCATTAGTTCAGGTTTGGCCAAACAAGATTTTGATAGGATTTCATCTTCAGCTTCTATAAGGGAATTTACTCATACCTAGACATATATCAATAGCCTTCCTTCTTTCACTTTATTAGGTAACCACGGACAGTTGATTTATCTAGAAGATAATTACCTTCAATTTAAATAATAAGTGACGAGAAAAATGGATTGTTATCTATCGGAAATCGATAGGAATTTCCCCAGGACTTGTCATCTAATAGTTGTGAGGTCATAACAGATGATAAATTAGCAGTTTCTGCTGGAAAGGAGACCCGTAATAAGATTTATTACTTCCAATATAAGAAAGTTGAACTCTTATAAACCATGCTTTGTACTTTTACATATTGCAAAGAAATTCTTCATGGACTACTGCTTTATCCTACTGGGCTTAGCTCGGCAATAAAAGGCAAGGGATTTGGGTTGCGCGCGTTTTTTTATTTTTTATTTTTTTATTTTTTTTATAAAGAGTCATAGTCCACATAAAGTTATAAAAAATAAAAAGTAATAATGATAATAATAAAAACAAGATAGTGGGTAGGAAAAAAAATTGAACAATAACACTGTGACTTCGAGGAGTTTCATAGCTTTTAAATCCCATGATTTCTTTTTGTCTTGATTATTCCTTCTTTCATGGCGATTGTACAAAAATGCCTCTAAAACGTGAATTACAGGCTACAAATTGCAGAAGAAACTTTTATCTTATAAAAATCACTTCACAATCAATCGAACTACAGAACAAATCATAAATTAATTAAAGGCCAACTCTTCTAATTTCTCATTAGTACGAAAAATAAAATGTTCTAATTATATTTACCTTAAGATAATCAAAATGGTCTCTTTTCTCTCTCATACACACACATATAAATATATAGTTGTTATTCAATTTTGGCGAATATAAGTCCTAAGAATACCGACTCAAAGACAAAAAAAAAAGCACAAAATTTCAAGAGAATTAAACGTGGAAACCGAATAAGTACATACAAGAGACAACAAAAGAAACGTTTAGCCTATGATCAGGCCTCATCTTGACAGTTTATCAGTCTCACACATATTGGTAAAAGACATAAAAGAAACAAAAGGAAAAGAAAAAGAAAAAGAAAAAGAAGGGAAAAGAAATATATATGTTTATATGTTTATAATTTTTTGGTATATTTCTACCGTACCATCGTTAGCTACAATACGCATATGATAAATAATTATCGGATTGAGGAAATAGTTGAAGTCGTATCTAATTTAAAAAGGATGTTTAACTTATTCAACTGCATTTTAAATAGTTACTTTTGCTTCCGACTTTACGACCATATTCAAATAATTTGTTATTCTGCAAGACCATATTGCAATTATTAATTTTTGTTTTTCTTCTAAACAAATACAATATTGAGATTTTTTTTATTAGGACGTAATTGATTTCTAAGATCACTTCTAACTTGGCTTTTTACTGGTTAATCCCAATAAAAGCACCCATATTTGCGTTTTTTTTTTCCCTCTCTCTTTCTATTTTTGAATGAGACCCTCTATAACGCGATATATGGACTCCTTATGAAATTGCATGAACATTAATGACTTTCAATAAACTAAATACTAAACATAACATATAAATATAATTCTTCAAAAGAAATTAAAATATAATTTAAATTAAAAATAGTAAATTCATTGTAATTTGATGAACTATTGTGTTCCAAAGAGCTATTCAGTAATTTAAATATCAATATTACATGTTTTCTGAAAGTTGCATATAGTCTTTTCTAAATACATCAAGATAAACTTTGGAGGAAGTGTTTGCACATGATACCGTCCAATCATTGTAATTTATACCCTTAACCTTCTAAATTGTTGAAATATGTCACCTACATAGTACATAACACCCTTATAAATTTATGATGGAAAACTCACGATGAAAAATTCCATGTTCAGTAAAAAATATCAAAATCCAATTCAAAATTTAGTGCAAATCTTACAAATTGAAACACTGAAATTAATGGAAGTTAACGTAATAAGATAAATTGTCAGAATTTAGAAAGTTTGAGAGTAAGTTGTCAAATTAAAAATTCGAGAGAATGGGATTCTTATTGTCAAAAGTCGAAAAATCTGAGGGTATCAACAAAACTATCAACTCTAGGATATATTGTAATTCATGAAATTAAATGAGATTAGTATAAAAGAACCAAATTCAGCAAAGGTCTAAGGTTTGGTATTTCAAAAGTAATGCCCATTTTGTGTTCGCTATACCAAGAAGATCAAGATCAATTGATTAACAAAGGGTTTTATAATAGCAGTGCAGTTGGCTTCATCGTTATATTTTGGGATTCTATTTGGTGTTAATATTCAACAAATCACGGAGATACAGATACTTCAAATCATTGGACAAAGCAGGAGATTGGCTTTACGTAACTATAGTAGTGAACAAGACAAAACTCTTGAGGCTCATCAAGGGCTAATTGGTAAATATTATCTCTCTCTCTTATAAGGTTTTAGGAAAAAATATTTCTACATCTACTAATGTTTTTCTAAAGTTTACATTTCAACATTTTTACCATTCATCATATTACTGATTACTACTATTATTAGAGCAGAGAATATATATATATTTTTTTGGTTGCTTGCAATGCCTCAGGAGTATTGTTTAACAAATAATTTATAATATTTAAGGATTGGACTGCAGTTGATTGTCATATTTACTGCAGGTTTTCTTATTTATGATTGTGCAATGTAAAATAGTTGATCTTTCTTTTTTTCTTATTTTTCTCCCAGCATTCGACCTAAGGACTAGAGATTGACATAGTGCGAACTGTTCTATTTGTGTGTTTTGTGACACTGTTGTTGTTATTGTTTCTTTTACTTTGTGTTGCTCTTTTGGAATTGATTGACAGATTGTTAATGTGTTTGGTGTCTTGTACTGAATTGTACTTTATTATCATAGAATGTGTGTTTGGTTTGAAATGTAGCTTGTGTAGACATTACAAGTATTTTATTCCAAGTTCATCGGCATTACAAGTAACTTTGGAGAAAAGAAAATTTACCCAAAATTCTCTACTGAATAATATAAAAAACGCATATATAGTACGTTGTTTGTGTGGATATACAGACCAAATATCTACATCAACTAGAACTCATTTTTGAACAAAGGTTTTATGAATTTTCCAAATTATCACTAAAAGAAAATATCCATATTAGTCCCTTTTTTAAGAATTAAATAAGGAAAGAAAGAGAGTGTTAGGTAATTAATAGTTAGTTAGTTTCAGTGTAACAGATTTGTACACTTGTCTAAATTCTATTGGCTTGAGTGAGAGTTAGTTACAAGCTGTAATAGTATTTATAAACAGTTTTTCATAGCCTCAATTTAGTAATGAAAATCAGGAGAATCTTCCCTCTCCAAGAGTATCTTTCTCTCTCTCTCTCTAGAATCTTTCTCTTCTTCTTCTTTCTTACATGGTATCAAAGCTTGAAGTTTCATCAATGGAAAAATCTGCTCATCAGACTCTTGAGTCAACTTCTTCTTCTTCTTCTTGTCGCTTTGTTCCAATCTCCTTCAATCAAGTTTCTTCTGTTAAACTTGAAAATCATAATTTTCTGAATTGGAGAAAACAGATCTTCTCTGCGATCCATTTCTGAAGATCATACTGTTGAAGAAATTGAGTCTTTGTTACTTGCTCAAGAAGCTCGGATTGAAAAACATAATAGGAATTTGGACTCTGCTGTTAATCCCTCAGCAAATGTAGCTCATCTTCCAAATGGATTTGGTAGAGGGAATTTTTCTCAAGGTCGCGGTTTTAGTGGTTTTGGTTCTAATAATCCTAGCTTTGGTACTAATCCTGGGTCTAATTTTGCGCCTGGAGATTTTCCCAACTTTAGAGGCCGATGTTTTGATGGTGGTCGGTTTTTTAATGGGAATGGTAGAGGTTTTAATCCCTGGAATTCTTGGTTTTCCAACAATAAGGGAGAAAAGCCTTTGTGCCAAGTGTGCAACAAGAATCCTAATTTATCAATATCTATGTTAAAAGCCATCATATTCAATATCAAATTCAACAAAACCCTTCTTCTTCATTCCAACCAATCAATTCATAATCTTGTTTTGTCCTTACGTTTCATTCTTCTACGTTTCGGTTTTCGAAACACAACTAAAAAAGCAAGCACATTATGATTGACATTAGACTTATTGGACTCAACAACAATTCACACAACCGTTCAAAAACCTTTCTTTTTAAATAATGATTATCCATCTTCATATCAAGCTTGCTTGGAAACACTAGATATATGTCAACTCCAAAGTGAAACAACGAGAAACAATATGCCCAAGTTTTCAAAGGTTAATGATTCTGTATCATCACAGTCAGCTACATTTTTCTGAAAACATTTGCCAAAAAAAAAAAAAAAAAAAAATCCCAAAAGCAAAAGCAAAGCAAAAACAAAAACAAAAACAAAATGGGTATTAGTCATATACCTGTACCCTGGCTTGAACCTGGCTAGCATTCAAGTGAGGTAGACTTGGAGTTATAGCTGCCTGTTTATATAGACTCGATCGTTTTCTTTCAGATGCCAAGCAGTAATGTGAGCCGTCACCCTCAGATATAATCGGAACCCTTATATCCCAAGAAACTCAGATTAAAACAGCTTGAACAAATAGAAAGAATAGTACTATAATTGAGAGAGGAAGCGAAGCCAAAGTACTTGAAACAATTAGCTACAAAGCAATTCAGCGTGTATAGTTTTCTTAATTCTGAAAACGGTGAATCGTCATCTTCATGGCTAAAAAAAATACAGTCCAAAGAAACAATGCAGGTACAAGAGAAAATTTTCAAAGAGAAAAAAAAAATACAATTAGGGCGCTGATAAACATAAAGCAATATGTTACAATTAATCGAGTGAAACTGTGGCTGAATGACAAAACAGTAACTTTGTACTTTTTTTTTTGTTTGTTTCTGTTTCTGTTTCTTCTTCTTCTAAATCTGCTATACGTCTCAACCATAATGCAACTCTAACCAGAAAAGAACAAATTACTAGTTATTGTTCCCCTCTTCCCCCCTAACAAAAATAAAACTATGCTAAAGATAGTCAACCATAAGTTCAAAATTGTAAAGCTCCCGTCCACGAATCACATTTCATTCACAATTCAGGAGTTCAGGGTTTAAAAGAAAATTTGACTAAAAATATGTTCAATCTTAGTCACCAAAGAATGAATGGACGTTGACACCTCATATTTAGATTTCTACCAGATGACCGAAAAGATCAATCTGGAATGCATAACTCTTGGGGTTTAAGAGTATGGTTGGTAGGAAGGAGAGACACCAGTAAGGAGGGACTAGTGGATCTCCTAGGTGAGGGAAATAAGGAAGGAGGGGCGTTTCTGTTATGACGCTTGATATGCAATCCCTCCAACAATTTCTTCAGTTTAGGAGAGATTAAAATTTGGGTGCTCTGAACGATTTGGAGTCCCTCCATCGATTCCTTCTTTCCTATTCTCTCTCCTATCAAATGACTATAAATGTCAAGATTCTTCCAGTAATCCCTCCACCTCTCTCCTTCCTACCTTCCACTTTTTCCTCCTACCGAACACATTCTAAACACACGAAAATTTCTTGAATAGCAATTAAACAGAGTTTTCAGTTCATTTCCATTCGGGTTGCGCAAGGAAAGCTTTTAGTACTATAAGAATTTTCTCTAAAGTTGTAATTTTTCTCGTTGAATGAAACCTTATCTATCATGGACGCTTGCTCATTCTGTGATTATCCAAATCAAAATCCAATCAGTTTTCACTCTTTATAAACAATGGAAACAAAACAAAAAAACCAAATAGAAACTAGGAATACCAGATTCAGGGTAAAACACTTACTCATTATCCAAGCTAAACAATTAAAAAAAAAAAAAAAAAAACCCAAAGAAAGAGAGAGGAAAAAAAAAGTAGTCATGAAATTACCAGAGAGGAAGAGAATCTGAAGAATCATCAGCATCGCCAACACCGTCACCATGATTATGATTATGATTACGATTATGATTACAATTATGATTATGACCAATTTTGCTGGGTGATAACCGCAGAGGACCAAGAGGAGCCACCGAGGGTGGTGTGGAACCGAACCGGAGACTGGATGTAACCGATGAGGTTGACGTAGTTGGCCACCTTGGCCTGGAACGAAATCTCGCCGGTCCTGGCCCAATCCGCTGCTGACAGTGGCGGCGAAGATGGTGGTGGGTCAGTGGGTGGTGGTGAGAAGCGGGGTCCAAGAGCACGGCGGAGAGTCGGGAGAGGTGGAAGCGGCGGTGGGTTTGGTTCGGACGGGTCAGATGGTTTAAGGGATTTAGTGGGTTTGGTGGCGTAGTGGGACCGCAGATTGAGAAGGAGAAGCCGGTGGTGGTTTGTTGTTGTTGTTCTAAGCTCCGAGATTGATCGGAACACAGATTTCATTTCTGGGTTTTTTCTTAACGAATACAAACAAAAACGAAGTTTAAGGGTGTTTGAACCATTAGTTTAAACTCATCACCGTTGATTCAAGTTTTATCTTTTTTTTAAAATTTTTTTTTGTTTTTTCTAAAAAAATCAACAAAAATTACTATTTAAACTTATCAATTTCAACTCAAACTTACACACCAAACACCCCCTAAGTTTTGTATGCTTGTTTGTCCGAAATGCTCATGGGCTATTTTGTACAAACATCCCTTGAGATGTCTCAAATTTAATAATTTAGCCCGTTAATATTTTTTTCTTGATAAGTAACCTCTTAAACTTCAAAATTTTGATAATATGGATCTTTTTTGGTCATCTCTGTTAAAATTTATATAATTTTTTTTGCATTTAACTTGCAAGTGACAACTTAAAAAGACAATATTGATCATTTTTAATTAATTGTAATACAAATTTAAATAAGAAATAACTCTCTTAGTTTATTACGTACAAATCACATGTAAAAAATTGTCCAAATCTTGGTTATTTATATTTTCATACATTATATTTTGTTATTATTTAGAAAGGATATTATGCGTTTTGAGGTTTTGAATTTTTATACCATCAAATTTCATTTAATATAGAAACTTATACAATTTTTTGATCAACGCTTGATTTTGACCTAAAAATATTCAAAATATACTTAAAAAGAAAAACTAAAATTAGGTGATATTTACTTTTTGTATTCTGCATTTTGCTTTCATTTAAAAGTGTACTGTGCATTTTAAAATTATATCATTAGATTATTTAATATATATATATATATATATACTTTTTCTTGATCAATATTTAAATTTTGACATAAAAATACCAAAGATACCATTAAATTTAAAATTGAAAGATAATTGAGAAGTTCAAATCTAATGGTATTTATAGCATTTTAAGGTCAAAATGAAGTGTTAACTAAGAAAATTTATGGATCTGTGTTTTAAATACAAGAGAATGGTATAAAAATGCATGATTTGAAGATGTACAATATACTTTCTAAATTAAAAAAAAAAATGCATGCTATAAAAGGTGAACGAGAGGAGAGCAAGAGCGCAACAATAGAGTTGGCTTTTTTACTTCCTTGGGTGTGTACCTTTTTTTATTATAATAAATACATTATATTTTTAAGAGTTAGTAAATACATATTGAGAATTCTTCAGTAAGATATGAAAAAAAAAAAAAAAACCCCGTCTCAATCTCAGAAGTCAGGTTTTTTTTTTTTTAATAAATATATTGTTTTTTGTTTCCTCAAAAAAAATTTATCGGTTCTTGCGTCCTCAATAAAATAATCCTATCTTTTACATCTAAAAATACTTGCCTTTGTCTGCTGCCTCGTACTATCCTACCGTCGTCACATGTCGCTTCTATTGATCAAACCTTTAGAACGTTTACCTTAAATTTTTCGCACAACGATGACAAATGGATTGGAGAAACCTTTTAAAGGATTTGATCAGAAGAGCAAAACTAATTAATTGCTGAAGTCACCTACCTTAAGTCCACTACTGTGAGCAAGTTAAATTAATGAACAAGTTATTCGGATGAATAAACGAGTCACTCGAATGGATGACCAGCTTACTCAAATAAGTTGATATTATGACCAAGCTATATGACGATTTTTATGATTATCAATGAATTCCAATAAAGCAAGAAACTAGCTAGTGATGAATCTACTATCGATTCACAACTTGCTCAATCACAAGAACTCCACCTTTGTAAGCAAGTTTGATATCTATACCACATCCAAATGATGTCTCCTCATGTGAGTTCGTTAAGTGGGTTTCATAACTCATTCATCTAAACCATCAAGCAATTCATAATCAAGAAGGATCTCATAAAAAGCTTCTTGAATTGCATACTTATCGTGGTCATAAAAAAATCTCGAATATTCTTCATTTTTTCTCTTCGACCATGATTTTTCTGCAATCACATGTCAAGTTACTTTTGGCCCCATTCAAAATAAAAAAAATTCTCCGATCCATATGAAGAACTTAAGTTTAGAATATTAGAACTTGAAATTTGTTTGTATTTAGTTTCAATATAGATTTATGTTTATCTCTTTTTCTTTTTATTTTTTTGTTATGAATATTGTATTTTTAGTTCCACTTCTTCAGCTCCTGTTCTTCTTTGAATCTCTTATTTCTCTTTTTCTGATTTTGTTTCCACCTTTCTATAGCTACGTTTCTGTAATTATTGGTCCTTCAATCTCGATCCTGCTTCACATCCAACCAATCTGAATTCTTTAGACACATTTGTAGGCCTGTACGCCAACCCGCCCACTTGCCCCCAATCTTACCCATCCTGAAATAGCCCAATTCAAGAATACTAAAGATCAATAATTTACATGATTATCACCTTTTATTTGAGTGTACCATCCTTAACTATTGTTTTATATCCTTTTTTTTTTTTAAAAAAAACAGTGATTTGGAAATTTTAGTATGGAAACATTGAGTTGAGAAAAGAAGATTTTGATTTTTTTTTTTTTCCTTTTTTAGGGAAGGTCTATGGTGGGAGATGTTACTTTTTCCCCAATGATATAGAACAAATAGCAACCATTAGCATATCATTTAATGATTAAGATGATGATAGACATACCAATATTTGTTGTAAAAACAACATGTGACTAAGAAAGAATGAAAATAAATAAAACGAAAACATCATTTTATTTATTTATTAAAAAGAAAAAGAAAGATGAGGTGATTGTCAGAATAGAGAATAGAGCTTGGTCAGCTTGCAGATGAGATTGAGTCGAGTGGCGGATTGCCGGCAAGGTTCATATGGCTAACATGCTAGAGCCGATGCCATTAAATTTGGAGCAGCTATGTTGATGGACGGAAGGGAAGGAAGAAAAAGTTGTTCATGGTCAGAGGAGAGGTTTTTATTTCTTTTCTCCTTTTTTTATTTATTTTAATAGTTAAAATAATTAGAAAGAATTCCTTAGAACAACAAAAAGCTGGATGTGGCACTCCCCTTTCAGGATACTATTGTGCAATTAAATAAGGGCCAGGATAAAAAATTTTCCCCTCTTGTCACATGTAAACCTAGTACTACTCTACAGGGTGAATCTCTTCTCCGGCCTCCATCTGGGCTCTCTAGACTCTCTCTCCTAGAATTATTAAAGTTATAACCAAGAAAAGAACCAATGAATCCAAGAGAGAAATATAGCACGGAAGACTAAAAGTCAAAAAATGTCAACCTTTGTGTGGACAATAGAGGTAGATCAAAGGCGAAGGAAACAGTAGATATTGTGTCAATAGATGTCTACAATTATATTAAAGGGGTGTTTAGTTGCAAGTAATCAAATGTAATCAGATACTTGATAATCTTTTTAAAGTAATCAGATATATAAGAATGTTAGATTATAGTGTTTGATTGAATATAAACATATTTAATAAGATTATCAGGAATGTTAGATTATTATGTTTGATTGTGAATAAAAATGTTGATTTCTAACAAATGGACAAATTTATCCATAATCAATACAGTTTCAATAAGATTTAATTGTAAATGTGATAAAATAAAAATCAACAAAATAATTCAGCTAAATTCAATTCCAATACTAAGTTGGTAAAAAGAAAAAGTAAACAAAGGAACGCAAAGTTACGACATAAAAAAAAAATTGGAACAATGTTTTACATATGGAAAAAAAAAAATTTTGAAGAAGGTGAAGACGACAATTAAAAATGGAGGATTTATTTGTTTAATTTTATTTTTCAAACAACGAAAGGAAATACCATACTTATTGAGAAGAGAAAAAAACCCAAGTTCGATATTCACAGGTCCCATAAGCGCCAACTAAACAACGAAATCTTCACCAAAAAAGCTAAAATTTTTTTTAATTAAAAAAAAAAACTACGAAATCAAGTTCACACATTTTTATAATATCCATAAGAACCAACACAGCAACAAGCCTCCAAACACAAATCCTTAATGCACCTTTCAAAAAAAAAAAAAAAAAAAAAAATCCTTACAGCAAGGAAGACGAAAAGGTAAAAAAATGTCGAACCGTTGTGTGGATGATAGTGGTAGATCACAGGCGAAGAAAATTATAGATACTAAGTCAATAGATATCTACAATTATATTAAATGTATGATTATTTTATAAGACAGCATCGATAATATTTGGGGGTTTTAGAAAATTTTTAAAACGTAATTCAGGGCAAGCTCACCCAACAAGTGGAGGGTCTATAGACATGGGAGTATATGAGAAGGTGTCTATGTATTTGTCGTGAGTGATTTTGGTAAGTCGGTTAATGGAATAAGAAAATAATATGGTAAAGTATTAGGAAAGTAAAAGAGGTTCTGTGATTTTGGTAGTGGCCGAAGATTGGGAATCATGGGAAGTATGAATTGAAAAATAGAAAGTAAAATTGGTGAGAGAATATGGTAAAGCTTTTTTTATTTTTTATTTTTATTTTTGATTTTTTTACTTATTATGGTAAAAAATATCAAGATGTTTTCACAATCGCATATCACATTATGTGATAGCTACAATCAAAATCAAATTCTATAAATGGAGATTTTCTCACATTTTGGATTGTTACTTTACGATTGTTTTTAGTTTAAACTTGATGGAATCTTGTTTTTTCCAACTCAAAGAGAAGGATGAAGAATTAAAATTAGAGTATTTGATTTTAAAATTGGAAAGATAGATTTTAGGATTATTATCTTTGTTGTTTAATTTAAGTATATATTTATGTTTATCTCTTAGTATTATTTAGAAATTTGAATATTTAGATTATCTTATTGTTTTTATTACCTATAAATATATCCTAATGATGGTAATTTTAGGAAGAGTTGTTTATTGATTAACGAATGTTGATTAGTTTCTACTTTCCTCTACTTCAATTCTTATACTTAGTTTAATCTCTGATATTGATTCCAACTCTTCAATGTCAATATATCCTTCATCACTTTCCTTCAATCTCATCCAGATTAAGTGCACTTGCAATTATTTCTGAAGAGTAATATAATAGATTACTATTGATAATCTACCATAATCCTTTCTACCTGAAAAATTTTACTTTTGCCCCTCGAACTGTAATACCTATGTCATTTTTGTCCCTTAAACTTTGGAAACTGATCTTGAATTTCCCACCCCAAACATTAAGATGTTATCTAAATTTGCTCATTCTAGCAATTGCCATGAATGACGTGCTGAAATGGACATAAATTTAAATGCCAATAAAGTGCAACAATGCAATTGTAAGAACAGCCCAAATTCTTTTGTGACCAAAAATCCCAAGTTAGAAGTTGTTGTGACAGAGGTAGGGTCTGGAAAATCAAAATCGGTGAGAGTCTTAATTCAGTTTGTAAATATTGAATTTCAAGGGAAGGAAATAAGGTGGTGTGATATGTTTGTTAGTGACCGAAGAATTTTAGGTGTGCATGTGATTTTCGTGGGTGCATAGGATGACTAGAATAGATGAGTAATTTAGAAAATTGGTTCATGGGAGTAGAGAAAGCGTGGTAAAGTATTGGAAAGCTAATGAGGTGGTGTGATGTTTTTGACAATTGCTGGAGAATGGGAGTCATGGAAAATATGAGTGGAAGACTTAGAAATTAGTGAGGTTGGTGAGAGAGTATGAAAGAAAAGATAAATGTCTTTACTATCAAGCCAATAGGAAGATGGAAAGGTGGGATAAACTTTAGCATAATACCCAAGTTTCACGTGTCAGCTAGGGGTGTTCATGGATCAAATTAGACGGATTATGATCGACCTATAGTCTAATTATCATGATATTTGGATTCAAAGAATCCCAATGCATAATAGTCTCAATCTAGACCGTAATCATATTTCACAGATTCAATACATAGACTTTAAAAACTTAAATAAACATGTTAAAATATGAAATAACTCAATATAAATAACAACATAATCAAATTCAAGATTTTAAATATATGTGTAGCAGTCTATTTCAACAAATAAATATTAATTAAAAAAAACAAGTAATTCAAGAAATTAAATGAGATAAAGATAAAATTATGTACTGATTAAAAAAAATGATAGTTGCCAAAGATATAGTAACATTTACAAGTTTGTATATCAAGTTTATGAGTCTTAGCTCCGCGGCCTATGAAATCGAGCAAAGGTACTCTTTCCACCAGTGTGGAACTCTTATTGCTGGCATACATAGAGAATATATTCCTGTTAATATGATAAAAAATACAATCTATCGTATTTATTTCAAGTTTCATAGTAACTTTGAAAAAAACAAAAAATACCCAAATTTCTCTATTGAAGAAAAAAACACGCAAATACAGGACATTCTTTGTGTTGATATACAGAGCAAATATCTCCATCAACAAAAACTCATCTGGACAAAGGTTTCATACATTTGCTAAATTATGAATAAAAGAAAATATCCATATTAGTCCCTTCAAAAAAAAAAAAAAAAAATTTGAAGAGAGAGAGTGAACCATTATATTAGAGAAGCAGAGTATATTAAACTAGGTTGGTAGTCACTTTTATACATTGTGTTTTGCTGTTATTTAGAAAGCATGTCTTGCATTTTGAAGTTCTTTCATTTTTTCCCATGAGATTACATTTCCGTACACTTATACCTCCTCTCAGTCAAAACTCAATTTTAATCTCTAAAATACCTTAAATACCCTTAAAAATAAAAAATAAATTATGAAAATTATAAAAAGTAACATAGCCCATTAGGTTATTTTTCTAAAAACAGTGATTTGGAAAATTTATTTCGAAATCATCAAGTTGAAAAAACAGATTTCAATTATGGTCTACGGTGGGGGACGTTACTTTTCCCCAAAGAACAAACTACAACCGTTAACATACCATTTAATGGTTAAAATAATTGATAGGAGCACCTATATTTGTTTTGTGAAAACATGTGACTAAGAGAGAGTAAAAATATAATAAAAACAAAAATATCATATTTAATTAAAAAAAAAAACGAAGGAAAGATGAGAAGATTGTCAAATTAGAGAATAGACCTCGGGCAGCTTGCATATGAGGTTGAGTCGAGCGTTGGATTGCCGGTGAGGTTCATACATGGCTAACACCTAGAGCCGATGCCAATAAAAATTGATGGACGGAAGAGAAGGAAGAAATAGTTGTTCATGGGCATAGGAGAGGCTTTTTTTTTATTTTTTTTTTATTTTTTTCCTTCCTTCCTCTCCTTTTTATTTATATATTTAATCGTGAAAATTTTTAGAAAGAATTCCTTAGAACAATAAAAAGCTAGATGTGGCACTCCCCTTTCGGGACACATGGTGCAATTTTTATGCTTTAAGAAATTCTCATTTACATCACTGGTGAAAACAGATTGTGATTTCCCCCCCCCCCCCCCCCCCCCCCCCCCCCCCCCCCCCCCCCCCCCCCCCTTTTTAGGGAAGGTCTATAGTGAGGGATGTTAATTTTTCCCCAATGATATAGAACAAATTGCAACGGTTAGCATAAAATTTAATGGTTAAGATGATGATAGGCGCATCAATATTTGTTGTGTGAAAACAACATGTGACAAAGAGAGAATGAAAATAGAATAAAAACAAAACATCATTTTATTTTTAAAAGGAAAAAAAAAAAAAAAAAGAAAGATGAGGAGATTGTCATATTAGAGAATAGAGCTCAGTCAGCTTGCAGACAAGGTTGAGTCGAGCGTAAGATTGCCGGCGAGGTTCATATGGCTAACACGCTAGAGCCGATGCCATTAAAATTTGGAGCAGCTATTGATGGACGGAAGGGAAGGAAGAAAGAGTTGTTCATGGGCAGTGGAGAGTTTTTTGTTTCCCCTCCTCTTTTTATTTATTTTAATCGTGAAAATAATTGGAAAGAATTCCTTAGAACAACAAAAAGCTGGATGTGGCACTCCCCTTTCAGAACACAATTGGTGCAATTAAATAAGGGGCAGGATTAATAATTTTTCCCTCACTGTCACATACAACCCTAGTGTTATTAATAAATCTTTAGAGGTGTCTACAAGGAGAATCTCTTCTCTGGCCTCCAATTGAGCTCTCTAGACTCTCTCTTTTAGAATTAATAAAGTTATGATCAAGAAAAGAACTAACATTCTAGGTGATTAATATGGTTCCCGTAGATTGATTGAATCTAAGAGAGATAGATCAAAGGTGGAGGAAACTGTATACATTAAGCCAATAAATATCTACAAATATATTAAATATTGAATGATTATTTTATATAAAAGAATCAATAATATATTTTGAGTATTATAGTAGATTTTTAAAAACGTAATTCAATTGCGAGCTCACCCAAGAGGTGGAGAGTCTATAGACATGGGAGTATATGAGAAGGTGTCCATGTAATTGTCGTGAATGATTGGTTAATGGGATAAGAAAATAATGTGGTAAAGTATTAGGAAAGTAAAAGGGGTGGTGTGAAATTTTTTGTTTGTGGCCGAAGATTGGGAATCATGGATTGAAGAATAGAAAGTGGAGTTGTTGAGAGATTATGGTAAAGCTTTTTAATTTTATTTATTTATTTATTTATTACTTATTATGGTCAAAAGTATTCAATATTCTCATATCTTTTCTACTATGAAGATGTTTTCACAATCACATATCACATTTTATGATAGCTACAATCAAAATCAAATTCTATAACTCACATTTTAGATTGTTATTTTACGATTATTTTTAGTTTAAACTTGATGGAATCGTGTTTTTTCAACTAAGACAGAATGATAAAGAATTAAAATCAGAATATATGAAAGTAAAATTTAAAAAATTAGATATTTGGATTTTTTATCTTAGCATTTGATTAACTATAGATTTATGTTATTACTTAGTATTATTTACGAATTTCAAATATTTAGTTGAGACAATCTAATATATTGTTTTCATTATCTCTAAATTGCTTATATATGATCGTAATTTCCTGGAGAGTTGATTATTGACTAACGAATGTTGATTAATTTCTTTTTTTCTCATGTTCATTTCATGTCCTTTTTTGAATCTTTGATCAAGATATTTTACTCTTATCTCAATCCAACATCGAATTCATTAAATCTCATCCACTTTATGTGCAGTTGCAATCATTTCTGAAGAATAATCTAATATATTACTTTTAATAATCTATCAGAATCTTTTCTATTTGGAATATTTTTTTCTTTTTCCACCGAATTTGAGTACTTACGTCATTTTATCCCTTACACTATGGGAATTGGCCTAAACATCAAAACGTTACCAAATTTGCTCATTTGTAGCAATTCCCATGAAAGATTTGCTGACATAGACGTAAATTTAAATGCCACTAAAGGGCAACAATGCAATTGTAAGAAGATCAGGTAGGGATTTGTTAACTCCTTTGTGACCGAAAATCCTAGGTTAGAAGTTGTTGTGACAGATACAAAGGAGAAAACTCCAGCCCTATAACTCATTTGGCTCTAAAATCATGAGAAGAATTCATCACGATAGGTAACGAAGGGGAGCCGTTTTGGTGAGGGAAACTGAGTGAAGAGATCGGGAATGGAAAACCACAATCCATGAAAGTCTCAAACCAGTCCGTAATTATTGAATTTCAAGGGAAGGAAATGAGACGGTGTAATATGTTTGATAGTACTGGCCCAAGCATTTTAGGTGTGCATGTGATTTTCGTCGGTGCAATGGATGACTAGAAGTCTAGATCAGGTATTCATTAAAAAAAAAAAAAAAAAAAGTCTAGATTAGGTGAGTGATTTTTTAATTTTTTTTAGTTTGAATTTGAGGGTAGGGGGATTTAGAGAATTGGTCAATAAAGCGTGGTAAAGTATTGGAAAGCAATTGAGGAGGCATGATATTTTTGATAATGGCTGAAGAATGGGAATCGTGGGAAATATGAGTGGAAGACTTAGAAAGTGGGGTTGACTGGAGAATTCGAAAGAAAAGATAAATTTCTTCACTATAAAGCCAACCGTAAGATGGAAAGGTGGGATAAACTTCAGCACAATATTCAAGTTAGTAGTGACAAATTTGAGGGGAAATTTGTGACTTTTTCTTTCGTAAAACACAAGTTATTTTAGTGCTTTATTTCTTTATTTTGTTTTTTTTTTTCATGATTTTTTAGATCAAATTTAGGCCATGTTTGTTAGAACTTCTTTAGACGAAGTTCTACCATATGATCTAAAACTCTCAATTCTTTCTGCATCTCACATTCTCTCTCTGCCATTTAAAAAAAATTCTTAAACTTTAAATTTTCATAACTTTCTTATTTAAAATCAGAATGAGATAATTTTTATATCAAAGTGCTCACAGCGACGAGATAAATAAAAAATATATATTTTTGATTTTTTTTCCAAACAAATTCCAAACTTATGAGACAAATAAATAAAAAATTCCATTTTGTATTTTTTTCCGAGCAAATTCCAAACTTTTTCACTATTTTCTTTATTGCAATTCATTTCCAAAAGTCATTCTCTCAAATATACATTTTCAACTTAATCTCCAAAATTCTGTCTCTAAAAGTTCCCCAAGCGGGTCCTTAATATTAGAAAAATACAATACTAATAAAATTAATGCATACAGCAGAAAGTTCCAGTTTTTAGAACAGGCAAGGGAGAAAAAACACATATACATTTATGTCAATTTTACACCGTTATAACTGAACGTTCGTCATTTTGTGTCAACAACTTTCTCCTATACTACTTTTGATTAGACGTATGAAATGCAATGGTGAAAAAAAAAAAAATTCCGTCGTTTTATGTTTTAAATGACTTCGTGTTAGCCTGTGTACATATTGGGATTGACTAGAAGACCTAAAAAAAAAAAAAGCAGAGTTGCTAATTACTTTCCAATATCCCATTATTCTTTAAAAAAATTTAAAAAAAAAACTACTTTTCACCATATTTTTTCTCTTAAAAAATAAAAATAAAAAGCTAAAGGTTGGTATCACCATTTTAATTATTACATCAGGTTTTAACTATCTACTTTATAATTAAGAGCTATTTTTAACATGGATATTTACAAGCATTAATTATAAAAAATTAATCTAACAATATCAAACAGTAATATCTATTGTTAAGATAAAAATACAATTCTTATCATAAATTTTCTTTCTCTCTCTGTTTTGGTGCCAAACTATTAATAACAAGTGGTTGAATTAAATAAAATAGATTATAATTTATATGAAAACACAAAAGAAACTAGGAGAAACTATACAAAACATATGCAAACATAATTTCTTTTGTTTTTGTTTTAATTTGGACTTGATTTTTTAGATCAAATATAATACTAGAAACATAGAATACCAATAAAATTAATACATACGGTAGAAAGTTTCGGATTTTAGAATGGGCAAGGAAAAAAAAACATATATATTTATGTCAATTTAATACGGTTATAATTGAACATTCGTCATTTTGCATCAATAACTTTCTCCTATACTACTTTTGACTAGACATATGAATGCAATGAAAAAAAAAAAAAAAAAAAAGACTATTTGTCCATCATATAATGTTTTAAATGACTTTCTATTAGCATGTGTGGATATCGGGATTGACTAGAAGACCTGGAAACAAACCGAAGTTACCAATTACTTTCCATCACATTATATTAAAAAAAAAAAAACAATTTCCATCACATTCGCATTACTCTAAAAAGGAAGGAAGAAAAAAAAAAAACTACTTTCCATCATATTATTTTTCTTAAAAATTAAAAATAAAGAACCTATGGGTTGATAGCGCTATTTTAATTTTAGATCTTTGATTTATATCTGAAAGCATTTTCGTATGTCGCACTGTAAATTTTAACATAGATACTTACAATTGTGAAGGAATTAATCTAATAATATCAAACAGTAATGCTTGTGCTGCTAAGATAAGAATACAATTCTTATCATAAATTTTTCTTCTTCTTTTTTTTCCAAATTATTAAAAGCATGTGGTCAAGTTAGACAAAATAGATTATAATTTAGATGAAAACACAAAAGAAACCAGAAGCAACTATACAAAATATGTGCAAACATAAATATAAGACACATGCATCCACTAAGCCCGACTCTCAGATGAAATAAACTTAAAATATTACCCAAGACACGTGTTGCATCCTTCCCTCCCTTTCCTCCTCCTCCTTTTCTTCTTCTTCTGTGCTTCTTCTTTCTTTTTGAGCCGGCAACACAATTCTGCAATTGAAGCCTCGCCAATAGCCGCCGCAATCAGCTTTCTTCTTCACTGAAACTGAGCCGCATCGGCAGACATAAATCAATGATATTTGACCAGTTTTCGGTCGATTGTGACACCCTAATTGGTCAGTGGCGGTTTATGATCTTTGAGAAACTATCGTCGTCAATCAATCATTGAACTGGAAAATTTAGTTGGTGACCGACCGATAAACAATCTAGTGAAAACAATCATAACTCAATCAATTTTACAGACAATCATAGTTCTCTAGCAGGGAAGATGGGCAAAAAGAATACATTTTACCAAAATTTTTTTTTTCCTTTTTCGTTCTTGAAGAAATTAAACATTTTTCTTTTGAAAAATCTTATGGTAGGAATTACTCTTACTTTATGTATAAGGTATTGTTTTAATCATTAGATCTATTCTATAACAATTTGATATATATATATATATATATGATTGTTGTAAATTTTAATATGAACACTTACCATTCATATCAATAAAAAATTAATCCAACTAAAACAGTAATACATATGCAATAAAGTAAAATTATAATTTCTATCTAAATTTTTTCCGTTTCTTTCTTTCTTTTTTTAATGCCAAACTATTAATAATATGAGGTGAGGTCAGGTTAAATGCAAAATAAAGAAAATCATTAGAAAGTATAAGCAAACATGTATAGGAGCATGGACCCATATATATAGGAGCTCAACTTTGCGTACACGTTGAGGTTGCTTTAGAAGTCTTTGGGAGTCTTTTGTCAGATTAAAATTTTCAATTAAGGTTAGCAAGAAAAATTTATTTCCAACAGGCAACAAACTTATTCTTGACCCTTTTGTCGGAGTACAAGACACGCTTATTAGTCACGCCCTAAAACTTTGAGATTTCGTAGAACACATATTTGTCTTAACGAGAATTCTTCGAAAGAATATGGAATTGTTTTCAAAATTAAATTTTATCGAGTTCTTTTGGTGCTATATTTCTTTTATTATTATTTTGACATGATTTTTAGATTAAATTTAATATAAGAACATACAATATCAAAAAAAAAAAATTAATTCACACTACAGAAATTTTCGGTTTTTAGAACGGATAAGGAAAAAAAAAACACACACACATATACATTTATGTCAATTTAACACAGTTAATTGAACGTTATGTCATTTTACGTCAACAAATTTCCATTAAATTACTGTTGACAAGAGATGTGAATGCAATGGTTAAAAAAAAAAAAAAAAAAAACTTTCCATCACATTCACATTATTCTTTTTTTTTAAAAAAAAAAAAAAAAGCAACTTCCATCATTTTATGTTTCTTAAAAAAAAAAAAAGCTATAAGTTAGTATCGCTGTTTTAATTATTTAATCAGTTTTTAAACGATCTGATTTATAACTAAGAGCAATTCTATATGTCGTGCTGTAAATTTTAACATGGATACCTATAATCATTAAATATTAAGCTAATAACATCAAACATTAAATTTCTGCCGATAAGATAAAAATATAATTCTTATAATAAATTCTTCTTTTTTTTTTTTTGTTGCCAAACTATTAATAACCTGAGGTAAAGTTAAATAAAATAGCTTACAATTTATATGAAAACACAAAAGAAACTAGGAGCAACAATACAAAATATATGCAAACATAAATATAAGACACATGCATGGACCCACGTGCATAGGAGCTCAAGTTGCGTACATATTGGGATTGCTTTACAAGTCATTGAGAGTCTTTTGTCGGATAAAAAATTTCTAAATAAGTCAGCAAGAAAAATTGATTCCCAACAACCCTTCAGCTGGAATGCAATAGATATTACTAGTCACTCAATAAAGCTTAGGCTTTAGAGAATTGGTACAACACACATTCGTAATTATGAGAATGCTTTAGGAAAGTAGGGAATTATTTTAAATTGTTAAATCTTATTGAATTTTGTCAGTTTTATATGTATTTTTAGTCATTTTTATGTGATTTTTTAGATCAAATAAGAAACACACATTGTTGATAAATATAAGTTACCCTGAAAAGTTTTGGTTTATGGGACGGGCAAACTAAAAAAAAAAAAAAAAAACGCACACACAAATATCGATTTATGTCAGTTTACCAAAAATAAAACTGAAAAATTGTCATTTTGCGTCAACAATAACTTTTGACTAGATATGTGAACGCAAAGAAAAATGGACACAAAAATAGACATTTTGGGTAGACCACTCTTTATATATTCCAGGATTAATGGAGTAATTATTCCTAAACCACACATCTTCCATCTGTTCTGATGATGCCCATAATTGTCAGGATGAGTACACCAAACAAAAAGATTTTCATGCTTTTGGCAATTCTGATTTCCCTCACAGGTGCCTTGGGATCTACTGCTTCGGGAGAGGGAGGGCCAAGAGCAACAACCAGGTGCAAAGAAGCAGAGAGGCATGCACTGCTAGAGATCAAGGAGAATCTCCACGGACGTGATGTCGGTTTTCTTTCGTCTTGGGGAAATGGAGATGAAAGAAGAGAGTGCTGCGAGTGGATTGGAATTCGGTGCGACAACAAATCTGGTCATGTAATCAGGCTTGATCTCTCTCCTTCAACTCATAATGGCCCCGGATTTTATGATCTTGAAGGTAACCTCAGTTCCTCCTTGGTTGACTTGCATTATTTGCAGTATTTGGACCTAAGCTACATTAACTTTAATGGGAACTCCATTCCGAGTTTCATTGGTAGCCTTAGTAAATTAAGGTACCTCAATCTCTCTTGCACTACCATGTCTGGAAAAGTTCCCCCTCAGCTGGGAAACCTATCCAGATTGCAGTTTCTGGATCTTAGCCAAAATCATTATCCAGAGATTGAAAACATGGGGTGGGCTTCACATCTGTCTTCTTTACAACTACTTGACCTCAGTTTCACAAACATGAGCTTGGCTCATGACTGGGTTCATGTAGTTAATAACCTTCCTCACTTGAAAATTCTAAAGTTAAAATGTTCATATCTTCCAGATACAGTTCCTCTGTCTCTTTCCTTTGTTAATTCTTCAAAAGTTCTAGCCATCATTGATCTTTCTTCTAGTTGTGGCCTCTCTTCTTCTATATTCCAATGGCTATTCAACTATAGCCATAGCCTTGTTCATCTTGACCTCACTTTCTGCTCATTAAATGGTTCCATTCCAGAAGCTTTTGAGAATATGGCTGCTCTTGAATACCTTGATCTTTCTGGCAATAGATTAGACGGTTCCATTCCGCAATCCTTTGGGAATATGACTGCTCTTGAGTATCTTGATCTTTCTGGCAATGGATTTGACGGTTCCATTCCGCAATCCTTTGGGAACATGACTGCTCTTGAGCATCTTGATCTTTCTGCCAATGGATTAGACGGCTCCATTCCGCAATCCTTTGGGAATATGACTGCTCTTGAGTATCTTGATCTTTCATCTAATAATCTTGAAGGTCAAATTCCAAACTCCATTTGGAGAGTATGTACGCTACTGGTGTTGGCAGCTTATGGCAATAGTCTTGCTGGAGAGCTCCATCTTGCTGAATCTTCAAACAGGGGTGCCAATTTTCCATTAGAGGAGTTGGATTTAGGTAATAACCAAATCATGGGGTCGTTACCTAATTTCACTCTGTATCCATCTTTGATAGCATTGAGGCTTGGCTCCAATAAATTAGATGGAGTCATATCCAAAAGCATTGGGCAGTTATCTAAATTGGAGGTTTTGGATATTTCTGAAAACTTTGTTGCCGACGTGATATCAGAAGCTCATTTCTCTAAGCTCATAAACCTAAGGTTTTTGGCTTTATCTTCAAACTCAAAGATAGTTTTTGAAATCAGCCCTGATTGGATCCCTCCCTTTCAGTTGGAGGAAATATCTCTTGGGTCTGTCAATTTGGGTCGTCACTTTCCCAAATGGCTCCAAACCCAAAAATCTTATTCAGTGCTCGACATCTCGAATTCAGGAATTGCAGGTTCTATTCCCGATTGGTTTTGGACTAATCTTCCTGAAAGTAGTCTTAATCTTTCAAATAATGGAATTAGCACATTAGCGCATGATAGTGAGGGAAAAGACTTTCATAAGGCAGTGTTTGAGATAGATTTGAGTTCAAATCAGTTAGAAGACTCGATACCACTTTTTCTACTTAAAGTTGCAACTTCTCTCTATCTTGTCAACAATAAATTTTCAGGGCTAAATTCTATTTGCAATGCTACACAGTCCCTGCCCTTGGAATTCCTTGATGTTTCAAATAATCAATTGTCAGGGGAACTTCCTGATTGCTGGTCATATGCGGATGACTTGAGAATCCTTAATTTGAAAAACAATAGCCTAACAGGAAAAATTCCCATCTCCATTGGCTTTCTAACTCAGATGGTCATATTGCGTTTAAGCAACAATCATTTGATCGGGAAATTGCCTCTATCCTTAAAAAATTGCACATTATTGAGTGTTTTAGACATTGGAGAAAATAAATTATCGGGGCAAATTCCAGCATGGATTGGGAAAAGCACAAATCTTACTGTGCTTAGTATACGATCTAACAACTTCTACGGGAGTATACCTTCACGACTATGTCATTTACAAAGTCTTCAATTGTTGGACTTGTCTTCGAACTCGCTATCAAGTGGTATTCCGACTTGTCTTGGTAATATTACATCAATGAAAGAAATTAGTAGCAATCCACAATTTGTCACATCTAGATATGTTCCACAATTTGAAAATGACAAATTACTATTGGTATGGAAAGGATTAGTAAGAGAATTAAAAAACGCGGGACTCCTGAGGAACATTGATTTGTCAAGCAATAAGCTGATTGGAGAAATTCCAGGGGAAGTCACTGAACTCGTTGGATTGGTCTCCTTGAATTTGTCGAGAAACAATTTAAGTCGGCAAATACCCCAAAGGATTGGCGAGTTGAAATCCTTAGATGTTCTTGATTTATCAAAGAACCATCTTTCTGGTCGAATTCCTTCAAGTCTCTCTCAAATTAGTGGTCTCAGCACATTAGACTTGTCAAACAACAATTTGTCGGGCAAAATTCCAACGGGCACTCAACTCCAAACCCGTGATGCCGCTGCATATTTTGGAAATCCTGAGCTTTGTGGAGACCCACTTTCAAAGAAATGTCCTGGTGAAGACGAACCAACAACTTCTAGAGCTACTGAAGATCATGGTGATGACCAAGACGATGAAGATCAGTTGATAACCAAAGGATTTTACATCAGCAGCGCAGTTGGCTTTATCGTTGCATTTTGGGGATTCTGTTTGGCGCTAATATTCAACAAATCCTGGAGATACAAATACTTGAAGTCGTTGAACAAGGCAGAAGATTGGGTCTACGTAACTGTAGTAGTGAACAAGGCAAAACTCCTGAGGATCATCAAGAGCTAATTTGTAAGTTGTTTCTACACTTTTTGCTATTTTTCTTAAGTTTATATTTCAATATTTTTACCATTGATCATATTACTGATTACTATTGTTGTTAGGAGCTTTGACTTCTCATGGAGCAACATAGCTTCTCTTCGAACCAAGACCACGATTATCGTAGAGAAGATCTTTTTTGTTGCTTGCAATGGATTAGAAGTATTCGTCAGCAAATGATTTGTAATTGATTGTCATAGTTACCGCAGATTTTCTTATTTATAAAATAGCTTAACTGTATTTCTCGCTTCCAACATTAGATCTAATAAGGACTACAGATTGGCGTGGTGTAAACTGTCATGTTTGTGTGTTTTGTGACTCTATTCTTTGTATTGTTTGTTTTACTTTGTGTTGCTCTTTGGGAATGTTTGGCATATTGTACTGTAATGTGTTAGGTGTCTTGTACTCGAATACATTTTATTATCATAATTCAATGCGTGTTTGATTTGCTATGTAATTTGTGTAGATAGTACATGTATTTTATTTTATGTTTGTGGTAATACAAGCAACTTTGAAAAAACTGCACTAAAAATTCTACTGAAGAAGCAAAAAAAAAAAAAAAAGTCCATTAATGGTGTTGATATACAGAGCAACTGTCTCCATCGAAAAAAAAAAAAAAGATCATTACACTAACGTAAGTGAGGCAAGTTAACTCCTAGGAGTTGTGTTTGATCCGGATTATCAAATCCTACTCTGATATATACGGTAGTGTGTGATGATTGTATCATCAATAATGAATAATATTTTTTTAAAGCTAATGATATTAACAAAATAAAAAAATCAAAATATTAGCATAAATCTCAACGCTTATTTAAATAAATGACTGAATTTTTTTTTATTAATTGGGAAAATGCCATTACCTAGTGGTTACTAATACAAATAGGAATGCTGCTTATTAGTTCAGGTTTGGCCACACAAGATTTTGATAGGATTTCACCTTCAGCTTCTTTAAGAGAATTTACTCATACCTGAAAATATATCAATAGCCTTCCTTATACTTGGGATTTGATTATGATGTAGGATCGAGATTGAATAGCTAGAACCAATAATTAGAAAAAGAGATGTAGCTATAGAAAGATGGAAACAAAATTAGAAAAAGAGAAATTAGAGATTTATAGAAGAACAAGAGCTGTAGGGATGATAATGAGTCGGAGTGGGACTGAAAATGCTTTCTCGTGCCCATCCCTACCCAAAAATCATCCACATCCCCATTTCCATATCCGCTTTAATAAAAGTAGGGTTGGGGATGGGGATTCCCCACCGGAAATACTTTTTTCTTATCCATCTCGTTCCCCATCTATTATATTATTAACCTTACAAAAGGAAAGTAGTGAACTACGTATCACATTTTTCCCCATATACTAAAACAAAACTTCCTCACAACTTCTTTTGAAAAAAAAAATTCCTCACAACAGGATAATTAACTTAAAAGGAAATAAAAAGTTCTCAGGCAAAGAAACGACAAAATAATCCACCAGTAAAAAACACATAAAACATAAACTTCCCCTTTTTTTTCTTTTTTTTTTTGTCTTTTCCACTGTGAGATGTATTTAGCTTGTAAATAATTTGAGTGAGACTTCGTGTGATATTATATGGAAAATTATTTTCTTATTTAAATGCTAAATTTTAACATTATGATAGAAAATTTGGCATTCCATCAAATTAAGTGCTCAGAGTTTTTTTTTTTTGTTTTTGTTTTTCCTAGTCAATATGAAAAGAAAGGGGAAAAAGAAAATAGCGTCTTTTCAGGAGCATGCTTAAAACTATATTTTTGAAAATTTTTCGTAGTCAAAATTATTTGAAAAAAATACTAGAAATTTACTTACTAAAACACTCGAAAATACGTTTTAAAATCTAGTCAGAAGAGTTTAAATTTTTTTGTAAGTCACATTTTGTGGCTTTAATTACAAACTCCTCCGTAGGGCTAAAGGTATTCTTACATATCATCTAAGTAGATTTTAGATTCATGAAATCAAAAGAAATTTACAATAAGTTCTATCAGACCCGAGAATGGTCAAACGTGCTTGCGAATCCGACCTAGAACCAGAGCACAACTAAGTCCATTATTATCAGTTGCCAACTACTTTCCATACATTATTTTCAAGATGAGTTTCCATGACATTATTAGCCAACTTGTTGCTTGACTATTTTGGAGTAAACTGCACGCTTAATTAATCAAAGCTCAAATATTGGATCTGTTTAAATCGATAAGCTGAAAACAAGCTTAAACTCAATCAAGTGCCATTTTATGGGTAATTAAGAGATTAATCTTATCTGCAAATAATCTTTCAACAAATTAAGTATAAATACGTTTAAACCCCTAGTTCTATTGAAGATGGGGAATTCAAATTCCATATAGTGTGATATATTCTTTGATACCAAATTATTAATAATAGGAGGACACGTCAAAGACAAAATTTATCATAATTTATATGAAACCTTTAAAAACTAGAAGCAACTGATATCTATATATATATATATATATAAATGTATATATATATATATATTAAAATGTCTCAAATCCGATAATAGAATAGGTTTAGTAGCTATAACATTTTATTTAGAATTTTGCAATACAGTGTAATTTAGAACTATTAATACAAATGACAAGTATCACTAAAAATAATATTAAATTAGAATTAATTGACTGTTATAATAACGTATAAAAAAATTACAAGAGCCGTTTTATTAAAGTATCAGATATGAGACTATGAGTATATATATAGACAAATACATATGATATGTATCTAGCAGCCGAACTTGTAACTTTGCTTAGCGCATCACTGTAACAATCAGTTGATGAGTACATATAATATTTTTAAATGATATTTATATTTTACAAGAACAGTTATAAAATGGTATCATGTTACACATATTTTTACATAAAGTTACATACTTATTTGACAGCGAGATCATAAGATACTATATTCCCATATATATACACCATATTTATGGAGACACGGATAGGAGCTCTATTTGCGTATACATGGGGTTAGAAGACTTCGAGTCTTCTGTCGGATCATTAATTTTTAACTATGTCCATAATTAGCAAGAAAAATTGATTGCCTACTACTTATAATTGGCCATTATGAAGTACAAGAGACGCTCATTAGTCACTCCACAAGACTTTGATAATTCATATAGCACATCTTTATCATTATGAAAGTCTTGGGAAGAACCGGAAATTATTTTCAACCATTAAATTATTATCGAATTTCAGTCAGTTTTATACTTTTTATTTTAATATATATATATATATATATTGATGTAATACATTTAAATGCAAATAATCTTTCAGCTAATTAAGAATAAATATAATCAAACCCCTAGTTCAATTTGGCCTGGTGTAGATTTTTTACGTAAAATTGCGACCGATTAGTAGGCCAAATCCATTGCGGTTCAACAGAGTCCTAGTTTTCCATATTTGTTTTTGGTGATAATTGACAGCAGATAATTTCTATTATACACAACACATTTTACAAATTAAAAAGTAAACATAGTTCTACTTTCAAGGAACATGTGAAAAATCCTACATTATATAATTTTTCATTCGGAAAAAGATACATTTTACTTGAATTTTTGTTTCTTTTTCTTGAAGCAACTGAGTGTTTTTCTTTTTAATTGTGAAACTATTAATAATAGCAGGTCACGTCGAAGACAAAATTTATTAAAAAAGTTCTATGAGAATATTAGAAACTAGAAGCAACATGTATAGATTATATTTATGTAAACCAAATTTCTCAAATCAGAAAGTTAAATAGGTCTAAAAGTTTTTTAACATTTTGTTTAGAACCTTATATTTACTAGCTGATTTACTTTTAGTTTAGAATATTATATCATTGTAATAGTTAGAATTATTAGAGCACATGATAAATATTACTGAAAATTTTGTTTGGTATTCGGGTTGAGTTTGAGATGAAATGAAATTTTTAGGTTGAAGTTGGTTGACTTTTCAAAAACTAGTTATAATTTTGTTGACTTTTTTATAAAAAGACAAAAAACCAGCCGTAAAGTACGGTTGAGTTCAAACTCAAGCTCAAACTCCACCTGCATTTCAAACGTAAACTTAATATTACATTGGAATTAACTATTTAATTGATTATTACAATACATAATGTTGGCGAAATCAATCACGAATCAATGGAGTCCAATATATCCAAATTTCACATGGTTTTTTTTTTAAATTAATTTCAAATTACAATTATACAAAGTAAAAGGCATTTTACTAATATTGCATTATATATATACACACACACACTAATTATGCAGTAATCTTGGTTCTACTTGCAAGGAGAATGCGTAAAATCCAACTACTATAAAATTTTTCATTTGGAAAACGATACATTTTTCTTTTTTTCTTATTCCTTTTTCTTGAAGAAACTGAACTTTTTATTTTTTGATGCCAAACTACAGGAAGCCACATCAAATACAAAGTATATTATAGCTTATATGAAAAGTACATTAGAAACTAGAAGCAAGTGTTAAAATATATATATATATATATATATATGTATATATATACACAAACACACAAAGTCTTGTATCTGATATCGTATGGTATCTGGTATGTGAATTTCAGTTGCTATGAATGTAAACTTCAGTTACTATAAATGTAAATTCATGAAGAATGAAATATAGTTAAAGTAAACGCGAATTCTCCATATTTTACATTTACTTCAGCATAAATTTATGTTTGAAGTTCACATTTACAGTAATTGAAGTTGTTATTACCGGATATCATCTGTTACCGGATAGGAGACTAGTTATATATATATATATATATATATATAAATACTTATGATACATCTATATGTTAAACACACACACATATATATTAAGACACATATATAGGAGCTCGACTTGTGTACAAATGGGGTATCACCTTAGAAGACTTTGAGCCTTCTGTCGATTCAATAACAATACGTCCAGCTGGAAAAATTGCCTGCCAACAATGTAACATTGACCAGTCTGGAGTACAAGAAACGCTCATTAGTCACTCCCCATTTTTTTTTGTTATATATATATATATATATATATATTTAAAGAAAACAGAAAAGATGACTTAGATTAAACATTCTAATTAAGTCGACACCCAAAACTATAACCCATCCTATACCAAGAGACCCTCATTATCTATCATTATGATAATTCTTAGAAGAGCAGAAAATTATCTTAAAACATTAGATCTATTACAAATTATGTTAATTTTATATGTATTTTAATAACCAAAAAAGACGTTCAGAAAGATGAACTATTGATAAAAATACCATATTCGTAGAAATGTTCAATTTATGGGATGGGGAGGGGGAAAAAAAGACACATCCATGTCAATTTGCAACGTATTAATGAACGGTCATTCGTTTGGAATACGTCTAAAAACTTTTGACAACATGTGTGAACGCAAATAAAAATTAACACAAATTATGAAAACAAGATTGAGACGTATATTCGTATTGGACAAGGTGATCTGAGCTAGACATATTGGATAGACCTCTCTTTATATATTGTCTCCTAAAACCACATATCTTCCATTTGTTACCCATTATTGTCATGATGAGTACGGCAACCAAAACAATTTTTATGCTTTTACAAATACTCATTTACTTCACAGGTGCCTTGGTTGAAAAAACAGATTTTGTTTTTTATTTTTATTTTTTTCCTTTTTAGGGAAGATCTATAGTGGGGGATGTAATTTTTCCCCAACGATATAGAACAAATTACAACCGTTAACATATAATTTAATGACTAAGATGATGATAGGTGCACTAGTATTTGTTATGTGAAAATTACATGTGACTAAGAGCGAATGAAAATAAAATAAAAACAAAACATCATTTTATTTTTTTAAGGGGGAAAAAAAAAAGAAAGATGAGGAGATTGTCAGATTAGAGAATGGAGCTTGATTAGCTTGCATATAAGGATGGGTCGAGCGTCGGATTGCCGGTGAGGTTCATAAGGCTAACACGCTAGAACCGATGCCATTAAAGTTCACATGGAAGACTTGGGGTCCGTTTGGTTCGCAAGTTTGAGTTGATATTTTGAAGTTGAAATAGTAAATTTTGTTGACTTTTCAGAAAAGACAAAAAACTTTTTGGGAAAAGGACAAAGACTTTTGAGGAAAAAGATAAAATTTGAGTTGAAAAGTTGGGAATGAACTTGCGAATCAAACGGAGCATTAGAAAGTGGGGTTGACTAGAGAATTTGAAAGAAAAGATAAAGTTCTTGGGAATAGTGGGAAATATGAGTGGAAGACTTAGAAAGTGGGGTTGACTTGAGAATTTGAAAGAAAAGATAAGGTTCTTGGGAATCGTGGGAAATATGAGTGGAAGACTTAGAAAGTGGGGTTGACATGAGAATTAGAAAAGATAAGGGAATAGTGGGAAATATGAGTGGAAGACTTAGAAAGTGGGGTTGACTTGAGAATTTGAAAGTAAAGATAAGGTTCTTCACTGCAAAGCCAACCGTAAGATGGAAAGGTGGGATAAACTTCAGCATAACATTCATGACAAAGTTCACGGGAAATTTGTGACATTTTTGTTCCGTAGAATACTAGTTATTTTAGTGCTTTTTTTCTTTTGTTTTTTTTAATTTTACATATTTTTTGAAGCAAATTTAGGTCTCCTTTGATAGAACTTCTTCAGATGAAGTTTTTTTGTCTGATCTAAAACTCTTAATTCTTTCTACATCTCACTTTCTCTCTATTTTATTTTAAAAAAAATTAAATTTTAACATTTTATAACTTTCTCATTTTAAATTAAAATGAGATGATTCTTATATCAAAGTACTCACAACAATAAGACGGATAAAAAAAATATATATATTTTGCATTTTTTTCCAAACAAATTCCAAACTTTTTCACTATTTCATTCATTGTAATTCATTTCCAAAAGTCCTCCCTTCAAATATATATTTCCAATTTAACATCTAAAACTCTGTCTCCAAAAAGCCCCAAACGGCCTTTAATATTAAAAAAAAAATACAATACTAATAAAATTAATACATACCGGAGAAAGTTCCAGTTTTTAGAACAGACAAGGGGAAAAAAAAACACATACACATTTACGTCAATTTATCACAATTATAACTGAACGTTCGTCATTTTGCGTCAATAGCTCTCTCCTATACTACTTTTGACTAGACATATGAAATGCAATTGTGTAAAAAAAAAAAAAACAAAAAACAAAAAAAAAACAAAAACAAAAACAAAAGCACTATAAATTTTTGTCGTTTTATGTTTTAAATGACTTCGTGTTAGCCAGCATGCATATCGGGATTGATCAGAACACCTAATAAAAACAAGGTGGAGTTGCCAACTACTTTCTAATATAACATTATTCTTTATATATATAAATATATATGTATAAGCTACTTTTCATCATATTTTTTCTCTTAAAAAATAAAAATAAAAAGCTAAAGGTTGGTACCGCCGTTTTAATTCAGCATTTAATGATCTACTTTATAATTGAGAGCTATTCTGCATGTCACGTTATAAATTTTAACATGGATATTTACAAGTATTAATTGTAAAAAATTAATCTAATAATATCAAACAGTAATATTTGTCGTTAAGATAAAAATACAATTCTTATTATAAATTTTCTCTCTTTTTTTTTTTTTTGGTTGCCAAACTATTAATAACAAGAGGTTGAATTAAATAAAATAGATTATAATTTATATGAAAACACAAAAGAAAGTAGGAGCAACTATACGAAACATATGCAATCATAATTTCTTTTGTTTTTGTTTTAATTTGGACATGAAATATAATATTAGAAACATACAATACCAATAAAATTAATGCATGCAGTAGAAAGTTTCGGTTTTTAGAACGGGCAAGGAAAAAAAAAACTCGTATACATTTATGTCAATGGCAAGAAACAAAAAGAAAAAGAAAAACACGTATACATTTATGTCAATTTAACACAATTATAATTGAACATTCATCATTTTGCGTCAATAACTTTCTCCTATACTACTTTTGACTAGACATATGAATGCAATGAAAAAAAAAACTACTACTACTTTTCCATCATAGAATGTTTTAAATGACTTCCTATTAGCATTGACCAGAAGATCTGAAAACAAAGTGGAGGTACCAACTACTTTCCATCACATTATATTTTAAAAAAAAAAAATCTTTCCATCACATTCGCATTATTCTAAAAGGGAAAAAAATAAAAAACTATTTTCCATCATATTATTTTTCTTAAAAATAAAAATAAAGAAACTATAGGTTGACATCGCTGTTTTAATTATCAGATCAACTTTAATTTATATTTGAGAGCATTTTCGTATGTCGCGCTGTAAATTTTAACATGGATATTTACAATCATAAAAGAATTAATCTAACAGTATCAAACAGTAATACTTGTGCTGCTAAGATAGAAATACAATTCTTATAGTAAATTTTTCTTCTTTTTTTTTTCCTTTAATTATTAATAGCATGAGTAGCTGAAATGAAAACAGCTAAAGGGTTAATGATATTGTATTTTTAGACAAGTTTTAAATGATGTGGTAAAAAATGATCATTTTGTACAAATACATCAAGATTCTAACCTAACCCCACTTAGCCCAACTCTCAGATGAAATCAACTTAAAATATTACCCAAGACACGTGTTGCATCCTCCCCTCCTTTTCCTCCTCCTCCTTCTTTTCTTCTTCTTCTCTGCTTCTTCTTTCTTTTTGAGCCGGCAACACAATTCTGCAATTGAAGCCTCGCCAATAGCCGCTGCATTCAGCTTTCTTCTTCCCTGAAACCGAGCTGCTTCGATAGACAAAAACTGATGATATTTGACAGGTTTTCGATCGATCATGACACCCTAATCGGTAGGTGGCAGTTTATGATCTTTGAGAAATTGACGCCGTCGGTCGGTCACTGAACTGACAAATTTAGTTGGTGATCGACCGACGAACAATCTAGTGAAAATAATCATAACTCAATCATTTTGATAGGCAATCATAGTTCTCTGGCTGGGAAGATGTGCAAAAAGGATACACTTTACTTAAAATTTTGTTTTTTTTGTTTTTTTTTTCCTTCTTGAAGAAACTAAAAATTTTTCTTTTAAAAAAACTTATGGTAGGAATTATACTTTAACTTTACGTATAATTAAGGTATTGTTTTAACCATTAGATCTATTCTATAACAATTTGATGTCTATAATTGTTGTAAATTTCAACCTGAACATTTGCATTTCATACCATTAAAATATTAATCCGACTAAAACAATAATACACATGCAATAAGGTAAAATTATAATTTCTATCTAAATTTTTCCGTTTCTTTCTTTCTTTTTTTTTTTAATGCCAAACTATTAATAATATGAGGTCAGGTTAAATGCAAAATAGAGAAAATCATTAGAAAGTAGAAGCAAACATGTATAGGAGCATGGACCCACATATATGTCAGATTAAAAATTGATTTCCAACCGACAACAAACTTATCCTTGACCCTTTTGTCGGAGTACAGGCCCTAAAACTTTGAGATTTCGTAGAATACATATTTGCCTTTACGAGAATTTTTTTGGAAGATTATGGAATTGTTTTAAAAATTAAATTTTATCGAGTTCTTTTACTGCTATATTTCTTTTTATTATTATTATTATTTTGACATGATTTTTAGATTAAATTTAATATCAGACTCATACAATATCAATAAAATTAATTCACACTATAAAAAATTTTTGGCTTTTAAAACGGACAAGGAAAAAATTTTAAAAAAAAACACCATATACATTTATGTCCATTTAACACAATAAATTAAACGTTATGTCATTTTACGTCAACAAATTTCTACCATATCACTTTTGACTAGAGATAAGCATGCAATGGTTTAAAAAAAAAAAAAGAAAAAAAAAACTACAACTTTTTCATCTTATTATGTTAATTTTAAATGACTTCCTATTAGCGTGCATGCATATCGGGATTGACCGGAAGTCCTGGAAACAAATCGGATTTGTCAACTACTTTCCATCACATTATTCTTATAAAATAAAATAAAATAAAAAAAAAAAAAACAACTTTCCATCACATTCACATTATTCTTAAAAAAAAAAAAAACTGCTTTCCATCATATTATTTTTCTTAAAAAATACAAGTAAAAAAGCTATAGATTGGTATCGTTGTTTTAATTATTAAATCAACTTTTTAATGATATGATTTATAACTAAAAACAATCTCGTATGTCACATTATAAATTTTAATATGAATACTTACAATCAATAATCATTAATCTAATAATATCAAACAGTAATATTTGCCGATAAGAAAAAAAAATACATTTCTTATCATAAATTTTTCTCTTTTTTGGTTGCCAAATTATTAATTACATGAGTTCAAGTTAAACAAAACATATTATAATTTATATGAAAACAAAAAAGAAACTAGGAGCAACTATACGAAATATATGCAACCATAAAATATAAGACACATGCATGGACCCACGTACATAGGAGCTCAACTTGCGTACATATTGGAATTGCTTTACAACTCTTTGATAGTCTTCTGTCTGATAAAAAATTTCTGTATAGATCAGCAAGAAAAATTGATTGCCAACAATATCATTAATAACCCTTCTTAGCTGGAGTACAATAGATCTTAGTCACTCGATAGAGCTTAGACTTTAGAGAATTCATACATCATACATTTTTAATTATGAGAATTCTTTAAGGAAGTATGGAATTATTTTAAATCGTTAAATCTTATTGAATTTTATCATTTATATATATATTTTTTCTTTTTTTCTTTTTTTCGTTATTTTTTAGATCAAATGAGAAACACAAATTGTTGAGAAAAATAAATTACCCTGAAAAGTTTTGGTTTATGGGACGGGCAAAGAAGAAAAAAAAAAAAAAAAAAAAAAAAAAAAGGGCCATCCATGTCAATTTAACAAAGATATACTTGGACATATGTTATTTTGCGTCAACAACAACTTTTGACTAGATATGTGAACGCAAAGAAAAATTGACACAAATAATTCAAATTGTAAAGACTAGATAGAGACATGACTTCGTATTGGATGGGGTAACCTGAGCTTAGACATTTTGGGTAGACTTCTCTTTATATATTCCAGGATTAACGGAGTAATTATTCCTAAACCACACATCTTCCATTTGTTCTGATGATGCCCATTATTGTCAGGATGAGTACACCAAACAAAAAGATTTTCATGCTTTTAGCAATTCTGATTTCCCTCACAGGTGCCTTGGGATCTACTGCTTCGGGAGAGGGAGGGCCAAGAGCAACAACCAGGTGCAAAGAAGCAGAGAGGCATGCACTGCTAGAGATCAAGGAGAATCTCCACGGAGGTGATGGCGGTTTTCTTTCGTCTTGGGGAAATGGAGATGAAAGAAGAGAGTGCTGTGAGTGGATTGGAATTCGGTGCGACAACAAATCTGGTCGTGTCATCAGGCTTGATTTCTCTCTTTCAACTCTTGGCAGAGATCAGGATCTTTTTCTTGAAGGTAACCTCAGTTCCTCCTTGGCTGACTTGCAGTATTTGCAGTATTTGGACCTAAGCCACATTAACTTTCATGGGAACTCCATTCCGAGTTTCATTGGTAGCCTTAGTAAATTAAGGTACCTCAATCTCTCTTGCACTTACCTGTCTGGAAAAGTTCCCCCTCAGCTGGGAAACCTATCTAGCTTGCAGTTTCTGGATCTTAGCTACAGTTATTATAATTTAGAGATTGAAAACATGAAGTGGGCTTCACATCTTTCTTCTTTGCAACTACTTGACCTCAGTTTCACAAACATGAGCTTTGCTCATGACTGGGTTCATGTAGTTAATAACCTTCCTCACTTGAAAATTCTAAAGTTAGGAGCTTCACACCTTCCAGATACAGTTCCTCTGTCTCTTTCCTTTGTTAATTCTTCAAAAGTTCTAGCCATCATTGATCTTTCTTCTAGTTATGGCCTCTCTTCTTCTATATTCCAATGGCTATTCAACTATAGCCATAGCCTTGTTCATCTTGACCTCTCTTTCTGCTCATTAAATGGTTCCATTCCAGAAGCTTTTGAGAATATGGCTGCTCTTGAATACCTTGATCTTTGGGGCAATAGCTTAGACGGTTCCATTCCGCAATCCTTTGGGAATATGACTGCTCTTGAGTATCTTGATCTTTCTTTCAATGGATTAGACGGTTCCATTCCGCAATCCTTTGGGAATATGACTGCTCTTGAGCATCTTGATCTTTCTCATAATGGATTAGACGGTTCCATTCCTCATATGACTGCTCTTGAACATCTTGATCTTTCTCGGAATGGATTAGACGGTTCCATTCTTCAATCCTTTGGGAATATGACTGCTCTTTCACATCTTGATCTTTCTCACAATGGATTAGACGGTTCCATTCCGCAATCCTTTGGGAATATGACTGCTCTTGAGTATCTTGATCTTTCATCTAATAAGCTTGAAGGCGAAATTCCAAAGTCCATTTGGAGAGTATGTACATTACGGGAGTTGCGAGCTAATGACAATAGTCTTGCTGGAGAGCTCCATCTTGCTGAATCTTCAACCAGGTGTGCCAATTTTCCATTAGAGGAGTTGGAATTAGGTAATAACCAAATCATGGGGTCGTTACCTAATTTTACTCTGTATCCATCTTTAATAACATTGAGTCTTGGCTCCAATAAATTTGATGGAGTCATATCCAAAAGCATTGGGCAGTTATCTAAATTGGAGGTTTTGAATATTTCTAAGAACTCTGTTGCTGGCATGATATCAGAAGCTCATTTTTCTAAGCTCATAAACCTAACGGTTTTGGATTTATCTTCAAACTCAAAGATAGTTTTTGAAATCAGCCCTGATTGGATCCCTCCCTTTCAGTTGGAGGAAATATTTCTTGGGTCTGTCAATTTGGGTCGTCACTTTCCCAAATGGCTCCATACCCAAAAATCTTATTCAGTACTCGACATCTCGAATTCAGGAATTGCAGGTTCTATTCCCGATTGGTTTTGGACTAATCTTTTTACTGATACTTCGGAAATTAGTCTTAATCTTTCGAATAATGGAATTAGCACATTAGCTTATGATAGTGAGGGAATAGACTTTTATGGACCAATGTTTGAGATAGATTTGAGTTCAAATCAGTTAGAAGGCTCGATACCACTTTTTCTACTCCAAGTTGCAAATTCTCTCTATCTTGTCGACAATAAATTTTCGGGGCTAAATTCTATTTGCAATGCTACTCAGTCCTTGCCCTTGGGATACCTTGATGTTTCAAATAATCAATTGTCAGGGGAGCTTCCTGATTGCTGGTCATATGCGGAGAACTTGAGAATCCTTAATTTAAAAAATAATAGCCTAACAGGAAAAATTCCGATCTCCATTGGCTTTCTAACTCATATGCTCATATTGCGTTTAAGCAACAATCATTTGATCGGGAAATTGCCTTCATCCTTAAAAAATTGTACATTGTTGAGTGTTTTAGACATTGGAGAAAATAAATTATCGGGGCAGATTCCAGCATGGATTGGGAAAAGCACAAATCTTATTGCGCTTAGTATACGATCTAACAACTTCTACGGGAGTATACCTTCACGACTATGCCATTTACAAAGTCTTCAATTGTTGGACTTGTCTTCGAACTGGCTGTCAAGTGGCATTCCGACTTGTCTTGGTAATATTACAGCAATGAAAGAAATTGGTAGCAATCCACAATTTGTACCAGAAAGAAATAGGCTGTCTGGAGTTAATCAATACGATAGAAGTGCTGGGCATCTGCCAATTCCACCAACTGAAAATGACAAATTACGTCTGGTATGGAAAGGAGTAGTAAGCGAATTCAAAAATGCGGGATTTCTGAGGAACATTGATCTGTCAAGCAATAAACTGATAGGAGTAATTCCCGACGAAGTCACTGAACTTGTTGCATTGGTCTCGTTGAATTTGTCGAGAAACAATTTAAGCGGGGAAATACCCCAAAAGATTGGCGAGTTGAAATCTTTAGATGTTCTTGATTTATCAAAGAACCATCTTTCTGGTCGAATTCCTTCAAGTCTCTCTCAAATCAGTGGTCTCAGCACATTAGACTTGTCAAACAACAGTTTGTCGGGCAAAATTCCAATGGGCACTCAACTCCAAACCCGTGATGCTGCTGCATATTTTGGAAATCCCGAGCTTTGTGGAGATCCACTTTCAAAGAAATGTCCTGGTGAAGAACCAACTACTCCTAGAGCTACTGAAGATCATGGTGATGACCAAGACTATGAAGACCTGTTGATAACCAAAGGATTTTACATCAGCAGCGCAGTTGGCTTTATCGTTGCATTTTGGGGATTCTGTTTAGCGCTTATATTCAACAAATCCTGGAGATACAAATACTTCAAGTCATTGAACAAGGCAAAAGATTGGCTTTACGTAACTGTAGCAGTGAACAAGGCAAAACTCCTGAGGATCATCAAGAGTTAAATGGTAAATACTCTCTTTCTCTATTTTATAAGGTTTTAGGAAAAGTTGTTTCTACACTTTCTGCTGTTTTTCTTAAGTTTATCTTTCAATATTTTTACTTTACCATTGATCATATTGCTGATTACTATTGTTGTTAGGAGTTTTGACTTCTCATGGAGCAACATAGCTTCTCGTCGAACCAAGACCACGATTATCACAGAGAAGATCTTTTTTCGTTGCTTGCAATGGATCAAAACTATTCATCAGCAAATGATTTGTCATGGATTGTCATAGTTACCACGGGTTTTTTTATTTATAATTGTGCAATGTAAAATAGCTGAACTTTATTTCTCGCTTCCAGCATTAGACCTAATAAGGACTACGTATTGGCATAGTGTAAATTGTCATGGTTGTGTGTTTTGTGACTCTGTTGTTTGTATTGTTTGTTTTACTTTGTGTTGCTCTTTGGGAATGTTTGGCATATTGTACTATAATGTGTTAGGTGTCTTGTACTCGAATATATTTTATTATCATAATTCAATGCGTGTTTGATTTGCTAATGTAATTTGTGTAGACAATACCTGTATTTTATTTTATGTTTGTCGGTAATACGAGCAACTTTGAAAAAACTGCACCAAAAATTCTACTGAAGAAGCAAAAAAAAAAAAAAAAGAAAAAAAAAAGATCATTACACTAAGGTAAGTGAGTCAACTTAATTCCTAGGAGTTGTGTTTGATCCGGATTATCAGATCCTACTTTGATATATACGGCAATATGTGATGATTGTATCATCAATAATGAATAATATTTTTTCAAGTTAATGATATTAACAAAAAAAAAAATCAAAATATTAGTATAAATCTCAAACACTTATTTAAATAAATGGCCAATTTTTTTTTTATTAATTGGGAAAATGCCATTAGCCACCGGTTACTAATACACATAGGAATGCTGCTCATTAGTTCAGGTTTGGCCAAACAAGATTTTGATAGGATTTCATCTTCAGCTTCTTTATGAGAATTTACTCATACCTGGAAATATATCAATAGCCTTCCTTCTTTCACCTTTATTAGGTGACCACGAACGGTTGATGTATCTAGAAGATAATTTCCTTCAATTTAAATAATGAGTGGCGAAAAAGATGGAATGTTATCCATCGGAAATAGATAAGAATTTCCTCTGGGATTGCCGTCTAATAGTTGTGAGGCCATAACAGATGGTAAATTAGCAGTTTCTACTGGAAAGAAGGCAGAGCTAACCCTTAATTTTATGGCTCTTTAAAAGGCCTACCTATTCTATTAGTGGAGCTTGGAGAACAAAGTACGTACTCGGACTTACTAGACGAAAGACCGTGATTGGTGAAGGGCTTAAAAGCGCCTTAGGTAGCTGCTATCTATCTAGTCTTTTCTAAGAGGTTAGGTAGTTGAATCGAAGCGGAGCTTAATTTTATTATAAGATTTATTATTTCCAATCTAGAAAGTTAAACTCTTATAAACCATGCTTCGTACTTTTACATATTGCAAAGAAGGTCATCATGGACTACTGCTTTATCCTATTGGGCTTAGCTCAGCAATAAGAGGCAAGGGAATTGGGTTGTGTGTGTGCGCGTGCGTGCGTGTGTGTGTGTTTTTTTTTTTTTTTTTGAGTCATAAACCACATAAAGTTATAAAAATAAAAAGTAATAATTATAATAATAAAAACAAGATAGTGGGTAGGAAAAAAAAAAGAACAATAATGCTGTGACTACGTGGAGTTTCATAGCTTTTTAAATCCCATAATTTCTTTTTGTCTTGATTATTCCTTCTTTCATGGCGATTATAAAAAAATTGTCTCTAAAACGTGAATTACAGGCTACAAATTGGAGAAACTTTTATCTTATAAAAATCACTTCACAATCAAATCGAACTAGAGAATAAATCATAAATTAATTAAGCGCTAACTCTTCTAATTTCTCATTAGTACAAAAAATAAAATGTTCTAATTATATTTACCTTAAGATAATCAAAGTGGTCTCTTTTCTCTCTCATACACACACATATGAATATATAGTTGTTATCCAATTTTGGAGAATAGAAGTCCTAAGAATACCGACTCAATACTCTTTAAAAAAAAAAAAAAAAAAAAAAAAAGAGCACAAAATTTGAAGAGAAATAAACGTGGAAACCGAAATAAATACATACAAGAGACAACAAAAGAAACGTTTAGCCTATGATCAGGCCTCATCTTGACAGTTTATCAATCTCACACATATTGGAAAAAGACAAAAAAGAAACAAAAGGAAAAGAAAAAGAAAAAGAAGGGAAAAGAAATAAATATGTTTATATGTTTATAATTTTTTGGTATATTTCTATCGTACCTTCGTTAGCTACAATACGCATATGATAATTAATTATCGGATTGAGGAAATAGTTGAAGTCATATATAATTTAAAAAAGATGTTTAACTTATTCAACCGCATTTTAAATAATTACTTTTGCTTCTGACTTTACGACCATATTTAAATAATTTGTTATTCTGTAAGACCACATTGAAATTAGTAATTTTTGTTTTTTTCCTAAACAAATACAATATTGAGATTTTTTTTTATTATAGGACGTAATTGATTTATAAGATCGCTTCTAACTCTAGGCTTTTTACTGGTTAATCCCAATAAAAGCACCCATACTTGCAGGGGGTTTTTTTTTTTCTCTCTCTAACCGTAACGCGATATATGGACTCCTGAAATTGCATAAACATTAATGACTTTCAATAAGCTAAATAATAAATATAACATATACATATAATTTTTTTAAAAAAATAAATATATAATTTAAATTAAAAATAGTAAATTCATTGTAATTTGATGAACTATTGTGTTCCCAAGAACAATTCAGTAATTTGTATATCATTATTACATTGTTTCTGAAAGTTGCATCTAGTCTTTTCTAAATACATCAAAATAAACTTTGGAGGAAGGTTTGCACATGATATCGTCCAATCTTTGTAATTTATACCCCTTAACTTTCTAAATATGTCACCTATATATTACATAACACCCTATTAAATTTGTGACGGAAAACTCACGACGAAAAATTCCATGTTCAGTAAAAAAATAATAATAATAATAATTCAAAATCCAATTCAAAATCTAGTGCAAATCTTACAAATTGAACACTGAAATTAATGGAAGTAAACGAAATAAGCTATGCTGTCATAATTTAGAGAGTTTTGAGAGTAAGTTGCCAAATTAAAAATTCGAGAGAATGGGATTCATATTGTCAAAAGTCGAAAAGTTTGAGAGTATCAACAAAAACCATCAACTTTAGGATATATTGTAATTCATGAGATTGAATGAGATTAGTATAAAAGTACCAAATTCTGCAAAGTTCTAAGGTTTGGTATTTCGAAAGTAATGCCCATTTTGTGTACGTTATAACAAGAAGATCAAGATCAAATTGATAACCAAAGGATTTTACATTAACAGTACAATTGGCTTCATCGTTGCATTTTGGGGATTCTGTTTGGCGTTAATATTCAACAAATCATGGAGATAAAAATATTTCAAATCGTTGGACAAAGCAGGAGATTGGCTTTACATAACTGTAGTAGTGAACAAGGCAAAACTCTTGAGGATCATCAAGAGCTAATCGATAAATACTATCTCTCTCTCTCTCTCTCTCTCTTATATAAGGTTTTAGGAAGAGTTGTTTCTACATCTATTATTGTTTTTCTAAAGTTTACATTTCAACATTTTTACCATTGCTCATATTACTGATTACTACTAATATTAGGAGTTTTGACTTCTCATGGAGCTACATAGCTTTTCTTCGAACAAAGACCACGGGTAGTGCATAGGAGATCTTTTTTGTTGTTGCTTGCAATGCATTAGGAGTATTGTTTAACAAATAATTTGTAATATTTAAGGATTGGACTGCGGTTGAATGTCATAGTTACTGCAGATTTTCTTATATATGATTGTGCAATGGAAAATAGTTGATTTTTTTTTTTTTTTTCTTCCAGCATTCGACCTAAGGACTATGGATTGGCATAGTGTGAACCGTTCTATTTGTGTGTTTTGTGACTCTGTTGTTGGTATTGTTTCTTTTACTTTGTATTGCTCTTTTGGAATTGTTTGACAGATTGTTAATGTGTTAGGTGTCTTTGTACTGAAATGTACTTTATTATCATAGAATGTGTGTTTGGTTTGAAATATAGCTTGTGTAGAATTTACAAGTATTTTATAAATTTACCCAAATTTCTCAAATAAGGATTTGTTTGGTATTTTAGTTTAACTCCAACTAAACTGTACTTTTTTAGCTGGATTTTTATATATTTTTTAAAAGTCAACAAAAATTATAAGTAATTTTTGAAAAGACAACCAACTTTAATTTAAAAATTTTAGCTCATCCAAACGGAAGTTGAATAATATAAAAAACGCAAATACAGTAAGTTCTTTGTGTGGATAACAGAGTAGATATCTCCATCAACTAAAACTCATCTGAACAAAGGTTTTACGAATTTTCCAAATTATCACGAAAAGAAAATATCCATATTAGTCCCTTTTTTTTAAAACAAATAAAATAAGGAAAGAAAAAGGAAGAGTAAACCATTGTATAAGAGAAACTTTAGTATTTCGAACTAAAAAAGCAAGCACATTTATCTAGTCTCAACAATTTCATCATGGCGTGAAACTGAAAGACACATCTTGCTACAAGCGGTGAAAATTTTTAATTGTGAAAAAAATGAGAAAGCACAAAACATAAAAATAAAAAAAGAATTTAAAACTATTACCAGAGTTCTTCCATGTCTCTTGAACGTTATTTAGATTGAAAGCCACAGAGCTTTTTTTTGTTCGAACCGATTCCCCAATGAAGTTGGGATTATGCGCCTTAACCTAACGATGTCAAACAATTGACATTAGATTCATTGGACACAACAACAATTCACACAACTGTTCAAAAACCTTTATTTTTTAAACAATGATTATCCATCTTCATATCAAGCTTGCTTGGAAACACTAGATATGTGTCAACTCCAAATCGAAACAACGAGAAACAATATGCCCAAGTTTTCTCTAAAGTTGTAATTTTGCTCATTGAATGAAACCTTATCTATCATGGATGCTGCCTCATTCTTTGATTATCCAAATCAAATTCCAATAATTTTTTAAGTCTTTAAAAAATATAAAAACAAGATCCAAAAAAAAAAAAAAAAAACCCCCAATAAAAACTAGGAAAACCAGATTCAGAGTAACACACTTACTGATTATCCAAGCTAAGCAATAATAAAAAAAAAATTAAAAAAATTAAAAAAAAAACCAACTAAAAAGAGGGGGGAAAAAAGTTCTGAAATTACCGAAGAGGAAGAGAATCTGAAGAATCATCACCATCATCATGATTATGATTATGACCAATTTTCTGGGTGATAACTGTAGAGGCCCAAGAGGAGCCACCGGGGGTGGAGTGGAATCGAACCGGAGACTGGACGTAACCGATGAGGTTGACGGAGTTGGCCACCCTCGCCTGGAACGGAATCTTGCCGGGCCTGGCCCAATCGGCCGCTGACTGCGACGGCGACTGCGGTGGTGGGTCGGTGGGTTGTGGTGAGAAGCGGGTCCAAGAGAGCGGCGGAAAGTCGGGAGATGTTGAAACGGTGATGGGTTTGGGTTCGGAGAGGTCGGAGGGTTTAAGGGGTTTGGTGGATTTGGTGGCGTTTTGGGACCGGAGATTAAAAAGGAGAAGCCGGTGGTGGTTTGTCGTTGTTGTTCTAAGCTCCGAGATTGATTGGAATACAGATTTCATTTTTGGGGTTTTTTTAACTTCCCCCGCAGAGTGTTGTACAATCATCCCTTGAATTTCTCGAATTTAATAATTAAGTCTGTAAATATTTTTTTTCTTAATAATTAGCCTCTTAAACTTTCGAAATTGTCATTATCTTTCTTGCTTTATTATGTGCAAATCACATGTAAAAAATTGTCATGCCTTATATTTTGTTCTTGTTTCGAAATGATATCCTGCATTTTAAGATTTCAAATTTTTAAATCATCTAATTACGTTTAATATATAAATTTATATAATTTATCGATCAACACGTGATTTTATCTAAAAATATACAAAATATACTTAAAAAGAAGAACTAAAATTAAGAGGGATTTACTTTTTTGTACCATACATTTTACTTTTATTCAAAATGTGTACCGTGTATTTTGAAGTTATTTAATACATATATACATATACTTTTTTCTGTTAATACTAAATTTTGACATAAACATACCGAAGATATTCTTAAAATTAAAGTTAAAAAATAATTGATAAATTTGAATTTAATGATATTTAATTATGGTATTTTAATGTCAAAATGAAGTGTTAATCAAGAAAATATATAGATTTGTGTATTAAATATAATAGAATCATGTATTTTTAAAGTTGAAAAATAATTGAGAAATTCGAATTTAATGGTATTTTTTGCATTTAAAGGTTAAAAATCAAGTGTTAATCCAAAAAATATATAGATTTATGTATTAAATACAATAAAATGGTCTAAAAATATATGATTTTAAGACATAAGATTTTTTATGAATAAAAACAAAGTACATGATATGAAAGGTGAATGAGAGGAGAGAAGGAGAGGGAGCTACGGTAGAGTGGGCAGGAGCAACAGTAGAGTTGGCTTTTTTACTTCTGTACATGGGTGTTTCCCAATTTTTTTTTTTTCATAAATAAAGACATTGTATTTTATTATTCTCAAGAATATATAAATGTAAATTGAGAATTTCTGATAACATATGGGGGGAAAAAATATCCTTATCTATAGAACTGCCATGAGTTTCTAGTGTCATCCCCTTGGTTCTTCATCCTTTTCGGGATTATCTGAATATTCTAATCTCTATTCTTATAAGACTTTTTTTTTTTCAGCAAAATAATAATAATAATAATAATAACTTACTCAAATAAGTTGATATTATGACCTATGTGACGATTTTCATCATTTTATCAAAGAATTCCAAGAAAACAAGAAACTAGTGATGAATTTACCATCGATCCACTTGTTCAAATCACAAACTCCACCTTTTGCAAGCAAGTTTGCCACATATATATATACCACATCCAAATGATGTCTCCTCATGTGATCTCCAAGTTCCTGAAGTTGGTTTAATAACTCATTTGCCTAAACCACCGCAAGTCCATCAAACAATTCATAATCAAGTAGAAAACCTTTTGAATTGTTTACTTATGATGGTGATAAAAAAGCTAGAATGTTCTTCATATTTTCTCCAACAATGATTTTTCTACAATCACATGTCAAATTCCAGTGACTCTATTCAAAGTCAAATTATCCAATTAGAAATTTTATGACATTTTGGATTGTTGTTAATGTTATTTTCAGTTTAAATTTGTTGGAGTCGAGTATCTTCAACCCATAAAAAATGATAAAGAGATTAGATATTTTAAATTAATAATTGTACTGTTAATTATTTTGATATATTAACGTTTGTATTTAGGTCAAATATAGATTTATCTTGTTGATTATGGTTTAATAAATATTGTGTTTCTAGTTTCATCTTCTTCCGTTGTTGTTCTTCTTTGAATCTCTGACCTTTATCTCTCTCTCTCTCTCTCTCTTTTATAATAATTTTGTTTCTGTCTTACACACATACATCAATAAGCCCACTTGCCCCCAATCTAACCGACCCCGAAGTAGCCCAATTCAAGATTAATAAAGAGTAATTTACAGGATTATCACTTTTTATTTGAGTGTATCATCCTAATACTTTAGTTTTATTTCCGTGTCATCCAATAACTAAGGCAAAGGAAAAGAACAAATGAATAGACAAAAATACCCTCAACTTCTTCTTTTCACTCCTCAGCGGTGACCTCGGGTAGTATTGGTCACTGGATTTTGGTGGTCAGACATATTTTGATTGATTGATTGATTGATTGAACCTTTTTTTTGTTGCATATGTTTTACATGAATAGTTTTTTTTTTCGACATGTATGGTTCACGTACCTCACTAGAGAGTATTTTGGTATAATATTTTTTTTATATTATATTATGTTTGAAGTTTTTTTGTTTTCAAAATATATATTTTAACATAGACGGTAGAATATCTCTGACTCTAGTTACTAGAGAGATTATAATAAAATATTATAATTTTTTATTATATTATTTTTTATTTTTAACATTGATGGTCGAACGTTTTTTACTCTGGTCGTGGGTGTCAATGGCCAGAGGGATTCTGGTAGAATGTTTTTCATATTCAATTAGAACATTTTTTATTTTTAATATAAATGATGGAACGTCTCTGGGTCTAGTTGCCAGAGCTAGTCATTGGAAAGATTAATTTGGTAGATCATTATTTAAAAAATATATTTTTATCAGAATATTTTCATGACGTAACCGACTACGATCATCGTTAAAGAGCATTCTGATTAATATTTTTTTGTTCTACTGTAATATTTTCATTTGTAACATAGATGGTCAAAATGTCTCCGACTTTGTTTATAGACATTGGTTGTAGAGAATATTCTAATAGAAAATATATATATATATATATATTCTCAACATAAAGTAAAGATTACAAAAAAAAAAAAAAAAAAAAAATTGTTACACCAAAATGTCCATTGACTGAAAAAAAAAAAAAAAAAAAAAAAGATCATTAACGTCCTTACGGAAGGAAAGTAACGACCTATCACAAACTTTTTTTATAACTAAAACAAAACTTCCTCACAACTTCTTTCCAACAACAATAAATAAATAAATAAATAAATAAAAAGCCTCCTCGCAACAGGATAATTGATGCTAAAGGAAATAAAAAGTTCTCAGGCAAAGAAACGACAACATAAACCACCAAAAGATAACACGAAACATAATCTTCCTCCCTGCTTTTTTTTCCCCCCACTGTTAGATTTATTTAGCCTGTAAATAATTTAAGAGACTTGGTGATATTAAACTGGAGATGATTTTCTTATTCAAGTGCTAAATTTTAACATTATTATAAAAAAATTTGGCATTACATCAAACTAAGTGCTCTTCGGACTTGGTTGATAGAGTTTTTATATTTTGTTCTTAGTCAATATAACAGGAAAGGGAAAAAACTGTCTTTTCATTAACGTGCTTGAAACTATATTTTTAAAAAGGTTTTATAATCAAAATAATTCTTAAAAAAAATTTAGAATTTTATTTATTAAAACTCTGAAAAACAAGTTTCAAAATCTATTCAAAAGAGTTTAAATTTTTTTATAAGTAATATGTTGTGACTTTGTATAAATTCCACTTTAGGATTAACGCTATTCTTACGGATCATCTAAGTAGATTTTAGATCCATGAAATCAAAGATATCTTATAATAAGATCTATCAAACAGACCTAAAAATAGTCAAACGTGCGCGAGTATCGTGTTTGGCGTAGAAGACCTGGAACCAAAAGGGAAACAAAGTCCATTATCAGTTGCCAACTACTTTCCATACGTTATTATCTAAATGCCTTACCATCAACTTAATAGCCAACTTTTTATTGACACAGAGAAAGTACAACATGCATACCCACTGATAGTTCGTGCGATCATAAAGGGTTATCAAGAATAGGATCTAAGGGGACACAAAAGTGGACACCATAAAGGACTGGTAATAGCCAACTTGTTGCTTGACTATTTTGTATATTGGATTTGTTTAAATCAAGAAGCTGAAAACAAGCGTAACTCAATAAAGTGACAATTTCACGGGTAATTAAGAGATTAATCTTACTTGCAAATAATCTTTCAACAAATTAAGCATATATACAATAGTTCTACTTGGTGTGAAGATTTCGAACTCCACATATTTTGATGGAGTCAATGGGATATATATGCCAATGATTACTAATAATAGGAGGATATGTCAAAGAAAAATGATAATTTATATGAAAAATTTAGAAACCAAAAGAAACTGATATATTTATATATAGATATATACAGGAGTATCTCAAATCCGATAATTGGATAGGTTTGTTAGTTGTAATATTGTATTTATAATTTATAATGTGATGCTATTTAAACTTATTAATACAAAAATAACGAGTATTATTGAAAATGTTAAATTAGAATCAACTGATTTGTTATAATAATGTACAAAAAAAATTACAATCCTATTTTCTAAAAGTATCAGATATGAAACTATAGGTTTATATTGGCAAATACATATCATTATATATATATATATATATATATATATAAAAGCCATTGATAGATTGGCAACCCAAGCTGTCACCCTTGATAACATTGTCTGGTGGTTTCATTGTCTAGATTTTTGCTCCGATGTTGTTGGTCGTGATATGACAGGATATCCTAGCTATAGGTTTTCATGCATGTTAACCACTTGTGGTAATTATGCACTTTTTTTACCCTCTAGTTTTTTTTTTCATAGGGTTTTGGCTAGAGGATTTTTGACGAGACATAATTGTAGCTTACTCTCAAGATAAATGTTACGACTTAAAATTTTGAGACTAGCTTCTGGTTTCTGTATTACAATTTGTTTCTATTCTGTTTTCTGGTTGTTTAATTTTTTCCCCTTCTACAGTTTTAACTTTTATGAATTTTTTCCTTTTATATTAATTTTGAGTTGTAGGTTTGGTAGAGAATGTGATCTTTAAGCAGGTGCTAATCTAATTAGGATGTGTTTGAATTCTCTGATATCAGTTATCTACTCTGTCAGTTTAAAAAATATATATATATAGAGCAGTCGAGCTTGTAATTTTTTTTTATACATCACTGTAACAATCAGTATAATATTTTTCAGAGATATTTATCTTTTGCAAAAACAGTTACAAAATATTATTATAAGTTGTTATTATAAGTTGTTTATTAAAAAATTATAATTACCGGAGTTATTCGGAAGCAAATCACATGATAGTATAATCTTATATATATAACACATTTATAAGGACAGATAGGAGCTCAATTTGCGTACATATGGGGTTGCTTTGGAAGAAGAGTCTTCTATCGGATCAATAATTTCTAACTACCTCAAGAAAAATTGATTGCCAACTACTCAGCATAGACCATTCTGGAGTAGAAGAGACGCTCCTTAGCCACTCCACAAGGCTCTGATTATTCATAAATAGCTAGCAACTATTTAACATTATGAAAATTCTTAGGAAGAGCCGGAGATTATTTTCAACCATTAAATCATTATAAATTTTGTATCAGTTTTGAATGTATTTCTTATATATATATATTGCCGTGAAACAATTACATGCAAATAATCTTTCAGCAAATTAAGCATAGATATTATCGAACCACCAGTTCATTTTTTTTTTTCCAGTAAAAAGAAGGGATAACTTAAAACAAAACCTTCACCCAAAGCCTTAAAACAAAAAGAAAAATCACAAAAATTTAAGAGAAAGAAGCCAAAAGAATACAATCCCTAGTTCAATTTGGATACATCAACATCTTTACATCTCATTTTCTTAACTATTGGTGTAGTTAGTTAGTTAGTTAGTTTTTTTTTTTTTTTTTTTTTTTTTTTTTTTTTTTTGGCGTAAAATCCATGTTTTACAAAGTCCTAGTCTTCCGTATTTTGTGTGTGTGTGTGTGTGTGTCTGTGTTTTTTTTTTTTTTTTTTTTTTGGTGTGGGTGATAATTAACATTAGATTTCTATTATACATAACTCATTTTACTGATTATGAAGTAATCATAGTTCTACTTGCAAGGAAGGTGTGTAAAATCCTACATTAATTATATAATTTTTCATTTGGAAAAAGATACATTTTACTTGAATTTTTTTTCTCCTTTTCTTTAAGAAACTGAATATTTTTCTTTTTTAATGGCCAAATTATTAATAATAGGAGGTCACGTCGAACACAAAATTTATCATATATATATATATATATATATTATGAAAACGTTAGAAAAATAGAAGCAAATGCTATATATGTATATATAGATTTATAGAGAAAATGTCTCAAATTAGAAAGTCGAATAGGTCTAGCAGTTATAATATTTTATTTAAAACTTTGTAACTACTAGTTAATTTACATGCATGTAAATCTTATATCAGATTTTCTTGATCGGGAACAGCAAGATCAGTTACTGGTGTCGTGGCTTCTTTCTTCCATGTCCACGGGTGTTCTCTCTTGACATGTGAGCTGTGACTCTTCCTTTCAGATCTAGCGTACGTTAGAGGTATATTTTGCCTCACAAACTCAAGCTAAGGTTTCTCAACTAAAGACTCAACTTCATAATACTAAGAAAGAATCTTTGAGAATGAACGATTATCTTCTCAAGATTAGGGAACTTGTTGATTTGCTAGCTTTGGTTGATGTTAATTTCACTACAAAAGACCATATAGATGCCATTACTAAGGGTCTGCCTAGCAAATATGATACATTTTTCCTCACTATTAATGCCATTTCTGAAGATCATACTGTTGACGAAATTGAGTCTTTGTTACTTGCTCAAGAAGCTCGGATTGAAAAACATAATAGGAATTTGGACTCTGCTGTTAATCCTTCAGCAAATGTAGCTCATCTTCCAAATGGATTTGGTTGAGGGAATTTTTCTCAAGGTCGCGGTTTTAGTGGTTTTGGTTCTAATAATCCTAGCTTTGGTACTAATCCTGGGTCTAATTTTGGGCCTGGAGATTTTCCCAACTTTAGAGGCCGAGGTTTTGCTGGTGGTCGGTTTTTTAATGGGAATGATAGAGGTTTTAATCCCTGGAATTCTTGGTTTTCCAACAATAATGGAGAAAAGCCTTCGTGTCAAGTGTGCAACAAGAATCCTAATTTATCAATATCCATGTTACAAGCCATCATATTCAATATCAAATTCAACTAAACCCATATTCTTCATTCCAACCAATCATTTCATAATCTTGTTTTGTCCTTACGTTTCATTCTTCTAAGTTTCGGTTTTCGACACACAACTAAAAAAGCAAGCACATTTATCTAGTCTCCACAATTTCATCATGGCGTGAAACTGAAAGACACATCTTGCTACAAGTGGTGAAAATTTGTAATTGGGAAAAAAAATGTGAAAGCACAAAATATAAAAATAAAAAAAGAATTTAAAACTATTACCAGAGTTCTTCCATATCCCTTGAACGTTATTTAGATTGAAAGCCACAGAGCTTTTTGTTGTTCGAACCGATCGATTACCAAATAAAGTAGGGGTCATGTGCCTTAACCTAACGATGTCAAACAATTGACATTAGATTTATTTGACTCAACAACAGTTCACACAACTGTTCGAAAACCTTTCTTTTTAAACAATGATTATCCATCTTCAAATCAAGCTTGCTTGGAAACACTAGATATACGTCAACTCCAAATAGAAACAATGAGAAACAATATGCCCAAGTTTTCAAAGGTTAATGATTCTGTATCATCACAGTTTCCTATGCAGCTACATTTTTCTGAAGACATTTGCCAAAAGAAAAAAAAAAAACAGAAAACAAAAAACAAAAATATCAAAAGCAAAAGCAAAAACAAAAACAAAAACAAAAACAAAATGGGTATTAGTCATATACCTGAACACTGGCTTGAGCCTGGTTAGCATTCAAGTGAGGTAGACTTGGAGTTAGCTGGCCGTTTATATAGAATCGATCGTTTTCTTTCAGATGGCAAGCAGCAATGTGAGCCAAGTCGCCCTCAAATATGATTGGAACCCTTATATCCCAAGAAACTCAGATTAAAACAGCTTGAACAAATTGAAAGAATAGTACTATAAACGAGAAAGGAAACGAAGCCAAATTACTCAAAACAATTAGTTAAAAAGCAATTCAGCGTGTATAGTTTTCTTAATTCTGAAAATGGCGAATCGTCATCTTCATGGCTAGAAAAAATATAGTCCAAAGAAACAATGAAGGTACAAGAAAAAATTTTCAAAGACAAAAAAAAAAAATTACAATTAGGGTGCTGATAAACATAAAGCAATAGGTTACAATTAAACGAGTGAAACTGTAGCTGAATTACAAAACAGTAACTTTCTACTTTTTTTTTCCTTCTTCTATGTCTGTTATACGTCTCAACCATAATGCAACTCTAACCAGAAAAGAACAAATTACTAGTTATTGCTTTTTTCTTTTTTTCTTTTTCCAAATAAAACTATGCTAAAGATAGTCAACCATAAGTTCAAATCTGTAAAGCTCCCGTCCACGAATCACATTTCATTTACAATTCAGGAGTTCAGGGTTTGAAAGAAAAATTGACTAAAACTATGATCAATCCTAGTCACCAAAGGATGATTGGACGTTGACACCTCATATTTAGATTTCTACCAGACGACCGAAAAGATCAATCTGGAATGCATAACTCTTGGGGTTTAAGAGTATGTTCGGTAGGAAGGAGAGAAACCAGTAAGGAGGGACCAGTGGATCTCCTAGGTGAGGGAAATAAGGAAGGAGGGGGGTTTCTGTTACCACATGTGCTATGTAATCCCTCCAACAATCTCTCTAGGTTAGGAGAGATTAAAATTTGGGTGTTCTGAACGATTTGGAGTCTCAAGGAAAGCTTTTAGTCCTATAAAATATTTTCACTAAAGTTGTAATTTTTCTCATTGAATGAAGCTTAATCTATAATGGGTATTTCCTCATTCTTCGATTATCCAAATCAAATTCCAATCATTTTTCACTCTTTATAATAATTAAAAAAAAAACAATAAAAACTAGGAAAACCAGATTCAGAGTAAAACACTTACTCATTATCCAAGCTAAGCAATTAAATAAATAAAAAAAAAACCCCTAACTAAAAAGGGGGAAAAAAAAGTTCAGAAATTACCAGAGAGGAAGGGAATCTGAAGAATCATCAGCATCAGCATCAGCATCATCATGATTATGATTATGATTTTGACCAATTTTCTTGGTGATAACCGTAAAGGCCCAAGAGGAGCCACCGGGGATGGAGTGGAACCGAACCGGAGACTGGACGTAACCGATGAGGTTGACGGAGTTGGCCACCCTGGCCTGGAACGGAATCTCGCCAGGCCTGGCCCAATCCGCCGTTGAAGGCGTTGGCGACGTAGGCGGCGGCGGCGGTGGGTCAGTGGGTTGTGGTCAGAAGCCGATCCAAGAGCGCGGCGGAGAGTCGGGAGATGTGGAAGCCGTGGTGGGTTTGGGTTCGGAGGGGTCGGAGGGTTTAAGGGGTTTAGTGGGTTTGGTGGATTTGGTGGCGTAGTGGGACCGGAGATTGAGAAGGAGAAGGCGGTGGTGATTTGTTAGTTATTGTTTTAAGCTCCGAGGCTGATCGGCAAACAGATTTCATTTTTGGGATTTTTCACTGGACACTATCAAACAAAAACGAAGTTTATGTCTGTCTGTTCTTTCTGTCTGTCCGAAATGTTCATTCTCGCTGCCAAGTACAGTGGAGTGCGCTATTTTGCATAAACACCCCCTAATTTTTTGACTTTAGTAATTTAGTCCGTAAATATTTTTCTTGACAATCAACCACCTAAACTTAAAAAGTTTTTGACAACATCAGTCTTTTTTACTCACATCCATTAAAATTTATGTAGGTTTTTTTTTTTTTTTTCCTTTCTTTCTTTCTTTTTGCACGCAACTTACAAGTTACAATCGAAAGAAGACATAGTTTATAAGTTCCACTTAACTGCAATACAAATTTAAATAAAAATAACAAGAATGTCTTTCTTGAGATATCACAAACAAATCACGTATAAAAAACCTGTCCAAATATTATGGGTTATTCATTATTTTTTTATCTTATGTTTTGCTCTTGTTCAGAAATGATACCCTGCGTTTTGAGGCTTTAAATTTTATGCCGTCTAATTACGTTTAATATATAAATTTATGCATTTTCCCAATTAACACTTGATTTTACCTAAAAATGTATAAAATACACTTAAAATGAAAAGAGCAAATTACATTGATTTCCCTAAGTTTTATTGAAACACATAGACATCTATTTGATCAAAACATATAACGTCAACATCCCATGATATTTTTAAAAAATTACAGCGACATCCCTTCTATTAATTAACTGTAATAGAAAAAGTTTGACCCTTAGAATTTTTTAAAATACCAAAAGTGGTATTTGCTTTTTTTACCCTCCACTTTGCTTTTATTCAAAATGCATACCATGCATTTTGAAGTTATACCTTAGACTATCTAATGCATACATCTATATTTTTTCTCGATTAATAATTAAATTTTGACATAAGAAATAATAACCTATCAAATTAACATTTCCAATGAGGAGCTCTGGCAATTGGAGCCGGGGACTTTTGGTTATTTATGTTAAAAACAAAAAATGTTCTAATTGAATATGAAAAAAAATTATATTAGTATCTCTTTGGAGATCAGCCCCCCAACCAGAGCCAAAGACATATGATCATCGATGTTAAAAACAAAAAATATTATGGTAGAATATGAAAATATTTTACTTTATCTTCTAGCAATTAGAGTCGAAGAGGTCTACTCGTCTATGTTAAAAATATATATTATAGTAAAATATAAAATATATTATTTCATAATCTTTCATTGAGCAACTCTGACCAGAGACGTGCATCAATCTATGTCGAAAACAAAAGAATTTCTAACAGAATGAGGTATGTTCAATCATATCTAGGTCGAAAAAAGAAATTATTCTTGTAGAACATATAAAAAAATTCAATTAAAATATCATCGACGACCAGAATATGGTGATTAGTGTTGTCGGAGGTTACGACTAAGAGAGAGAAGGGAGGAAGTCGAGGATATTTCTGTCTATTCTTTTTTTTTTTTTTTTTCCTTTTCCTTTGACTATGTTGGCATTTGTTATTGGATGATACGGAAATAAAACTATAGTATTAGGATGGTAGGCACAAATAAAAGGTGACAATAATCCTGTAAATTACTCTTTTTATTACTCTTGAATTGGGCTGTTTTTGGGTGGGTTGGATTTGGGGGACTAGTGGGTTTACCAGGTTGCGCAAGTTGATGTACAGGCCTTTATGTGTCTTATACTTGGGATTTGATTATGATGTAGGATCGAGATTGAATAGCTAGAACCAATAATTAGAAAAAGAGATGTAGCTATAGAAAGATGGAAACAAAATTAGAAAAAGAGAAATTAGAGATTTATAGAAGAACAAGAGCTGTAGGGATGATAATGGGACGGAGTGGGGCTGAAAATGCTTTCCCGTGCCCATCCCTACCCAAAAATCATCCACATCCCCATTTTCATATCCGCTTTAATAAAAATAGGGTTGGGGATGGGGATTCCCCACCGGAAATACTTTTTTCTTATCCGTCTCGTTCCCCATCTATTATATTGTTAACCTTACAAAAGGAAAGTAGTGAACTATGTATCACATTTTTCCCCATATAACTAAAACAAAACTTCCTCACAACTTCTTTTGAAAAAAATAATAATAATAAAAAATCCTCACAACAGGATAATTAACTTAAAAGGAAATAAAAAGTTCTCAGGCAAAGAAACGACAAAATAATCCACCAGTAAAAAACACATAAAACATAAACTTCCCCTTTTTTTTTTTTTTTTTTTTTTTTTTCTTTTCCACTGTGAGATGTATTTAGCCTGTAAATAATTTGAGTGAGACTTCGTGTGATATTATATGGAAAATTATTTTCTTATTTAAATGCTAAATTTTAACATTATGATTGAAAATTTGGCATTCCATCAAATTAAGTGCTCAGAGTTTTTTTTTTTTTTTCCCTAGTCAATATGAAAAGAAAGGGAAAAAAATAGCGTCTTTTCAGGAGCATGCTTAAAACTATATTTTTGAAAAGTTTTCGTAGTCAAAATTATTTGAAAAAAATACTAGAAATTTACTTACTAAAACACTCGAAAATAAGTTTTAAAATATAGTCAGAAGAGTTTAAATTTTTTTATTAGTCACGTTTTGTGGCTTTAATTACAAACTCCTCCGTAAGGCTAAAGGTATTCTTACATATCATCTAAGTAGATTTTAGATTCATGAAATCAAAAGAAATTTACAATAAGTTCTATCAGACCTGAGAATGGTCAAACGTGCTTGCGGATCCGACCTAGAACCAGAGCGCAACTAAGTCCATTATTATCAGTTGCCAACTACTTTCCACACGTTATTTTCAAGATGAGTTTCCATGACATTATTAGCCAACTTGTTGCTTGACTATTTTGGAGTAAACTGCACGCTTAATTAATCAAAGCTCAAATATTGGATATGTTTAAATCGATAAGCTGAAAACAAGCTTAAACTCAATCAAGTGCCATTTTATGGGTAATTAAGAGATTAATCTTACTTGCAAATAATCTTTCAACAAATTAAGTATAAATACGTTTAAACCCCTAGTTCTATTTAAGATGGGGAATTCGAACTCCATATAGTGTGATATATTCTTTGATGCCAAATTATTAATAACAGGAGGACACGTCAAAGACAAAGTTTATCATAATTTATATAAAACCTTTAGAAACTAGAAGCAACTTATATATAAATGTCTCATAACAGAATAAATTTAGTAGTTATAACATTATTTTATTTAGAATTTTGTAATACAGTGTAATTTAGAACTATTAATACAAATGACAAGTATCACTAAAAAAATTTAAATTGGAATCAATTGTTTGTTATAATAACGTACAAAAAAATTACAAGAGCCGTTTTATTAAAGTATTGGATATGAGACTATGAGTATATAGACAAATACATATGATATGTATATAGCAGCCGAACTTGTAACTTTGCTTTGCACATCACTGTAACAATCAATTGTGAGTACATAAAATTATAAGTAAATCAAGTACTTATTTTAAGTTGTTTATTAGAAAGATATAATTAACAAATTTTATTTGACAGCGAGATCATAAGATACTATATTCCCATATATATATATACACACACATCATATTTATGGAGACATGGATAGGAGCTCTATTTGCGTATATATGGGGTTAGAAGACTTTGAGTCTTCTATCGGATCATTAATTACTAACTATGTCCATTAGCAAGAAAAATTGATTGCCAACTACCTATGGAGTACAAGAGACGCTCATTAGTCACTCCACAAAACTTTGATAATTCATATGGCACATCTTTATCATTATAAAAGTCTTGGGAAGAGCCGGAAATTATTTTCAACGATTAAATTATTATCGAATTTGGGTCAGTTTTATACATTTTTTTATTTTTAATATCTATATGTATTGATGCAATACATTTACATGCAAATAATCTTTCAGCTAATTAAGAATAAATATAATCAAACCCCTAATTCAATTTGGTCTGGCGTAGATTTTTCACGTAAAATTGCAACCGATTAGTAAGCCAAATCCATCGCGGTTTAACGAGTCCTAGTTTTCCATATTTGTTTTGGTGATAATTGACAGCAAATAATTTCTATTATACACAACACATTTTACAAATTATGAAGTAAACATAGTTCTTCTTTCAGGGAACATGTGAAAAATCCTACATTATATAATTTTTCATTTGGAAAAAGATACATTTTACTTGAATTTTTGTTTTCTTTTCTTGAAGCAAATAAATGTTTTTCTTTTTTATTGTGAAACTACTAATAATAGCAGGTCACGTCGAAGACAAAATTTATTAAAAGTTTTATGAGAATAGTAGAAACTAGAAGCAACATGTATAGATTGTATTAATGTAAACCAAATGTCTCAAATCAGAAAGCCAAATAGGTCTAACAGTTTTAATATTTTGTTTAGAAACTTATATTTACTAGCTGATTTACTTTTTATTTAGAATCTTATATCGTTGTAATAGTTAAAATTATTAGAGCACATGATAAATATCACTGAAAATCGTTTGATATTCAAGTTGAGTTTGAGATGAAATAAAATTTTTATAGATTGAAGTTGATTGATTTTTCAAAAATTAATTATAATTTTATTGACTTTTTTTATTTTTTATTTTTATTTTTTTTTTATAAAAAGATAAAAAACTAACCGTAAAGCACAGTTAAGTTCAAACTCAAACTCAAACTCAACCTGCATTCCAAACATAGGCTTAGTGCTGCATTGGAATTAACTATGTAATTGATTATTACAATACATAACGTTGGCGAAATCCATCATGATTTAATGGAGTCCAAGATATTCAAATTCCACATGGTTTTTTTTAATTAATTGCAAATTACATTTATACAAAGTAGAAGGCATTTTACTAATATTGCATTATATATACTAGTTATGCAGTAATCTTGATTCTACTTGCAAGGAGAATGCGTAAAATCCTACTACTATAAAACCCATTTACAAGAGTTTAAATTTTCATATAAGTCACGTTTTGTGGCTTTAATTACAAATTCCTCTGTTGCTAATGGTATTCTTACATATAATCTAAGTAGATTTTAGATCTGTGAAATCAAAAGAAATTTACAATAAACTCTATCAAATAGACCCGAGAATGGTCAAACGTGCTTGCAGATCGGACCTAGAACCAAAGCGCAACTAAGTCCATTATTATCAGTTGCCAACTACTTTCCATACGTTATTTTCAAGATGACTTTCCTATCACATTAGTTTCCAACTTGTTGCTTGACTATTTTGGAGTAAACTGCATCTCAATTAATCAAAGCTCAAATATTGGATCTATTTAAATCGATAAGCTGAAAACAAGCTTAAACTCAATCAAGTGTCATTTTATGGGTAATTAAGAGATTGATCTTACTTGCAAATAATCTTTCAACAAATTGTTCGACAGCCAGATCATAAGATACTATTTTCATATATATATATATATATGTGTTATATAAATATATATACCATATTTATTGAGACACGGATAGGAGCTCTATTTGCGTGTATATGGGGTTAGAAGACTTTGAGTCTTCTATATATCGGGTCATTAATTTCTAACTATGTCCATTAGCAAGAAAAATTGATTGCCAACTACTTATAATTGACCATTATGGAGTACAAGAGACGCTCATTAGTCACTCCACAAAATTTTGATAATTCATATAGCACATCTTTATCATTATGAAAGTCTTGCGAAGTGCCGGAAATTGTTTTCAACCATTAAATTATATCGAATTTCGGTTAGTTTTATACCTATATTTTTTTTATGTCTATATAGATGTAATACATTTACATGCGAATAATCTTTCAGCTAATTAAGAATAAATATAATCAAACCCCTAGTTCAATTTGGTCTGGTGTAGATTTTTCATGTAAAATTGCGACCGATTAGTAAGAAAGCATTGGCCAAATCCATTGCGGTTTAACAGAGTCCTAGTTTTCTATTTTTGTTTTTACTGATAATTGACAGCAGATAATTTCTATCATACACAACACATTTTATAAATTATAAAGTAAACATAGTTCTACTTTCAAGGAACATGTGAAAAATCTTATATTATATAATTTTTCATTTGGAAAAAGATACATTTTACTTGAATTTTTGTTTCTTTTTCTTGAAGCAATTGTGAAACTATTAATAATAGCACGTCGAAGACAAAATTTATTAAAAGTTTTATGAGAACATTAAAAACTAGAAGCAACATGTATAGATTATATTTATGTAAACAAAAAGTCTCAAATCAAAAAGCTAAATAGGTCAACAGTTTTAACATTTTGTTTAGAACCTTATATTTACTAGTTGATTTACTTTTTATTTAGAGTCTTTGTCATTAAAATAGTTAGAATTATCAGAGCACATGATAAATATTACTAAAAATTAGGGCTCGTTTGGTATTCGGGTTGGGTTTGAGATAAAATGAAATTTTTAGGTTGAGATTAGTTAATTTTTCAAAAATTAGTTATAATTTTGTTGATTTTTTTAAATATAAAAACACAAAAAACCGGCCGCAAAGCACAGTTGAGTTCAAACACAAACTCAAAGTCAACTTGCATTCCAAACGTAAGCTTTGTATTACATTGGAATTAACTATTTAATTGATTATTACAATACATAATATTGGCGAAATCCATCACAATTTAATGGAGTCCGAGATATCCAAATTCCACATGGTTTTCTTTTATTAATTGCAAATTACATTTATACAAAGGAAAAGGCATTTTACTAATACTGCATTGCATATACTAATTATGCAGTAATCTTGGTTCTACTTGCAAGGAGGATGCGTAAAATCCTACTATATAAAATTTTTCATTTGGAAACCGATACGTTGTACTTAAAATTTTTCTTTTTTCTTATTCCTTTTTCTTGAAGAAACTGAACATTTTTATTTTTTTGAGGCCACACTACAGGAGGCCACATCAAATACAAAGTATATTATAGCTTATACGAAGAGTACATTAGAAACTAGAAGCAAGTGTTAAAAAATATACACACACACAAAGTCTTGTATTTGGTACCATATGGAATCCGGTATGTGAACTTCAGTTGCTGTAAATGTAAACTTTAGTTACTAGGATTGTGAATTCATGAAGAAGAAAATGTAGTTAAAGTGAGCGTGAATTCTCCATATTTTACATTTACTTCAGCATGAATTCATTTTTCTAGTAATTGAAGTTCACATTCATAATAAGTTATTATTACCGGATATCATCTGTTACTAGATAGGAGACTCACTATATATATATATATGCAAATACTTATGATACATCTATATGTAAACACACACACATATATTATATTGAGACACATATATAGGAGCTCGACTTGCATACAAATGGGGTATCGCCTTAGAAGACTTTGAGTCTTCTATCGATTCAATAATACTATGTCCAGTTGGAAAAATTGACTGCCAACAATGTAACATTGATCAGTCTGAAGTACAAGAGACGCTCACTAGTCACTCCAAATTTTTTTTTCTTAATAGAAAGGACGACTTAGATTAAAGGTTCCAATTAAGTCCGCACACAAAACCATAACCCCTCGTTGGATATTCCACAAAGCTTTGATCATTAGTAGTACAACACATATCAATCATTATGAGAATTCTTAGAAAGAGCAGGAAACTATCTTAAAACATTAAATTTATAACAATTTATGCTAATTTTATATGTATTTAAATAATCAAAAAAGACAAAGATGAACTATTGATGAAAATACCATATTTGTAGAAATTTCCAATTTATGGGACGGGGAGGGGGAAAAAGACACATCCATGTCAATTTGCAACGTATTAATGAACGATCATTCGTTTGGAATACGTCTAAAAACTTTTGACAGGATGTGTGAACGCAAAGAAAAATTAACACAAATTATGAAAACAAGATTGGGACGTATATTCGTATTGGACAAGGTGATCTGAGCTAGACATATTGAATAGACCTCTCTTTATATATTTTCGGATTTGTGGAGTGATTCCTAAAACCACATATAAAAGAAAAAACAAAAGCACGATAACTTTTCTGTCGTTTTATGTTTTAAATGACTTTGTGTTAGCCAGCATGGATTGACCAGAATACCTAAAAACATGGTGGAGTTGCCAACTACTTTTCAATATAACATTATTCTTTTTTTATTTTTATTTTAAAAAGCTACTTTTCATCATATTTTTCCCTTAAAAAATAAAAATAAAAAACTAAAGGTTAGTATCGCCGTTTTAATTCAGCTTTTAATGATCTACTTTATAATTGAGAGCTATTATGCATGTCACGCTATAAATTTTAACATAGATATTTACAAGTATTAATTGTAAAAAATTAATCTAATAAAATTAAACAATAATATCTGTCATTAAAATAAAAATACAATTCTTATTATAAATTTTCTCACTTTTTTGTTTGGTTGCCAAACTATTAATAACAAGAGGTTGAATTAAATAAAATAGATTATAGTTTATATGAAAACACAAAAGAAAGTAGGTGCAACTATACGAAACATATGCAAACATAATTTCTTTTCTTTCTGTTTTAATTTGGACACGAAATATAATATTAGAAACATACAATACCAATAAAATTAATACATACGGTAGAAAGTTTCGGTTTTTAGAACGGGCAAGGAAAAAAAAAAACACGTATACATTTATGTCAATGGCAAGAAAAAAAAAAAAACATGTATACATTTAAGTCAATTTAACACAGTTATAATTGAACATTCGTCATTTTGCATCAATAACTTTCTCCTATACTACTTTTGACTAGACATATGAGTGCAATGAAAAAAAAAAAAAAAACTACTTTTCCATCATATATTGTTTTAAATGACTTCCTATTAGCATGCATGGATATCGGAATTGACCAGAAGACCTGGAAACAAAGCGGAGTTACTAACTACTTTCCACCACATTATTTAAAAAAAAAAAAAAAAAAGAAAAAACAACTTTCCATCACATTCGCATTATTCTAAAAGGGGGAAAAAAAATACTTTCCATCTAATTATTTTTTAAAAAAATTAAAATAAAGAAGCTGTAGGTTGATTTTGCTGTTTTAATTATCATATCAACTTTTACTTATGTTTGAGTGCATTTCCGTATGTTGCGCTGTAAATTTTAACATAGATACTTGCAATCATAAAAGAATTAATCTAACAGTATCAAACAGTAATATTTGTGCTGCTAAGATAGAAATACAATTCTTATAATAATTTTTTTTTTTCTTAATTATTAATAGCATGAGTAGCTGAAATGAAAACAGCTAAAGGGTTAATGATATTGTATCTTTAAACAATTTTTAAATGATGTGGTCAAAAATGGTCATTTTGTACAAATACATCAAGATTCTAACCTAACCCCACTTAGCCCAACTCTCAGATGAAATCAACTTAAAATATTACCCTAGACACGTGCTGCATCCTCCCCTCCTTTTCCTCCTCCTCCTTCTTTTCTTCTTCTTCTCTGCTTCTTCTTTCTTTTTGAGCCGGCAACACAATTCTGCAATTGAAGCCTCGCCAATAGCCGTCGCAATCAGCTTTCTTCTTCCCTGAAACCGAGCTGCTTCGGTGGACAAAAATTGAGGATATCTGATAGATTTTTGATCGATTGTGACACCCTAATCGGTCGGTGGCGGTTTATGATCTTTGAGAAATTGACGCCGTCAGTTGGTCACTGAACTGACAAATTTAGTTGGTGATTGACCGACGAACAATCTAGTGAAAATAATCATAACTCAATCATTTTGATAGGCAATCATAGTTATTTGGCTAGGAAGATGCGCAAAAAGGATACATTTTACTTAAAATTTTGTTTTTTTGTTTTTTTTTTTCCATTCCTGAAAAACTAAAAATTTTTCTTTAAAAAAAAAACTTATGGTAGGAATTATACTTTAACTTTACGTATAATTAAGGTATTGTTTTAACCATTAGATATATTCTATAACAATTTGATGTATATAATTGTTGTAAATTTCAACATGAACATTTGCATTTCATACCATTAAAATATTAATCCGACTAAAACAGTAATACACATGCACTAAGGTAAAATTATAATTTATATCTAACATTTTCCGTTTCTTTCTTTTTTTTAATGCCAAACGATTAATAATATGAGGTCAGGTTAACTGCAAAATAGAGAAAATCATTAGAAAGTAGAAGCAAACATGTATAGGAGCATGGACCCACATATATGTCAGATTAAAAATTGATTTCCAACAGACAACAAACTTATCCTTCGTCCCTTAATCGGAGTACAAGACACGCTTATTAGTCACGCCCTAAAACTTTGAGATTTCGTAGAATACATATTTGCCTTTACGAGAATTTTTTTGGAAGAATATGGAATTGTTTTAAAAATTGAATTTTATCGAGTTCTTTTACTGCTATATTTCTTTTTTTAAATTATTATTTTGACATGATTTTTAGATTAAATTTAATATCAGACTCATACAATATCAATAAAATTAATTCACGCTATAGAAAATTTTTGGTTTTAAGAACGGACAAGGAAAAAATTAAAAAAAAAAACACATATACATTTATGTCAATTTAACACAATAAATTGAACGTTATGTCATTTTACGTCAACAAATTTCTACCATATTACTTTTGACTAGAGATAAGAATGCAATGGTTAAAAAAAAAAAAAAAAAAAAACAAAAAGAAAAACTACAACTTTTTCATCTTATTATGTTAATTTTAAATGACTTCCTATTAGCGTGCATGCATATCGGGATTGACCGAAAGACCTGGAAACAAATTGGATTTACCAACTACTTTCCATCACATTATTTTCTTAAAAAATAAAAGTAAAAAAGCTATAGATCGGTCGTTGTTTTAATTATTAAATCAACTTTTTAATGATCTGATTTATAACTAAAAATAATTCCGTATGTCACGCTATAAATTTTAATATGAATACTTACAATCATTAATCATTAATCTAACAATATCAAACAGTAATATTTGCCAATAAAATAAAAATACATTTCTTATCATAAATTTTTCTCTTTTTTGGTTGCCAAATTATTAATTACATGAGTTCAAGTTAAACAAAACATATTATAATTTATATGAAAACAAAAAAGAAACTAGGAGCAACTATACGAAATATATGCAACCATAAAATATAAGACACATGCATGGACCCACCTACATAGGAGCTCAACTTGCGTACATATTGGAATTGCTTTACAACTCTTTGATAGTCTTCTGTCTGATAAAAAATTTCTGTATAGATCAGCAAGAAAAATTGATAGCCAACAATATCATTAATAACCCTTCTTAGCTGGAGTACAATAGATCTTAGTCACTCCATAGAGCTTTGACTTTAGAGAATTCGTACAACATACATTTTTTAATTATGAGAATTCTTTAAGAAAGTGGAGAATTATTTTAAATCGTTAAATCTTATTGAATTTTGTCATTTATATATATATATATATATATTTTTTTTTTTTTGATTTTTTAGATCAAATGAGAAAAACACATTGTTGAGAAAAATAAATTACCCTGAAAAGTTTTGGTTTATGGGACGGGCAAAGAAGGAAAAAAAAAAAAGAAAAAAAAAAAACCAGCCATGTCAATTTAACAAAGATATACTTGAACATATGTCATTTTGCGTCAACAATAACTTTTGACTAGATATGTGAATGCAAAGAAAAATTGACACAAATAATTCAAATTATTAAGACTAGATAGAGACAAGAGTTCTTATTGGATGGGGTAATCTGAGCTAGACATTTTGGGTAGACTTCTCGTTATATATTCCAGGATTAACGGAGTGATTATTCCTAAACCACACATCTTTCATTTGTTCTGATGATGCCCATTATTGTCAGGATGAGTACACCAAACAAAAAAATTTTCATGCTTTTAGCAATTCTGATTTCCCTCACAGGTGCCTTGGGATCTACTGCTTCGGGAGAGGGAGGGCCAAGAGCAACAACCAGGTGCAAAGAAGCAGAGAGGCATGCACTGCTAGAGATCAAGGAGAATCTCCACGGACGTGATGTCGGTTTTCTTTCGTCTTGGGGAAATGGAGATGAAAGAAGAGAGTGCTGCGAGTGGATTGGAATTCGGTGCGACAACAAATCTGGTCATGTAATCAGGCTTGATCTCTCTTCTTCAACTCTTGGCCACGGATTTTATGATCTTGAAGGTAACCTCAGTTCCTCCTTGGTTGACTTGCATTATTTGCAGTATTTGGACCTAAGCTACATTAACTTTAGTGGGAACTCCATTCCGAGTTTCATTGGTAGCCTTAGTAAATTAAGGTACCTCGATCTCTCTTCCACTATTATGTTTGGAAAAGTTCCCCCTCAGCTGGGAAACCTATCCAGCTTGCAGTTTCTGGATCTTAGCGGAAATTATTATCTAGAGATTGAAAACATGGGGTGGGCTTCACATCTTTCTTCTTTACAACTACTTGACCTCAGTTCCACAAATATGAGCTTGGCTCATGACTGGGTTCATGTAGTTAATAACCTTCCTCACTTGAAAATTCTAAAGTTAAGCTATTCACACCTTCCAGATACAGTTCCTCTGTCTCTTTCCTTTGTTAATTCTTCAAAAGTTCTTGCCATCATTGATCTTTCTTCTAGTCATGACCTCTCTTCTTCTATATTCCAATGGCTATTCAACTATAGCCATAGCCTTGTTCATCTTGACCTCTCTTTCTGCTCATTAAATGGTTCCATTCCAGAAGCTTTTGAGAATATGACTGCTCTTGAGTATCTTGATCTTTTCTGGAATGACTTAGAAGGTTCCATTCCGCAATCCTTTGGGAATATGGCTGCTCTTGAGCATCTTGATCTTTCCTGGAATGAATTAGAAGGTTCCATTCCGCAATCCCTTGGGAATATGACTGCTCTTTCACATCTTGATCTTTCATCTAATAAGCTTGAAGGTGAAATTCCAAAGTCCATTTGGAGAGTATGTACACTACGGGAGTTGCGAGCTTATAACAATAGTCTTGCTGGAGAGTTCCATCTTGCTGAATCTTCAACCAGGTGTGCCAATTTTCCATTAGAGGAGTTGAATTTAGATAATAACCAAATCATGGGGTCGTTACCTAATTTCACTCTGTATCCATCTTTGAAAACATTGAGTCTTTGCTCCAATAAATTAGTTGGAGTCATATCCAAAAGCATTGGCCAGTTATCTGAATTGGAGGTTTTGGATATTTCTGAAAACTCTGTTGCTGGCATGATATCAGAAGCTCATTTTTCTAAGCTCATAAACCTAAGGGTTTTGGATTTATCTTCAAACTCAAAGATAGTTTTTGAAATCAGCCCGGATTGGATCCCTCCCTTTCAGTTGAAAGATATATCTCTTGGGTCTGTCAATTTGGGTCGGAATTTTCCCAAATGGCTTCAAACCCAAAAATCTTATTCAGTGCTCGACATCTCGAATTCAGGAATTGCAGGTTCTATTCCCGATTGGTTTTGGACTAATCTTTCTACTGGATGTATTCTTAATCTTTCGAATAATGGAATTAGTACATTAGCTCATGATAATGAGGGAATAGACGATCTGCATGTAGAAGGTATTGAGATAGATTTGAGTTCAAATCAGTTAGAAGGCTCGATACCACTTTTTCTACTCCAAGTTGCAACTTCTCTCTATCTTCTCAACAATAAATTTTCAGGGCTAAATTCTATTTGCAATGCTACTCAGTCCTTGCCCTTGGAATACCTTGATGTTTCAAATAATCAATTGTCGGGGGAGCTTCCTGATTGCTGGTCATATGCGGAGGACTTGAGAATCCTTAATTTGAAAAATAATAGTCTAACGGGAAAAATTCCCATCTCCATTGGCTTTCTAACTCAGATGCTCATATTGCGTTTAAGCAACAATCATTTGATCGGGAAATTGCCTTCATCCTTAAAAAATTGTACCTTGTTGCGTGTTTTAGACATTGGAGAAAATATATTATCGGGGCAAATTCCAGCATGGATTGGGAAAAGCACAAAGCTTACTGTGCTTAGTATACGATCTAACAACTTCTACGGGAGTATACCTTCACGACTATGTCATTTACAAAGTCTTACATTGTTAGACTTGTCTTCGAATTGGCTATCAAGTGGTATTCCGACTTGTCTTGGTAATATTACAGCAATGAAAGAAATTGGCAGGAATCCACACTTTGTTGTTCAGACTGTAGCTTCTGTTTACGAAAGATACTTTTGGGATCCGCCAATTCCACCAATTGAAAATGACAAATTACGTCTGGTATGGAAAGGATTAGTGACAGAACTAAAAAACGCGGGACTCCTAAGGAACATTGACTTGTCAAACAATAAGCTGAATGGAGAAATTCCCAAGGAAGTCACTGAGCTCGTTGGATTGGTCTCCTTGAATTTGTCAAGAAACAATTTGAGTGGTGAAATACCCCAAAGGATTGGCGAGTTGAAATCTTTAGATGTTCTTGATTTATCAAAGAACCATCTTTCTGGTCAAATTCCTTCAAGTCTCTCTCAAGTCAGTCGTCTCAGCACATTAGACTTGTCAAACAACAATTTGTCGGGCAAAATTCCAACGGGCATTCAACTCCAAACCCGTGATGCCGCTGCGTATTTTGGAAATCCCGAGCTTTGTGGAGACCCACTTCCAAAGAAATGTCCTGGTGAAGACGAACCAACTACTTCTAGAGCTTCTGAAGATCATGGTGATGACCAAGACAATGAAGATCAGTTGATAACCAAAGGATTTTACATCAGCAGCGCAGTTGGCTTTATTGTTGCATTTTGGGGATTCTGTTTGGCGCTAATATTCAACAAATCATGGAGATACAAATACTTGAAGTCATTGAACAAGGCAGAAGATTGGCTTTACGTAACTGTAGCAGTGAACAAGGCAAAACTCCTGAGGATCATCAAGAGCTAATTGGTAAATTCTTTCTTTCTCTGTTTTATAAGGTTTTAGGAAAAGTTGTTTATACACTTTCTGTTGTTTTTCTTAAGTTCATATTTCAATATTTTTACCATTGATCATATCACCGATTACTATCGTTGTTAGGAGTTTTGACTTCTCATGGAGCAACATAGCTTCTCTTCGAACCAAGACCATAATTAGCGCAGAGAAGATCTTTTTTCTTTGCTTGCAATGCATCAAAAGTATTCGTCAACAAATGATTTGTAATGGATTGTCATAGTTACTAATTGTGCAATGTAAAATAGTTGAACTTTTTTTCTCGCTTCCAGCATTAGACCTAATAAGGACTACGGATTGGCGTAGTGTAAACTGTTATGTTTGTGTTTTGTGACTCTGCTGTTTGTATTGTTTGTTTTGCTTTGTATTGCTCTTTGGGAATGTTTGGCATATTGTACCGTAATGTGTTATGTGTCTTGTACTCGAATACATTTTATTATCATAATTCAATGTGTGTTTGATTTGTTATGTAATTTGTGTAAACAAAACGTGTATTTTATTTTATGTTTGTCGGCAATACGAGCAACTTTGAAAAAACTAGACCAAAAATTCTACTGAAGAAGCAAAAAAAAAAAAAAAAAACAAATATACTTCATTTATGGTGTTGATATACAGAGCAACTGTGTTCATAAAAAAAAAAATTAATAAATGAAAATAAAGATCATTACACTTGAGTATGTGAGGCAAGTTAATTCCTAGGAGTTGTGTATGACCCGGATTATCAAATCCTGCTTTGATATACACGGCAATATTTGATGATTGTATCATCAATAATTAATAATATTTTTTTAAAGTTACTGATGTTAACAAAAAAAAAAAAATCAAAATATTAGTATAAATCTCAAACACTTATTTAAATAAGTGGCCAATTTTTTTTTTATTAATTGGGAAAATGCCATTAACCATAGGAAAGCTGCCCATTAGTTCAGGTTTGGCCAAACAAGATTTTGATAGGATTTCATCTTCAGCTTCTTTAAGGGAATTTACTCATACCTGAAAATATATCAATAGCCTTCCTTCTTTCACCTTTTTTAGGTGATCACGAACAGTTGATGCATCTAGAAGATAATTACCTTCAATTTAAATAATGAGTGACGAGAAAGATGGATTGTTACCTTTCGGAAATCGATAGGAATTTCCCCTGGGATTGCCGTCTAATAGTTGTGAGGCCATAACAGATGGTAAATTAGCGGTTTCTACTAGAAAGAAGGCAAAGCTAATCCTTAATTCTACTGCTTTTTAAAAGGCCTACCTATTCTATTAATCGAGCTTGGAGAACATAGTACGTACTCGGACTTACTAGATGAAAGACCGTGATTGGTGAAGGGCTTAAAAGCACCTTATGCTATCTATCGAGTCTTTTCTAAGAGGTTAGGTGGTTGAATCGAAGCGGAACTTAATCTTATTATAAGATTTATTATGTCCAATCAAGAAAGTCAAACTCTTATAACCCATGCTTTGTACTTGTACATATAGCAAAGAAGGTCATCATGTACTACTGCATTATCCTACTGGGCTTAGCTCGGCAATAAGAGGGATTTGGGTTGAGTGTGTGTGTGTTTTATTTTTTTATTTTTTTATTTTTAGAGTCCTAGACCACATAAAGTTATAAAAATAAAAAGTAATAATGATAATAATAAAAACAAGATAATGGGTTGGGGGGGGAGTGGGAGAACAATAATGCTGTGACTTCCTGGAGTTTCATAGCTTTCAAATCCCAAATTTTCTTTTTGTCTTGATTATCCCTTCTTTCATGGCGATTATACAAAAAATATCTCTAAAACGTGAATTACAGGCTACAAATTGGAGAAACTTTTATCTTATAAAGATCACTTCACAATCATATCGAACTAGAGAACAAATCATACATTAATTAAGCGCTAACTCTTCTAATTTCTCATTAGTACGAAAAATAAAATGTTCTAATTATATTTACCTTAAGATAGTCAAAGTGGACACTTTTCTCTCTCATACACACACATATAAATATATAGTTGTTATCCAATTTTGGAGAATGTAAGTCCTAAGAATACCGACTCAAAAAAAAAAAAAAAAAAAAAACCACAAAATTTCAAGAGAATTAAACGTGGAAACCGAATAAGTACATACAAGAGACAACAAAAGAAACGTTTAGCCTATGATCAGGCCTCATCAGTCTCACACATATTGGAAAAAGACATAAAAGAAACAAAAGGAAAAGAAAAAGAAAAAGAAGGGAAAAGAAATATATATGTTTGTATGTTTATAATTTTTTGGTATATTTCTATCATACCATCGTTAGCTACAATATGCATATGATAACTAATTATCGGATTGAGGAAATAGTTGAAGTCATATCTAATTTAAAAAGGATGTTTAACTTATTCAACTGCATTTTAAATAGTTACTTTTGCTTCCGACTTTACGATCATATTCAAATAATTTGTTATTCTGCAAGGCCATATTGCAATTAGTAATTTTTGTTTTTCTTCTAAACAAATACAATATTGAGATTTTTTTATTAGGACGTAATTGATTTCTAAGATCACTTCTAACTCTAGGCTTTAACTGGTTAATCCCAATAAAAGCACCGATACTTGCGGTTTTTTTTTTTTTTTTCTCGCTCTCTTTCTATTTGTAAATGAGGCCCTCTGTAACGCGATATATGAACTCCTTATGAAATTGCATAAACATTAATGACTTTTAATAAACTAAATAATAAATATAACATATAAATATAATTCTTTAAAAAATTAAAAATATAATTCAAATTAAATAAAGTAAATTCATTGTAATTTGATGAATTATTGTGTTCCAAAGAACCTTTCAGGAATTTATATATCAATATTACACGTTTATGAAAGTTGCATCTAGTCATTTCTAAATACATCAAGATAAACTTTGGAGGAAGTGTTTGCACATGATACCGTCCAATCTTTGTAATTTATACCCCTTAACCTTCTAAATTATTAAAATATGTCACCTATATATTACATAACACCCACTTAAATTTGTGATGGAAAACTCAAGACGAAAAATTCCATGTTCAGTAAAAAAAAATCAAAATCCAATTTAAATTCTCGTACAAATCTTACAAATTGAAACCCTGAAATTAATGAAAGTTAACAAAATAAGATATATTGTCATAATTTAGAGAGTTTGAGAGTAAGTTGCCAAATTAAAAATTCGAGAGAATGGGATTCATATTGTCAAAAGTCGACAAGTTTGAGGGTATCAACAAAAACCATCAACTTTAGGATATATTGTAATTCATGAGATTAAATGAGATTAGTATAAAAGTACCAAATTCTGCAAAGGTCTAAGGTTTGGTATTTCAAAAGTAATGCCAATAAGATCAAGATCAATTGATAACGAAAGGATTTTACATTAGCAGTACAATTGACTTCATTGTTGCATTTTGGGGATTCTGTTTGGCGTTAATATTCAACAAATCATGGAGATACAGATACTTCAAATCGTTGGACAAAGCAGGAGATTGGCTTTACGTAACTGTAGTAGTGAACAAGGCAAAACTCTTGAGGATCATCTAGAGCTAATCGGTAAATACTCTCTCTCTCTCTCTTATAAGGTTTTAGGAAAAGTTGTTTCTACATCTATTATATTGTTTTTCTAAAGTTTACATTTGAACATTTTTACCACTAATCATATTACTGATTACTACTTTATTAGGAGTTTTGACTTCTCATGGAGCCACATAGCTTTTCTTCGAACAAAGACCACGGTTAGCGCAGAGGAGATTTTTTTTTTTTTTTTTTTTTTGTTGCCTGCAATGCATCAGGAGTATTCTTCAACAAATAATTTGTAATATTTAAGGATTGTCATAGTTACTGCAGGTTTTCTTATATATGATTGTGCAATGTAAAATAGTTGATCTTTCTCTTTTTCTTATTTGACAGATTGTTAATGTGTTAGGTGTCTTGTACTGAAATGTACTTTATTATCATAGAATATGTGTTTGGTTTGAAATGTAGCTTGTGTAGACATTACAAGTATTTTTTTCCAAGTTCATCGCCAATACAACCCAAATTTCTTTAACAATAATATAAGAAAAGCAAATACAGTAAGTTCTTTGTGTGGATAACAGAGCAGATATCTCCATCAACTAAAACTCATCTGAACAAAGGTTTTATGAATTTTCCAAATTATCACTAAAAGAAAATATCCATATTAGTCCCTTTTTTAAAAAAAACAAATAAAAATAAGGAAAGAAAGATGGAGAGTAAACCATTATTATATTAGAGAAACTTTAGTATATCGAACTAAAAAAGCAAGCACATTTATCTAGTCTCAACAATTTCATCATGGCGTGAAACTGAAATACACATCTTGCTATAAGTGGTGGAAATTTGTAATTGTGAAAAAAATGAGAAAGCACAAGACATAAATATAAAAAAAGAATTTTAAACTATTACCAGAGTTCTTCCATGTCCCTTGAACGTTATTTAGATTGAAAGCCACAGAGCTTTTTGTTGTTCGAACCGATTCCCCAATAAAGTTGGGATCATCATGCGCCTTAACCTAACGATGTCAAACAATTGACATTAGATTCATTGGACTCAACAACAATTCACACAACTGTTCAAAAACCTTTATTTTTTAAACAATGATTATCCATCTTCATATCAAGCTTGCTTGGAAACACTAGATATGTGTCAACTCCAAATCGAAACAACGAGAAACAATATGCCCAAGTTTTCTCTAAAGTTGTAATTTTTCTCATTGAATGAAACCTTATCTATCATGGATGCTCCCTTCTTTGATTACCCAAATCAAATTCCAATAATTTTTTACTCCTAAAAAAAATAAAACCCAATAAAAACTAGGAAAACCAGATTCAGAGTAACACACTTACTGATTATTCCAAGCTAAGCAATAATTAAAAAAAAAAAAAAAAAAACAATAACTAAAAAAAGGGGAAAAAAAAAAGTTTTGAAATTACCAGAGAGGAAGAGAATCTGAAGAATCATCACCATCATCATGATTATGATTATGAACAATTTTCTGGGTGATAACCGTAGAGGCCCAAGAGGAACCACCGGGGTTGGAGTGGAACCGAACCGGAGACTGGACGTAACCGATAACGTAGACGGAGTTGGCCACCCTTGCCTGGAACGGAATCTAGCCGGGCCTAGCCCAATCGGCCGCAGACGGCGACGGCGACGGCGACTGCGGTGGTGGCACGGTGGGTTGTGGTGAGAAGCGGGTACAAGAGAGCGGCGGAGAGTCGGGAGATGTTGAAACGGTGATGGGTTTGGGTTCGGAGGGGTCGGAAGGTTTAAAGGGTTTGGTGATTTGGTGGATTTGGTGGCGTAGTGGGACCGGAGATTGAAAAGGAGAAGCCGGTGGTGGTTTGTCGTTGTTGTTCTAAGCTCCGAGATTGATTGGAATACAGATTTCATTTTTGGGTTTTTATACTTGACAATTACAAACAAAAATGAAGTTTATGTCTGCTGTTCTGTCTATCTGAAATGTTCACTATCACTTCCCCAGCAGAGTGTTGTACAATCATCCCTTGAATTTCTCGAATTTAATAATTTAGTCTGTAAATATTTTTTTTCTTAATAATTTTAGCCTCTTAAACTTTAGAATTTTGACTACGTCATTCTTTTTTTTGTTTATGTCCTTTAAATTTTATGTCATTTTTTTGCGCGAAACTTATAAGTGACAACTCAAAAAACAATGTTGATAATTTTTACTTAATTGTAATACAAATTTAAATAAAAATAACAAACACTATCTTTCTTGCTTTATTATGTGCAAATCGCATGTAAAAAATTGTCATGCCTTATATTTTGTTCTTGTTCAGAAACAATATCCTGCATTTTAAAATTTTAAAATTTCTCATTCTCTAATTACATTTAATATATAAATTTATATAATTTCTCGATCAACACGTGATTTTATCTAAAAATATACAAAACACACTTAAAAAGAAAAACTAAAATTAAGAGGGATTTACTTTTTTGTACAATGCATTTTACTTTTATTCAAAATGTATACCGTGCATTTTGAAGTTATTTAATACATATATATATATATATGTATACGTTTTTTTATTAATACTAAATTTTGACATAAACATACCGAAGATATTCTTAAAATTAAAGTTGAAAAATAATTGATAAATTTGAATTTAATGGTATTTAATTATGGCATTTTAAGGTCAAAATGAAGTGTTAATCAATAATATATATATATATATATATATTTGTGTATTAAATATAATAGAATCATGTACTTTTAAAGTTGAAAAATAATTGAGAAATTTGAATTTAATGGTATTTTTGGCATTTAAAGGTTAAAATCAAGTGTTAATCCAAAAATTTATAGATTTGTGTATTAATACAATAAAATGATCTAAAAATACATGATTTTAAGATATAAGATACTTTTTAAATAAAAACAAAGTACATGATATAAAAGGTGAATGAGAGGAGAGAAGGAGAGGGAGCAACGGTAGAGTAGGCAGAGCAACGGCAGAGTAGGCAGAGCAATGGTGGAGTAGGCGAGAGCAACAGTAGAGTTGGCTTTTTTACTTCTATATATGGGTGTTTCCCAAGTTTTTTTTTTTTTTTTAATAAATAAAGACTGTAACGCCCCGACTTCCCATGCCGGGTCGTCACCTTACTTACATACTTAACTTAAACTTGCGGAAAATTTGGGAGAAATTTTTCTTTTTTTTCTTTTAAACTTTAATTTAAAACTTTGAACTTGAACTTCATTCTCAAACTCATACTTACTGATAGGTACTTACTCGAGTACCGAACTTTCAAACCCTCCTTGAAGGCCATCATAATCAAATTGTATACCAAACCCGACTTAATGCGGATTGGTACCACAAGAGGCAACTTGCTTGCCATACATACATAAACTTTGTCATTCATACTTAAAACATCATGAAAATGTGAAAACCATTTTTCATTACAACATATTTTATAGAGTATATATTTTTTTTTCAAAATTCGTGGCAGTGTCCATCCCACATTTCACAGTCCGCAGCACTAGCCTTCCACAGTATTGTATCAGAGATTGCTGGCAGGTTACTTACCTACAGCATAGACGTAAAACGTGAGCTTTCGCTCAGCAAGTACAACTGTTACATCCGCGACGCAAAACACATATCATTATGCATGAACCAATTATGACCTCTTATGAATCAAATATGGATTCATAATTTAGCTTAGTTCTATTTCTTTACTTATCATGTGTGCTCGTACCGTGGTACATAGCCAATGAATGGTTGAAGGCGGCAGTCCGTTTTAACTCAAACCATGAAACACAAAGTTTAACATGGAGTAGTTTAGGTAGCCATCCAATCCAACTCAAACCATGGACCATACCATTTAAACCCGCCTTTGTGGCAAGTCGGTACGACACAACATCTTACTTGTCTTGTTCTTACCAGGTGGTTTAACATTAGTGAACATGCTTCATGATGTCACAATATTATAACATATAACATAACATAACCTCATTCATAACATATCATAACAGTACACGCCATAACATATCATCACATGCCATAACATACCATCACATTAGGCAAGTAACAACAAAGGGCCTATGCTGTAGGCGGAGTTGTACTTACCTCTCTTGCTATGTCCTGTGTAGTGTTGCTCCTTTTCTGAGTACAGCTGCAGGTTCCCTCCTGCTTGTTGAATGACATAGGTGAGGTTCTAATTAGTATTGTGGAATGTTGGTGATCTAACCAACATGCCTACATAATCCTAGTTGTATGTCCCCGATACCTGATATCTCACTTGGTCACGATTAGTCATCCTATTGTTTAAGAATAATCAAACTTTAATTATTCCTTAAGAGGCTACGTTGGATAATCTCTTGGGCTAGGCCCTTGACATACCGCTAGGTTTTCTTAAAAACCTTGGGCTTTATTCTTGTCCATATTTATTGGGTTACCTTAATTAACCTTATATCTTAGCTCAAACGGGTATCCTTTAGGGTTATATTGGGTAACCCTTAAGGTCAAACTAAATCCACTTGTTAGTCAATCAAAGTTAACTATGGTCAACAATGGTCAACTTTGGTCAACTATGGTCAACCCTTGTTGGGTCAACCTTTGGGCCTTGGGCTTGATCCAGTAACTCGGGTATAACTCCCGGTTACCTTTCGTAAACTAATCGCTTGCTATACTCTAGCTTGAAAAATTCATTTTCCTTACTTGGAAAATTTAGGGAAATTAATCCCAAAACTTCTTTCTTAACTTATAAAAATCCTTTACTTAAATCGTAAAAATCCAAACTCTTGGATTAGTGCTTTATAAAATCATTTGAGGTTGAAAACTGCCCTTGGAATAGTTTTCCATAATCAAAACAATAGTTTGTAGTAGAAAAACAGTTTTCTAGAAACATTTGTAAAGCTAGTGGTGCAGGAATTTTCGGATTCCCTGCGCACCCTTCGAAAAACGATCCCAGTTTAAAAATTGGTTCATAATATGAAAAAGTTTTCTTCACAAAAGTTGTAGCTCTCGAAAAATGCTAAAACTTTTGTGTTTTGCAAAAATTCCAATTCGGCCTAGATTCGTCCCAGTTTTTGTTTGAAACTGGCTGACCCCGAAAAACTGAGTGAAAACTGGGTCTGGGGATCGGCCATGGGTTTTGGGGTAAACGGAGACCATTGGGGTCTCATTTTGGGAAACGATTTGCGGTGTCCCCTAGGAAAAACTCTTCCGAACAACTTTCATGTTTTACGTTTCACCCAATTCGGCCTCTAAAGGCCTTAAATTTCCACTTTCCCGAAACTGGCCAGTTTGGAATTCGAATTGGCAGTTTCGGTTGTTAAGTCCGGTTTACGTCCTATTTCGCGCAAACTACCTCAACCGAACTTGCGGGAGCCTAGATAGCAAGCATGCAGCGTATTCTATCGTCCCACATGAACAATCATGCAGCTCTAACGGGTCCATGCAAACCAAACCCAAAAAGCTCTAATCCTAGGTTTGCAAGGTTCTAACTTTTGCATCTCATTCAAACAAGCATCAATCATTCACCCTTAAGCTAGCAGCCAAACATGCACTGCCTAGGGCAGATTTTGGACCAAGAAAATCAGGGGACACACAACCATTCACATCTAGCATGCAACCTATCAACCAACAAGCATAAATCAAGAAGCAAGGCACAAAATCAAACCATCCACCCTTAATCACCTAATCAAGCACATACTAACCAAACTAGGGCAAGAAATTAGAATGGACTTATGTCCTTACAAAACCAACTTGAATCACAAATAAAATTCCAAATTGAACTCAATGGAAGGATTAGGGCTCAAGGAAGTTACCTTAGATCAAAGTTAGGGTTTGAAAATTGCAACTCCCCTTCCTCCCTTGCCTTCCCTTGCCCACGGCTTCAACCTAGTTAGGGACCCAAAAATTTTGGTTTGGCCTCAAAATTTGTCCTTCACCTAAGGCTCGGCCACACCACCCTTGTAACACCAAAAATTACAGTTTTTCAACTACTTTCCCCTGCTCAAAACAGTGGCTGCCCTAGACCAAAAAATGATCTCAAAACTGGTTTTTGATCTTGTTTTCGGTTGATTGAATCAAACCCGAATTGACCCTAACTTTTCCCCTTAAAATTTTCAGTTTCTCTCTTGGTTTCCCTGAACTCAATCATTCGGCAGCAAGCCTAGAAAAGGGCTGGGAAAATTTCTCAAACTCTCCCCTTAGCTTCCCCTTGCAAACCGAACACTAATCTAGGCTAAACTCCCTTGGATTTTCAAATTTTTTTTCTTGGTTCTCTCTCCTCCTCTCTCTCTCGGATTTTCTGTAGAAAAATGACAAGAGTTTGGCCAAATTTTCTGATTTAAATGATTAAATGCCACCCCTATTTATAGGCAAATGCAAACTTTCCAAAAATTACATTTTAGCCCCTAAACTTTGAGAAAATCATGCAATTGGCATGCTAGGTGTCAAGGTGGCCGGCCAAGACTTGGAGAGCAAGCAAGGGATGACATCATGGCTTACATCATCGCTTACATCACCAAATTTCCAAAATTTGCACTTTTGCCCCAAAAATGAAAATTCTTACAAAAATGCCCCCTAGGTGGCCGGTTGCTTCCTTGGTGAACAAGCCAAGCTTATCTCATCATGATGACATCATGTGCTTACATCATCAATTTTCCAAAATTTACACTTTTACCCCAAAAGTGAAAATTTTGACATTTTTGCCCCTGAGGTGGCCGGCCTTGTAGCTTGGAGAACAAGAAAGAATTTTCTAGAACAAGACACGTGTCTTTAAAGGCTTGGTTCATGGAATTATGATGTCATAAATCCAAATAAGATGATGTCATAATTCTAAGATAGGGTGACATCATCATAAGGCCTTGTTTGGCTTTTTCCTTAAAATGCAGTCTATTTTCTTGCTAACACAGATATATCCAATATTGTGTTTACTAATACACAGTATAATTCAGTACTGTTATACTTGACTGCAGTCCAAAATTTATCTGCGTAAAAATGGACTGTAAAAATTTTCTTCTTATTTCTGAAAGTCATTAGGACTTTGATATCCAACTTAGTGTGCTTGATTTTTCTAGGGTGATCTGATAGCTTATTCTAGCTATCTTGTCTGAAAAGACAATTTTCGCAGTATATTTCCAATACTGCTTATCCCATTACTGTACAGTCATACCTTTGACTGTTCTTGGTCAACCCTTTGACTTTTTAGTCAACTTTGACTTTCTTAGTCAAACTTTGACCAACATGAAATCATGAAATTTCATCACGTCATTTTCCTTAAAATGCCTTATACTAGGCTAAGTAATCCATCGTTGAGTCTCGTAGTTAATTAACCGAGAACTCAAACTTATATCGATATTTCATTCCAACATGATCTAGACTTAAGTTTTCCTCATTCAAAGGAAATCTAGAGTCATAAAAATTCGGGTTATTACAAAGACATTGTATTATATTATTTTCAAGAATATCTAAATACAACCGACTACTTCTGGAGCTACTGAAGACCATGGTGATGACCAAGAAGATCAATATCAGTTGATAATCAAATGATTTTACATTAGTAGCATAGTTGGCTTCATTGTTACATCCTGGAGATACAGATACTTCAAGTTGTTGAATAAGGCAGGAGATTGGCTTTAAGTAACTGTGACAGTGAACAAGACAAAACTCCTGATGATCATCTAAGAGCTAATCGGTAAATATTCACTCTCTCTTATATGGTTTTTGGAAAAGTTGTTTTTACACCTTTTGCTGTTTTTCTTAAGTTTATATTTCAACACTTTTACCATTGGTCATATTACTGCCTACCATCTTTGTTAGGAGTTCTGACCTCTCATAGAGCAACATAGCTTCTCTTCGAACGCATAACATGCTTAACAGAGTGGAGATCTTTTTTGTTGCTTGCAATGCGTCAGAAGTTTTCTTCAACAAATAATTTGTAATATGTAAGGATTGAACTGCAATTGATCGTCATAATTATTGCGCATTTTCTTACATATGATTGTGCAATGTAAAATTATTGAACTTTCTTTCTTTCTTCTATAAGGACTATGATTGGCGTGGTGTAAACTGTCATGTTTGTGTTTTGAGACTCTGTTGTTAGTATTGTTTCTTTAACTTTATATTGCTCTTTTGGAATGCTTGGCACATTGTGCTGTAATGTGTTTGGTGTCTTGTATTGGAATGCATTTTATTACCATGTTACAATGCGTGTTTGGTTTACAATGTAGCTTGTGCAGACATTACATGTGTTTTCTTTCAAGTTTCATCGGCAATACAAGTAACTTTGAAAAAAGAGTTTACCCAAATTTCTCTACTGAAGAAAATAAAAAACACAAATATAGTTCATTCTTTGTGTTGATATACCGAACAAATATCTCCATGAACTAAAACTCATTTGAACAAAGGTTTTTAAATTTGCCAAATTGTCACCAAAAGAAAATATGCATCTTAGTCCCTTTAAAAAAAAAAAAAAAAGATGAGAGAGAGTAAACAAATATATTAGAGAAGTTTAGTATATCCAACTAGGTTGGCAGCCACTGAACAAACTCATCTTGTATCAAATCTCTCACTCTAATTTATTTAAGGTTTTTTTTTTTTTTTTTTTTTTTTTATTTTTTTTATACATTGTGTTTTGCTTTTATTCACAAAACTTATCTTGCATTTTGAAGGCGTGAGATTACATTTGCATAAACTTATACCTCCTCTCAATGAAAACTCGATTTTAACTGCTAAAATAACTAGAATATCCTTAAAAAGAGACAATAAATTTCAAAAACTCTACAAAGGTAATATAGCCCATTTGGCTCTTGTTCTAAAAACAGTGATTTGGAAAATTTAGTATTAAAGCATTGAGTTGAAAAAAACAGATTTGATTTTGATTTTTTTTTTCTTTTTTAGGGAAGATCTATGGTGGGGGACGTTACTTTTCCCCATGACATAGAAGAAATAGCAACCATTAACATATCATTTAAAGCAAAAACAAAAACATCATTTTATGTGGGGTAAATTGTTGGATTGGTCCCCAAATTTTTAAGTAAGTGAGAGTTTGGTTTCTAAACTTTATTTTTTAGTAAAAATACCCCTGAACTCTTAAATTTGGTGAGCGTTTGGTCATTAATATTTTTGTTTTTCGCCAAAATACCATGCAACTCTTAAAAAAGGTGTATCTTGGTCCTTCCATTAATTTTTTAAAGGGGGGTGGTGTATGACGGTGGAGTGACATTGATGAAGGAAGTCGTCACAGCTCGTAGAAAATGACAAAGGACTTCATTTTTTGAACAAAAGTACTATATTACCCTAAAAAATCAATAAGTTCAAAAAATCCCCAACAAAAAATAATCTTTAAAAAAAAACACCAAATCATAAGTAATCAAAAATAAAATAAAATTTCACAAATAGACAAATGAAATATGGTTTTTATTTATTGTCTTTTATTTTTAATTGATTTTTCTCTTCACAGTAAACAACATTTTTGTTTCTCTCTTTATCATTTTTTTCCTGGTTTTTAAAGATTTGTGAGGTTTTTTTTTTGGTTGGATATTGCTTTGAGTTTATTTATTTTTTAGGATAACAAAATACTTTTGTTCAAAAACAAATATTTATCATCGTACTCTGCTAGTTAAGGTGACCTCTCCCGTTGGTGTCACGCCATCGTCATACCCTCACCTTAATCCAAAATTTAACATGAGGACCAAAACACACATTTTTTTAAGAGTTTAAGGGTATTTTAACAACAAATAATATATTAGGGACCAAAATCTTACCTACTTAAAATTTCAAGGGTACTTTTACCAAAAAATAATAAAGTTTAGGGACCAAACTCTCACCTATTTAAAAGTTCAGGAACCAATCCAACAATTAACCATTTTATTTATTTATCTATTTAAAAAAAAGAAAGAAAGAAAGAAAGATGAGGAAATTGTCATATTAGAGAAAAGAGCTCGGTCAGCTTGCAGATGAGGTACAGGCAAGGTTCATATGGCTAATATGCTAGAGCCGACGCCATTAAAATTTGGAGCAGCTATGTTGATGGACGGAAGAGAAGTAAGAAAGAGTTGCTCATGGGCAGAGGAGAGGGGGTTTTTTATTTTTTTTAATTTATTTATTTTAAACGTGAAACTAATTAGAAAGAATTCCTTAGAACAACAAAAAGCTGGATGTGGCACTCCCCTTTCAGGACACTACTGTGCAATTAAATAGACCTTTAGACGTGTCTACAAGGTGAATCTCTTCTCCGGCCTTCAACTAAGCTCTATAGACTCTCTCCCCTAAAAATATTAAAAGTAATAATCAACAAAAGAACTAACATTCAAGGTGATTAATGGTTCCCGTAGACTGATTGAATCCAAGAGAGAAGAATAGCAAGGAAGACTAAAAGGTAAAAATGTCGACTGTTGTGTGGATGATTGTGGTAGATCAAAGGCGAAGGAAACTGTATATATGAAGCCAATAAATATCTACAATTATATTAAATATTGTATGATTATTTTATATAAGAGCATCGATAATATTTTGAGTATTTTAGAAAATTTTTAAAAACGTAATTCAGTTGCGCTCACCCAACAGGCGGAGGGTCTATAGACATGGGAGTATATGAGAAGGTGTCCATGTAATTGTCGTGAGTGATTTTGTTAAGTTGGTTAATGGAATAAGAAAATAATGTGGTAAAGTATTAGGAAAGTAAAAAGGGTGGTGTGAAATTTTTTGCTTGTGGCCGAAGATTGGGAATCATGGTTTGAAGAATAGAAAGTTTTGTAAATTTGCCAAATTATTGCCAAAAGAAAATATCTTTATTAGTCCCACTTTTTTTATTAAAAAAAAAAAAGGAAGAAAGAGAGTAAACCATTATATCAGAGAAGTTTAGCGAGTAAACCATTAATAAATCATTTAATGGTTAAGATGGTTATAAGCGCACCATTATTTGTTGTGTGAAAAGAACATGTGACTAAGAGGGAGTGAAAATAAAATAAAAACAAAAACATCATTTTATTTTATTTTTTAAAAAGAAAGATGAGGAGTTTGTCATATTAGAGAATAGAGCTCGGTCAGCTTGCCGGCGAGGTTCATATGACGAGGTGCGTCTCACCGAAGAGGATTAAGAAGAGTGCAAATCCTTTGTTTTTTATTTTGATAATTTTACTTATTTACTTATTATATTTATTTTTTTACTAAAAAATAGTCAAGTGTGAAGGTTTTTTTCCCGCCTAAAGAGTTAAGTGTGAAGTTAGTTTCAACGATATTGTTTCCCATCATTAATTGTTCACTTCTTCTTGAGAGATAAAATAGAACGTTTATAAATGGATGGAAGGGAAGGAAGAAAGAGTTGTTCATGGACAGATGAGTGTTTTTTTTTTTTTTTTTGGTTATTTATTTTAATCGTGAAAATAATTGGAAAGAATTCCTTAGAACTACTTTCAGGGCACAAGGAGACGAATTTTTCCCCCTGTCACATGGAATCCTACTGTATAAATAGATCTACAATGTCAATATATCTCTCCGACCTCTAACTGAGCTCTCTAGGCTCTCTCTTTATTAGAATTAATAATGTTATAATCAAGAAAAGAACTACTATTCGACATGATTAATGGTTCTCATAAACGGATTGAGTTTAAGAGAGAAGTATAGCAAGGAAGACTAAAAGGTAAAAAATATCAACTGTTGTGTGCACGTTAGTGGTAGATCAAAGGCGAAGGAAACTATATGTATTGTGTCAATAGATATACACAATTCCATCTATTAAATATGTTTGATTATTTTAAATAACAGCATCAGTAAACTTTCGGTTGTTTTATAAAAAATTTTAAAGCCTAATTCAGTTACGAGCTCACCCAACAGGTCCGGGTCTATAGACATGGGAGTACGTGTGTGTGCTTTGGATGTCTAGAATGGGTGAGTGATTTTAGTTGTTGGTTAATATATTTGGAAAGTAAATGAGGTTGTGTGATATTTTTTGGTAGTGGCCGAAGATTGGGAATCATGGGAAGTATGGGTGGAAGAATTAGAAAGTGGGGTTGGTGAGAGATTATGATAAAGCTTTGTAATTTTCCTTTTTTTTTTTTTTTTTTAAACTTATTGGTCGAAAGTACCAATTCTCTCATATTTTTTACACTATAAAGATGTTTTCACAATCACATATCAAATTCTTGATAGGGACAATCAAATCAAATTCTATAAATGAAGAATATAAATTAGAATATTTGGTTTTAAAATTGTAAAGATAGATATCAGGATTATTATCTTTGTTGTTTAATTTAAGTATAAATTTATTTTTTATCTCTTAGTATTATTTAGAAATTTGAATATATAGATTCTCTTATTGTTTTTATTACCTATAAATATAGCCTAATTATGGTAATTTTAGGAAGAGTTGATTATGGATTAACAAATGCCAATTAGTTTCTACTTTCGTCCACTTCAATTCTTATACTTATTTTAATCTATGATATTGATTCCAACTCTTCAATGTCAATCCTTCATCACTTTCATTCAATCTCATCCAGATTAAGTGCACTTGCAATCATTTCTGACGAGTAATATAATAGATTACTATTGATAATTTACTAGAATCCTTTCTACCTGAAAAATTTTATCATTTCTGAAGAGTAATATAATATATTACTATTGACAATCTACCAGAATCCTATCTACCTGAAAATTTTTAATTTTGCCCCTCGAACTGTAGTACCTATGCCATTTTTGTGCCTTAATCTTTGGAAACTGATCTTGAATTTCCCACCCCAAACATTACTACGTTATCTAAATTTACTTATTCTAGCAATTGCCATGAATGACGTGCTGAAATGGACATAAATTTAAATGCCAATAAAGGGCAACAGTGCAATTGTAAGAACAATCGAAATTCTTTTGTGACCGAAAATCCCAAGTTAGAAGTTGTTGTGACAGAGGTAGAGCATGGAAAATCAAAATCTGTGAGAGTCTCAATTCAGTCCGTAAATATTGAATTTTAAGGGAAGGAAATGAGGTGGCGTGATATGTTTGATAGTGGCCGAAGAATTTTGGGTGTGCATGTGATTTTCGTGGGTGCATTGGATGACTAGAATAGTTGAGTAATTTAGAGAATTGGTCAATGGGATTAGAGAAAGCGTGGTAAAGTATTGGAAAGCTAATGAGGTGGTGTGATATTTTTAACAATTGCGGAAGAATGGGAGTCGTGGAAAATATGAGTGGAAGACTTAGAAATTAGTGAGGTTGGTGAGAGAGTATGAAAGAAAAGATAAATTTCTGTACTATCAAGCCAATAGGAAGATGGAAAGGTGGGATAAACTTTAGCATAATACTCAAGTTTCACGTGTCAATTAGGGGTGTTCATGGATCAAATTAGACGGATTATGATCTATCTATAGTCCAATTATCATGACCTTTTGATTCAAAGAATCCCAATGCATAATAGTCCCAATCTAGACCGTAATCATATTTCACAGATTCAATACATAGACTATAAAAACTTAAATAAACATATTAAAATATAAAATAACTCAATAAATAACAACAAAATCAAATTCAAGATTGTAAATATAGGCGTAGCAGTCTATTACAACAAATAAACATCAATTAAAAAAAAAACAAGTAATGAACAGGTAGTTCATGAAATTAAATGAGATAAAGATAAAATTATGTACCGATTTAAAAAAAAAATGATAGTTGCCAAAAATATAGTAACATTTACAAGTTTGTATATCAAGTTTATGAGTCTTAGCTCTGCGGCCTATGAAATCGAGCAAAGGTACTCATTTCTAAAGAATTTTATCATTTCTAAAGAATAATCTAATAGATTACTTTTGATAATCTATCAGAATCTTTTCTATCTGGAAAACGTTACCAAATTTGCTCATTTCTAGCAATTGCCATGAATGATATGCTGATATGGACGTAAATTTAAATGCCACTTAAGGGCAACAATGTAATTGTAAGAAGATCCGGTAGGGTTTTGTTAATTCCTTTGTGACCGAAAATTCTAGGTTAGAAGTTGTTGTGACAGATACAAAGGAGAAAACTCCAGTCCTATAACTTCTTTGGCTCTAAAATCATGAGAAGAATTCATCATGATAGGTAACGAAGGGGAGCTGTTTTGGTGAGGGAAAGTGAGTGTAGAGATGGGGAATGGAAAACCACAATCCATGAAAGTCTCAATCCAGTCCGTAACTATTGAATTTAATTTAAGGGGAGGAAATGAGGCGGTGTGTGATATGTTTGATAGTACTAGTCCAAGAATTTTAGGTGTGCATGTGATTTTCGTCGGTTGTAATGGATGACTAGAAGTCTAGATTATGTATTCATTAAAAAAAAAAAAAAAAAAAAAAAAAAAAGGTCTAGATAAGGTGAGTGATTTTTTTTTTTTTTTTTTTTAATTTAAGGGTTGGTGGATTTAGAGAATTGGTCAATAAAGCGTGGTTGGAACGCAATTGAGGAGGCATGCTATTTTTGATAGTGGCTGAAGAATGGGAATCGTGGGAAATATGAGTGGAAGACTTAGAAAGTGGGGCTGACTCGAGAATTTGAAAGAACGGACAAAGTTATTGGGAATCGTGGGAAATATGAGTAGAAAGAATATGGAATTGTTTGATGTAGAAAGAATATGGAATTGTTTTAAAAATTCAATTTTATCGAGTTCTTTTAGTGCTACACGAGTTTAATACCCGTGCAATGCACGGGGAATGAAGAAAAAAATAAATAAATAATTGAGTATTATATGATAAAAACAGTTGGTTAAGATAAATATTATAATTATAATTAGTATAATTCTTTTCAAAATCTTTCTTAACAGTGAAGATGCAAAATCAAAATGACAATAGTACTAATAATAATAAAAACGAAAAGCAAAAAAGAAAAAATTTTTCTGTAGTTATACTCATTTAAAGAAAAAAATTAAAACAAAAATAAAGCAGAAAACAAAAAAAAAGAACAAAAATCTTTAAACTCAAAAGAACCGGAAAAACTAACCCTAACAAAAACATTATAACAAAATAAAATATATATCCAATTTTCTCCTTTTTTTTACTATTTTAAAAAAAATTTATCAGGTTATATACATGCAAAAACTAAAAAAAAAAAAAAAGATTTTTAAAATATAAAACAAAAAAAAAAATTGCATGCAGAATCCTTTAAAAAAACGTGGGGTCTTTAAAAAATAGAACAAAAGAAACAAAAAAGACAAAAAAAAAAAATTGAAATAAAGATAAAAAATTTAAAGTAAAAAATCATTTAAAAATAAAATTAAAAAAAAAGACAAAATGAGCAAAAACACAGTACAACAATAGATCAGAATTTAATGTCTAAAATTTTGCATAAAAAAAGGTAAAAATAATATTAAGAAAAAAAACTCTAAATAGGGATAAAACCGGCAATACACTGTAGAAAAAAGAAAATGAACTAAAAAAGAGACGTGAAACGGTAATTATACTGTGTGGGCAGCCGACAATTTTTGCATAATAGGGGTAAAAATGTAAACTCACTGTATATGAAGGAAAACCAACTAAATCAGAGGGGTAAAAAAGTCTCTGCACTGTAGACAAAACAGTAAAATATGTGAGGACAAAACCGTCCTTTCACTGTAGATAAGCTAAAATCAACACATAAGATAAGGGCAAAATCGGTAATTTAATATAGAAAAAACAGTTACTGTGTATTACAGTAAAAAAAAACTATACAACAAAAGCAACAAAAATTTAAAAAAATAAAATAAAAATCACTGTTTATTAAACAGTGAAATATTACAATCTTTTATTATAACAAAACAGTAAAAGTTAAAAAAAAAAGTGTATTCACTGAACAGTAAAACAAACCAGCAAAGGGGGGGGGGGACAACAACAACCGTAGCAAAGAAAAAAAAAAAAAAAAAACCGTAGCAGCAAAAAAAAAAAAAAACACTATTTATTAAACAATAAAAGATTACATTAATATGCAGCAGCAGCCAAAAAAAAAAAAATACTATTCACTGGTAATTTCCTTTAATATATATAATAATATTAAATATAAATCTGACAATAAGTACCAAATCCACTGTACCTTGAACAGTAAATTACTGTTCAGTAAACAGTGGAGGACAGAGCATCCACTGTATAGTGAACAGTATTACTGTTCAGCAAAATATCTGAGGAGGGGTAAAATGGGCATTTCACTGTGCTGATCCAAGAGAAGCCGTTGTTTTGGAGGGCAGAAAAGTAAATTCACTGTGTAATAATTACTATTCACTAAACAGTAAGATTCCCCATCTTTTTAGTGTATTACCAGAGAAGAAAACAGTAGAGAGAAAAAATAGAAAAGAGAATGGGCGGCAGAAGAGAGAAGGCGAAAAGGCAGATGGGCAAATAGGGTTTGGAGGATATTTTCGGCAAGTCACTGTACAAACAGTATCCGGCAGCAGGGAACCAAGGGCAAATCCGTCCTCACAGCAATTTGAGGTTTGAGGGCAAAATCGCCCATTCACTGTGCACTCCCATCCGGTAGGAGAGGAGCAGAAGGCCAAAATCGTAATTACACTGTGTGAAACTGTTCGTTACTGTAGCTTGAACTGCGAAAAAAAAAAAAAAAAAAAAAGAAGGAGAACACTGTGATGTACTGTAGAAAGAACAATAAAATCATCTTCTCCTTTAGTATATAGTAATAATTTCTTTTTTTTTATTATTATTTATTTTGACATGATTTTTAGATTAAATTTAATATCATAAATATACAATATCAATAAAATTAATTCACACTGTAGAAATTTTTTGTTTTAGAATGGGCAAGGAAAAAAAAAAAAAACACATACATTTATGTCAATTTAACACAGTTAACTGAACCTTATGTCATTTTGGGTCAACAACTTTCTACTATACTACTTTTGACTAGAGATATGAATGTAATGGCTAAAAAAACTACTTTTTGACTAGAGATATGAATGCAATGGTGTAAAGAAAAAAAAAAGAACTACTTTTCCATCATATTATGATTTAAATGACTTCCTATTAAGGTGCGTGTATATCGGGATAAAACCAAAAGACTTGGAAACAAATTGGAGTTGGCTACTTTCCCTCATATTATTTTTCTTAGAAACTAAAAATAAAAAAGCTATAGGTTGCCATCCCTATTTCAATTATTAGATCAACTTTTTAACAATATGATTTATAACAAAAAAACAATTATATATGTCACACTGTAAATTTTAATATGGATATTGACAATCATTAAACATTAAACTAATAATATCAAACAATAATATCTGCTAATTAGATAAAAATCCAATTCTTATCATTAATTTTTCTTCTTTTTTGTTTTTTCGGTTGCCAAACTATTAATAACATGAGCTGAAGTTAAACAAAATAGATTATAATTTATAAGAAAACACAAAAGAAACTAGTAACAACCATACGAAATATATGCAAACATAAATATAAGACAAATGCATGGACCTACATAGGAGCTCAACTTGCGTAGATATTGGAATTGCTTTACAACTCTTTGATAGTCTTCTGTCTAATAAAAATTTCTATATAGATCAGCAAGAAAAATTGATTGCCAACGATATCATTAATAACCCGCCTTAGCTGGAGTACAATAGATATTAGTCACTCGATAGAGCTTAAACTTTAGAGAATATTCGTACAGCATACATTTTTAATTATGAGAATTCTTTAGGAAAGTAGGGAATTATTTTAAATCATTAAATCTTATTGAATTTTATCATTTATATATATATATATATATTATTATTATTATTTTTTATGTGATTTTTTAGATCAAATGAGAAACATATATTGTTGAGAAAAATAAATTACCCTGAAAAGTTTTGGTTTATGGGACGGGCAAAGAAGGAAAAAAAAAAGGCCATCCATGTCAATTTAACAAAGATATACTTGAACATATGTCATTTTGCGTCAACAATAACTTTTGACTAGATATGTGAACGCAAAGAAAAATTGACACAAATAACTTTTGACTAGATAGAGACATGAGTTCGTATTTGATGGGGTAATCTGAGCTAGACATTTTGGGTAGACTTCTCGTTATATATTCCAGGATTAACGGAGTGATTATTCCTAAACCACACATCTTTCATTTGTTCTGATGATGCCCATTATTGTCAGGATGAATACACCAAACAAAAAAAATTTCATGCTTTTAGCAATTCTGATTTCCCTCAAAGGTGCCTTGGGATCTACTGCTTCAGGAGAGGGAGAGCCAAGTGCAACAACCAGGTGCAAACAAGCAGAGAGGCATGCACTGCTAGAGATCAAGGAGAATCTCCACGGACGTGATGTCGGTTTTCTTTCGTCTTGGGGAAATGGAGATGAAAGAAGAGAGTGCTGCGACTGGATTGGAATTCGGTGCGACAACAAATCTGGTCATGTAATCAGGCTTGATCTCTCTCCTTCAACTCATGATGGCCCCGGATTTTATGATCTTGAAGGTAACCTCAGTTCCTCCTTGGTTGACTTGCATTATTTGCAGTATTTGGACCTAAGCTACATTAACTTTAGTGGGAACTCCATTCCGAGTTTCATTGGTAGCCTTAGTAAATTAAGGTACCTCAATCTCTCTTCCTCTACCATGTCTGGAAAAGTTCCCCCTCAGCTGGGAAACCTATCCAGCTTGCAGTTTCTGGATCTTAGCTACCAAGATTATTTAGAGATAAAAAACATGGAGTGGGCTTCACATCTTTCTTCTTTACAACTACTTGACCTCAGTCTCACAAACATGAGCTTGGCTCATGACTGGGTTCATGTAGTTAATAACCTTCCTCACTTGAAAATTCTAAAGTTAGGAGCTTCACACCTTCCAGATACAGTTCCTCTGTCTCTTTCCTTTGTTAATTCTTCAAAAGTTCTTGCCATCATTGATCTTTCTTATAATTATGACCTCTCTTCTTCTATATTCAAATGGCTATTCAACTATAGCCATAGCCTTGTTCATCTTGACCTCTCTTCCTGCGCATTAAATTGTTCCATTCCAGAAGCTTTTGAGAATATGGCTGCTCTTGAGTATCTTAATCTTTCCTTGGATGAATTAGACGGTTCCATTCCGCAATCCTTTGGGAATATGACTGCTCTTGAGTATCTTGATCTTTCCTACAATGGATTAGACGGTTCCATTCCGCAATCCTTTGGGAGTATGACTGCTCTTGAGTATTTTGATCTTTCTCACATTGGATTAGACGGTTCCATTCCGCAATTATTTGAGAATATGACTGCTCTCGAGTTTCTTGATCTTTCTTACAATGGATTAGACGGTTCCATTCCGCAATTCTTTGGGAATATGACTGCTCTTGAGTATCTTGATCTTTCTTCCAATGGATTAGACGGTTCCATTCCGCAATTCTTTGGGAATATGACTGCTCTTGAGTATCTTGATCTTTCATCTAATAAGCTTGAACGTGAAATTCCAAAGTCCATTTGGAGAGTATGTACACTACGGGAATTGCGAGCTTATGACAATAGTCTTGCTGGAGAGCTCCATCTTGCGGAATCTTCAACCAGGTGTGCCAATTTCCCATTAGAGGTGTTGGATTTAGGTAATAACCAAATCATGGGGTCGTTACCTAATTTCACTATGTATCCATCTTTGATAACATTGGCTCTTGGCTCCAATAAATTAGATGGAGTCGTATCCAAAAGCATTGGCCAGTTATCTAAATTGGAGATTTTGGATATTTCTGAAAACTATGTTGCCGACGTGATATCAGAAGCTCATTTCTCCAAGCTCATAAACCTAGAGTTTTTGGATTTATCTTCAAACCCAAAGATTGTTTTTGAAACCAGTCCTGATTGGATCCCTCCCTTTCAGTTGGTGGAAATACAACTTCGTTTTGTCAAGTTGGGTCGTCACTTTCCCAAATGGCTCCATACCCAAAAATCATATTCAGTGCTCGACATCTCGAATTCAGGAATTGCAGGTTCTACTCCCGATTGGTTTTGGACTAATCTTTCTAATAAGACTTTGGACATTCATCTTAATCTTTCAAATAATGGAATTAGTACATTAGCTCATGATAATGAGGTAATAGACAATCTGGATGGAGTGAATTTTGAGATAGATTTGAGTTCAAATCAGTTAGAAGGCTCAACACCACTTTTTCTACTCCAAGTTGCAACTTCTCTCTTTCTTTTCGACAACAAATTTTCGGGGCTAAATTCTATTTGCAATGCTACTCAGTCCTTGCCCTTGGAATTCCTTGATGTTTCAAATAATCAATTGTCAGGGGAGCTTCCTGATTGCTGGTCATATGCGGAGGACTTGAGAATCCTTAATTTGAAAAATAATAGTCTAAAGGGAAAAATTCCCATCTCCATTGGTTTTCTAACTCAGATGATCATATTGCGTTTAAGCAACAATCATTTGATCGGGAAATTGCCTTCATCCTTAAAAAATTGTACATCGTTGAGTGTTTTAGACATTGGAGAAAATAAATTATCGGGGCAAATTCCAGCATGGATTGGGAAAAGCACAAATCTTATTGTGCTTAGTATACGATCTAACAACTTCTACGGGAGTATACCTTCACGACTATGTCATTTACAAAGTCTTCAATTGTTGGACTTGTCTTCGAACTGGCTATCAAGTGGTATTCCGACTTGTCTTGGTAATATTACAGCAATGAAAGAAATTGGTAGCTATCCACAATTTGTATCAGTAGGAGAAATTTTGCCGTTTGAAACTTCTTCATATGATAGACGTGCTTGGTATTCGCCAATTCCACCATTTGAAAATGACAAATTACGTCTGGAATGGAAAGGATTGGTGAGAGAATTTAAAAATGTGGGACTCTTGAGGAACATTGATTTGTCCAGCAATAAGCTGATTGGAGAAATTCCCAAGGAAGTCACTGAACTCATTGGATTGGTCTCCTTGAATTTGTCGAGAAACAATTTGAGTGGGGAAATACCCCAAAGGATTGGCGAGTTGAAATCTTTAGATGTTCTTGATTTATCAAAGAACCATCTTTCTGGTCAAATTCCTTCAAGTCTCTCTCAAGTCAGTCGTCTCAGCACATTAGACTCGTCAAACAACAATTTGTTAGGCAAAATTCCAACGGCCACTCAACTCCAAACCCGTGATGCCGCTGCGTATTTTGGAAATCCCGAGCTTTGTGGAGAGCCACTTCCAAAGAAATGCCCGGGTGAAGATGAAACGACTACTTCTAAAGCTACTGAAGATCATGGTGATGACCAAGACAATGAAGATCAGTTGATAACTAAAGGATTTTACATTAGCAGCGCAGTTGGCTTTATCGTTGCATTTTGGGGATTTTGTTTGGCGCTAATATTCAACAAATCCTGGAGATACAGATACTTGAAGTTGTTGAACAAGGCAGAAGATTGGGTTTATGTAACTGTAGCAGTGAACAAGGCAAAACTCCTGAGGATCATCAAGAGCTAATTGGTAAATACTCTCTTTCTCTGTTTTATAAGGTTTTAGGAAAAGTTGTTTCTACGCTTTCTACTGTTTTTCTTAAGTTTATATTTCAATATTTTTACCATTGATCATATTACTGATTACTATCGTTGTTAGGAATTTTGACTTCTCATGGAGCAACATAGCTTCTCTTCGAATCAAGACCACGATTAGCGCAGAGAAGATATTTTTTATTTGCTTACAATGCATCAAAAGTATTCGTCAGCAAATGATTTGTAATGGATTGTCATAGTTACCATGGGTTTTCATATATATAATTGTGCAATGTAAAATAGTTGAGCTTTTTTTCTCGCTTCCAGCATTAGACCTAATAAGGACTACAGATTGGCGTAGTGTAAACTATCATGTTTATGTGTTTTGTGACTCTGTGGTTTGTATTGTTTGTTTTGCTTTGTATTGCTCTTTGAGAATGTTTGGCATATTGTATTGTAATGTGTTAGGTGTCTTGTACTTGAATACATTTTATTATCATAATTCAATGCGTGTTTGATTTGTTATGTAATTTGTGTAAACAGTACGTGTATTTTATTTTATGTTTGTCGGTAATACGAGCAACTTTGAAAAAACGACACCAAAAATTCTACAAAAAAAAAAAATATATATATATATATATATATATAGAGTCAATTTATGGTGTTGATATACAGAGCAACTGTCTCCATTAAAAAATAAAAAAATAAATAAAAATAAAGATCATTACACTAAAGTAAGTGAGGCAAGTTAATTCCTAGGAGTTGTGTATGATCCGGATTATCAAATCCTACTCTGATATATACAGCAGTATTTGATGATTGTATCATCAATAATGAATAATATTTTTTAAAATTTACTGATATTAACAGAAAAAAAATTCAGAATATTAGTATAAATCTCAAACACTTATTTAAATAAGTGGTCGAAATTTTTTATTAATTGGGAAAATGCCATTAACCATAAGAATGCTGCTCATTAGTTCAGATTTGGCCAAACAAGATTTTGATGGGATTTCATCTAAGAGTCTTTTCTAAGAGGTTAGGTAGTTGAATCGAAGTGGAGCTTAATCTTATTATAAGATTTATTATTTCTAATCAAGAAAGTTAAACTCTTATAAACCATGCTTTGTACTTTTACATTTTGCAAGGAAGGTCTTCACAGACTACTGCTTTATCCTACTGGGCTCAGCTCGGCAACAAAAGGCAAGGGATTTGGGTTGCGTGTGCGTGTGGGTGTGAGAGTTTTTTTTCTTTTACTTTATTTTATTTTATTTTTTATTTTTAAGGAGTCATAGACCACATAAAGTTATAAAAATAAAAAGTAATAATGATAATAATAAAAACAAGATAGTGGGTAGGGGAAAAATATATATATATATATATATATATTTATAACAATAATGATGTGACTTCCTGGAGTTTCATAGCTTTTAAATCCCATTATTTCTTTTTGTCTTGATTATCCCTTCTTTCATGGCGATTATATAAAAAACGTCTCTAAAACGTGAATTACAGGCTACAAATTGGAGAAACCTTTATCTTATAAAAATCACTTCACAATCAAATTGAACTAGAGAACAAATCATACATTAATTAAACGCTAACTCTTCTAATTTCGTATTAGGACGAAAAATAAAATGTTCTAATTATATTTACCTTAAGATAATCAAAGTGGTCTCTTTTCTCTCTCATACACACACATATAAATATAGTTGTTATCCAATTTTGAAGAATATAAGTCCTAAAAATATCGACTCAAAAAAAAAATCACAAAATTTCAAGAGAATTAAACGTGGAAACCGAATAAATACAAACAAGAGACAACAAAAGAAATGTTTAGCCTATGATCAGGTCTCATCTTGACAGTTTATCAATTCACACATGTTGGAAAAAGACAAAAAAGAAGCAGAAGGAAAAGAAAAAGAAAAAGAAGGGAAAAGAAATATATATATGTTTATATGATTATAATTTTTTGGTATATTTCTCCCGTACCATCGTTAGCTACATTACGCATATGATAACTAATTATCGGATTGAGGAAATAGTTGAAGTCATATCTAATTTTAAAAGGATGTTTAACTAATTCAACCACATTTTAAATAGTTACTTTTGCTTCTGACTTTACGACCATATTTAAATAATTTGTTATTCTGTCATATCAAATTGCAATTAGTAATTTTTGTTTTTCTTCTAAACAAATAAAATATTGAGATTTTTTTTATTAGGACATAATTCATTTCTAAGATCACTTCTAACTCTAGGCTTTTTACTGGTTAATCCCAATAAAAGCACCCATACTCACGGTTTTTTCCTTTTTCCTTTTTTTTTTTTTTTCTCTCTTTCTATTTTTGAATGAGGACCTCTATAGCGCGATATAAGAACTCCTTATGAAATTGCATGAACATTAATGATTTTCAATAAACTAAATATTAAACTTAACATATAAATATAATTCTTTAAAAGAAATTAAAATATAATTCAAATTAAAAATAGTAAATACATTGTAATTTGATGAACTATTGTGTTCCAAAGAACTATTCAGTAATTTAAATATCAATATTACATTTTTTCTGAAAGTTGCATATAGTCTTTTCTAAATACATCAAGATAAACTTTGGATGAAGTGTTTGCACGTGATACCGTCCAATCATTGTAATTTATACCCCTTAACCTTCTAAATTGTTAAAATATGTCACCTACATATTACATAACACCCTATTAAATTTGTGAGTTTGAAAACTCACGACCAAAAATTTTATGTGCAATAAAAAATGTCAAAATCCAATTCAAAATTTAGTGCAAATCTTACAAATTGAAACACTGAAATTAATGGAAGTTAACGTAATAAGATATATTGTCATAAGTTAGAGAGTTTGAGAGTAAGTTGCCAAATTCAAAATTCGAGAGAATGGGATTCTTATTGTCAAAAGTCGAAAAGTCTGAGGGTATCAACAAAAACTATCAACTTTAGGATATATTGTAATTCGTGAAATTAAATGAGATTAGTATAAAAGTACCAAATTCTGCAAAGTTCTAATATATGGGTGTATGGTGAATGAGTTGAGTTTGAGTTGAGTTGAAATTTTTAAGTTTGAATAGTATTAACTTTTAAAAAAGTAGTTATAAATTTTGTTGATTTTTCAGAAAAAGACAAAAATTGAGATAAAAAAGTACAGTTTAGTTGAAGTGAACCTTGTGTTCCAAACTCCCCAAGGTTTGGTATTTCAAAAGTAATGCCCATTTTGTGTACGTTATACCAAGAAGATCAAGATCAATTGATAACCAAAGGATTTTACATTAGCAGTGCAGTTTGCTTCATCGTTGTATTATGGGAATTCTATTTGGTGTTAATATTCAACAAATCATGGAGATACAGATACTTCAAATCGTTGGACAAAGCAGGAGATTGGCTTTACATAACTGTAGCAGTGAACAAGGCAAAACTCTTGAGGCTTATCGAGGGCTAATCGGCAAATATTCTTTCTCTCTCTCTCTCTCATAAGGTTTTAGGAAAAGTTGTTTCTACATCTATTATTGTTTTTCTAAAGTTTACCTTTCAACATTTTTACCATTGATCATATTACTGATTACTACTATTATCACTATTATTATTAGAGCAGAGAAGATCTTTTTTTGTTGCTTGCAATGCATCAGGAGTATTGTTTAACAAATAATTGTAATATTTAAGGATTGGACTGCAGTTGATTGTCATAGTTACTGCGGGTTTTCTTATATATGATTGTGCAATGTAGAATAGTGTGAACTGTTCTATTTGTGTGTTTTGTAACACTGTTGTTGTTATTGTTTCTTTTACTTTGTGTTGCTCTTTTGGAATTGTTTGACAGATTGTTAATGTGTTTGGTGTCTTGTACTGAAATGTACTTTATTATCATAGAATGTGTGTTTGGTTTGAAATGTAGCTTGTGTAGACATTACAAGTATTTTATTCCAAGTTCATCGGCAATACAAGTAACTTTGGAGAAAATAAAATTTACTCAAAATTCTCTACTGAATAATTTAAAAAACACATATATAGTACGTTGTTTGTGTGGATATACAGAGCAAATATCTCCAACAACTAGAACTCATTTGAACAAAGGTTTTATGAAGTTTCAAAATTATCACTAAAGAAAATATCCATATTAGTCCCTTTTTTAAAAAATAAAATAAGGAAAGAAAGAGAGTGTGAGGTAATTAATAGTTAGTTAGTTAGTTTCAGTGTAACAGATTTGTACACTTGTCTAAATTCTATTGGCTTGAGTCAGAGTTAGTTACAAGCTGTAATAGTATTTATAAACAGTTTTTTATAGCCTCAATTTAGTAATGAAAATCAGGAGAATCTTTCCCTCTCCAAGAGTATCTTTTTCTCTCTCTCTCTAGAATCTTTCTCTTCTTCTTTCTTACATGGTATCAAAGCTTGAAGTTTCATCAATGGAGAAATCTGCTCCTCAGACTCTTGAGTCAACTTCTTCTTCTTCTTCTTCTTCTTGTCGCTTTGTTCCGATCTCCTTCAATCAAGTTTCTTCTGTTAAACATGAAATTCATAATTTTCTGATTTGGAGAAAACAGATCTTCTCTGCGATTCGTGGCCACAATCTCCAACATTTTGTTACTGGAGCTTATGATACACCATTGAAGTACCTGTCTGCAGAAGATCGAGCTCGTGGAATCATCAATCAAGATTTTCTTGATTGGGAACAGCAAGATCAGTTACTGGTGTCGTGGCTTCTTTCTTCCATGTCCACTAGTGTTCTCTCTCGATGTGTGAGCTGTGACTCTTCCTTTCAGATCTAGCGTACGTTAGAGGTATATTTTGCCTCACAAACTCAAGCTAAGGTTTCTCAACTAAAGACTCAACTTTCATAATACTAGGAAAGAATCTTTGAGCATGAACGATTATCTTCTCAAGATTAGGGAACTTGTTGATTTGCTAGCTTTGGTTGATGTTAATTTCACTGCAAAAGACCATATAGATGCCATTATTAAGGGTCTGCCTAGCGAATATGATAAATTTTTCCTCACTATTAATGCCATTTCTGAAGATCATACTGTTGAAGAAATTGAGTCTTTGTTACTTGCACAAGAAGCTCGGATTGAAAAACATAATAGGAATTTGGACCTCTGCTGTTAATCCCTCAGCAAATGTAGCTCATCCTCCAGATGGATTTGGTAGAGGGGATTTTTCTCAAGGTCGCGGTTTTAGTGGTTTTGGTTCTAATAATCCTAGCTTTGGTACTAATCCTGGGTCTAATTTTGGGCCTGGAGATTTTCCCAACTTTAGAGGCCGAGGTTTTGCTGGTGGTCGGTTTTTGAATGGGAATGGTAGAGGTTTTAATCCCTGGAATTCTTGGTTTTCCAACAATAATGGAGAAAAGCCTTCGTGTCAAGTGTGCAACAAGAATCCTAATTTATCAATATCCATGTTACAAGCCATCATATTCAATATCAAATTCAACTAAACCCATCTTCTTCATTCCAACCAATCATTTCATAATCTTGTTTTGTCCTTACGTTTCATTCTTCTAAGTTTCGGTTTTCGACACACAACTAAAAAAGCAAGCACATTTATCTAGTCTCCACAATTTCATCATGGCATGAAACTGAAAGACACATCTTGCTACAAGTGGTGAAAATTTGTAATTGGGAAAAAAATTGTGAAAGCACAAAATATAAAAATAAAAAAAGAATTTAAAACTATTACCAGAGTTCTTCCATATCCCTTGAACGTTATATAGATTGAAAGCCACAGAGCTTTTTGTTGTTCGAACCGATCGATTACCAAATAAAGTAGGGGTCATGTGCCTTAACCTAACGATGTCAAACAATTGACATTAGATTTATTTGACTCAACAACAGTTCACACAACTGTTCGAAAACCTTTCTTTTTAAACAATGATTATCCATCTTCACATCAAGCTTGCTTGGAAACACTAGATATACGTCAACTCCAAATAGAAACAATGAGAAACAATATGCCCAAGTTTTCAAAGGTTAATGATTCTGTATCATCACAGTTTCCTATGTAGCTACATTTTTCTGAAGACATTTGCCAAAAGCAAAAGCAAAAACAAAAACAAAATGGGTATTAGTCATATACCTGAACACTGGCTTGAGCCTGGTTAGCATTCAAGTGAGGTAGACTTGGAGTTAGCTGGCCGTTTATATAGAATCGATCGTTGTCTTTCAGATGGCAAGCAGCAATGTGAGCCAAGTCGCCCTCAAATATGATCGGAACCCTTATATCCCAAGAAACTCAGATTAAAACAGCTTGAACAAATTGAAAGAATAGTACTATAAACGAGAAAGGAAACGAAGCCAAATTACTCAAAACAATTAGTTAAAAAGCAATTCAGCGTGTATAGTTTTCTTAATTCTGAAAATGGCGAATCGTCATCTTCATGGCTAGAAAAAATACAGTCCAAAGAAACAATGCAGGTACAAGAGAAAATTTTCAAAGACAAAAAAAAATTACAATTAGGGTGCTGATAAACATAAAGCAATAGGTTACAATTAAACGAGTGAAACTGTAGCTGAATTACAAAACAGTAACTTTCTACTTTTTTTTTCCTTCTTCTATGTCTGTTATACGTCTCAACCATAATGCAACTCTAACCAGAAAAGAACAAATTACTAGTTATTGCTTTTTTCTTTTTTTCTTTTTCCAAATAAAACTATGCTAAAGATAGTCAACCATAAGTTCAAATCTGTAAAGCTCCCGTCCACGAATCACATTTCATTTACAATTCAGGAGTTCAGGGTTTGAAAGAAAATTTGACTAAAACTATGTTCAATCCTAGTCACCAAAGGATGATTGGACGTTGACACCTCATATTTAGATTTCTACCAGACGACCGAAAAGATCAATCTGGAATGCATAACTCTTGGGGTTTAAGAGTATGTTCGGTAGGAAGGAGGGAAATTAGTAAGGAGGGACCAGTGGATCTCCTAGGTGAGGGAAATAAGGAAGGAGGGGGGTTTCTGTTATGTCGTTTGGTATACAATCTCACTAGGTTAGGAGAGATTAAAATTTGGGTGTTCTGAACGATTTGGAGTCCCTCCACCAATCCCTTCTTTCCTATTCTCTCTCGTACCAAATGACCATAAATGTCAAAACTCTTCCACTAATCCCTCCACCTCTCTCTTTCCCACCTTCCTACCTTCCACTTTTCTCTCCTACCAAACACATTCTAAACACACGAAAATTTCTTGAATAGCAATTAAACAGGATTTTCAGTTCATTTCCATTTCGGTCACGCAAGGAAAGCTTTTAGTCCTATAAAATATTTTCACTAAAGTTGTAATTTTTCTCATTGAATGAAGCTTAATCTATAATGGGTATTTCCTCATTCTTCGATTATCCAAATCAAATTACAATCATTTTTCACTCTTTATAATAATTAAAAAAACCAATAAAAACTAGGAAAACCAGATTCAGAGTAAAACAACTTACTCATTATCCAAGCTAAGCAATTAAAAAAAAAAAAAAAAAACCCTAACTAAAAAGGGGAAAAAAAAAAGTTCAGAAATTACCAGAGAGGAAGGGAATCAGAAGAATCATCAGCATCAGCATCAGCATCAGCATCATCACGATTACGATTATGATTTTGACCAATTTTCTTGGTGATAACCGTAAAGGCCCAAGAGGAGCCACCGGGGATGGAGTGGAACCGAACCGGAGACTGGACGTAACCGATAAGGTTGACGGAGTTGGCCACCCTGGCCTGGAACGGAATCTCGCCGGGCCTGGCCCAATCCGCCGTTGAAGGCGGTGGTGACGTAGGCGGCGGCGGCGGTGGGTCGGTGGGTTGTGGTGAGAAGCTGGTCCAAGAGCGCGGCGGAGAGTCGGGAGATGTGGAAGCGGTTGTGGGTTGGGTTCGGAGGGGTCGGAGGGTTTAAGGGGTTTAGTGGGTTTGATGGATTTGGTGGCGTAGTGGGACCGGAGATTGAGAAGGAGAAGGCGGTGGTGATTTGTTAGTTATTGTTTTAAGTTCCAAGGCTGATCGGCAAACAGAGTTCATTTTTGGGATTTTCCACTGGACAATATCAAACAAAAACGAAGTTTATGTCTGTCTATTCTTTCTGTCTGTCCGAAATGTTCATTCTCGCTGCCAAGTACAGTGGAGTGCGCTATTTTGCATAAACACCCCCTAATTTTTTGACTTTAGTAATTTAGTCCGTAAATTATTTTCTTGACAATCAACCACCTAAACTTAAAAAGTTTTTGACAACATCAGTCTTTTTTACTCACATCCATTAAAATTTATGTAGGTTTTTTCTTTCTTTCTTTCTTTCTTTCTTTTTGCAGGCAACTTACAAGTTACAATCCAAAGAAGACATAGTTTATAAGTTCCACTTAACTGCAATACAAATTTAAATAAAAATAACAAGAATGTCTTTCTTGAGATATCACAAACAAATCACGTATAAAAAACCTGTCCAAATATTATGGGTTATTCATTATTTTTTTATCTTATGTTTTGCTCTTGTTCAGAAATGATACCCTGCGTTTTGAGACTTTAAATTTTATACCGTCTAATTACGTTTAATATACAAATTTATGCATTTTCCCAATTAACACTTGATTTTACCTAAAAATGTATAAAATACACTTAAAAAGAAAAGAGCAAATTACATTGATTTCCCTAAGTTTTATTGAAACACATAGACATCCATTTGATCAAAACATATAACGTCAACATCCCATGATATTTTAAAAAAATTACAGCAACATCCCTTCTATTAATTAACCGTAATAGAAAAAGTTTGACCCTTAGAATTTTTTAAAATACCAAAAGTGGTATTTACTTTTTTTACCCTCCATTTTGTTTTTATTCAAAATGCGTACCATGCATTTTGAAGTTATACCTTAGACTATCTAATGCATACATCTATATTTTTTCTCGATTAATAATTAAATTTTGACATAAGAAATAATAACCTATCAAATTAACATTTCCAATGAGGAGCTCTGGCAATTGGAGCCGGGGACTTTTGGTTATTTATGTTAAAAACAAAAAATGTTCTAATTGAATATGAAAAAAATTATATTAGTATCTCTTTGGAGATCAGCCCCCTAACCAGAGCCAAAGACATATGATCATCGATGTTAAAAACAAAAAATATTATGGTAAAATATGAAAATATTTTACTTTGTCTTCTAGCAACTAGAGTCGAAGAGGTCTAGTCGTCTATGTTAAAAATATATATTATAGTAAAATATAAAATATATCATATCATAATCTTTCATTGAGTAACTTTTTGACCAGAGACGTGCATCAATTTATGTCGAAAACAAAAGAATTTCTAACAGAATGAGGTAGGTTCAATCATATCCAGGTCGAAAAAAGAAATTATTCTTGTAGAACATATAAAAAAATCCAATTAAAATATCTTCGACGACCAGAATATGGTGATTAGTGTTGTCGGAGGTCACGACTAAGAGAGAGAAGGGACGAAGTCGAGGATATTTCTGTCTATTCTTTTTTTTTTTTCCTTTTCCTTTGACTATGTTGGCATTTGTTATTGGATGATACGGAAATAAAACTATAGTATTAGGATGGTACGCACAAATAAAAGGTGACAATAATCCTGTAAATTACTCTTTTTATTACTCTTGAATTGGGATATTTTTGGGTGGGTTGGATTTGGGGGACTAGTGGGTTTACCAGGTTGGGCAAGTTGATGTACAGGCCTTTATGTGTCTTATACTTGGGATTTGATTGTGATGTAGGATCGAGATTGAATAGCTAGAACCAATAATTAGAAGAAGAGATGTAGCTATAGAAAGATGGAAACAAAATTAGAAAAAGAGAAATTAGAGATTTATAGAAGAACAAGAGCTGTAGGGATGATAATAGGACGGAGTGGGGCTGAAAATGCTTTCCCGTGCCCATCCCTACCCAAAAATCATCCACATCCCCATTTCCATATCCGCTTTAATAAAAGTAGGGTTGGGGATGGGGATTCCCCACCGGAAATACTTTTTTTTTATCCGTCTCGTTTCCCATGTATTATATTGTTAACCTTACAAAAGGAAAGTAGTGAACTATGTATCACATTTTTCCCCATATAACTAAAACAAAACTTCCTCACAACTTCTTTTGACAAAAAAAAAAAAAAAAATCCTCACAACAGGATAATTAACTTAAAAGGAAATAAAAAGTTCTCAGGCAAAGAAACGACAAAATAATCCACCAGTAAAAAACACATAAAACATAAAACTTCCCCTTTTTTTTTCTTTTCCACTGTGAGATGTATTTAGCCTGTAAATAATTTGAGTGAGACTTCGTGTGATATTATATGGAAAATTATTTTCTTATTTAAATGCTAAATTTTAACATTATGATAGAAAATTTGGCATTTCATCAAATTAAGTGCTCAGAGTTTTTTTTTTTTTTTTTTCCCTAGTCAATATGAAAGAAAGGGAAAAAAATAGCGTCTTTTCAGGAGCATGCTTAAAACTATATTTTTGAAAAGTTTTCGTAGTCAAAATTATTTGAAAAAAATACTAGAAATTTACTTACTAAAACACTCGAAAATAAGTTTTAAAATCTAGTAAGAAGAGTTTAAATTTTTTTATTAGTCAATTTTTGTGGCTTTAATTACAAACTCCTCTGTAGGGCTAAAGGTATTCTTACATATCATCTAAGTAGATTTTAGATTCATGAAATCAAAAGAAATTTACAATAAGTTCTATCAGAACTAAGAATGGTCAAACGTGCTTGCGGATCCGACCAAGAGCCAGAGCGCAACTAAGTCCATTATTATCAGTTGCCAACTACTTTCCACACGTTATTTTCAAGATGAGTTTCCATGACATTATTAGCCAACTTGTTGCTTGACTATTTTGGAGTAAACTGCACGCTTAATTAATCAAAGCTCAAATATTGGATCTGTTCAGATCGATAAGCTAAAAACAAGCTTAAACTCAATCAAGTGCCATTTTATGGGTAATTAAGAGATTAATCTTAATTACTTGCAAATAATCTTTCAACAAATTAAGTATAAATACGTTTAAACCCCTAGTTCTATTTAAGATGGGGAATTCGAACTCCATATAGTGTGATATATTCTTTGATGCCAAATTATTAATAACAGGAGGACACGTCAAAGACAAAGTTTATCATAATTTATATAAAACCTTTAGAAACTAGAAGCAACTTATATATAAATGTCTCATAACAGAATAAATTTAGTAGTTATAACATTATTTTATTTAGAATTTTGTAATACAGTGTAATTTAGAACTATTAATACAAATGACAAGTATCACTAAAAAAATTTAAATTGGAATCAATTGTTTGTTATAATAACGTACAAAAAAATTACAAGAGCCGTTTTATTAAAGTATTGGATATGAGACTATGAGTATGTAGACAAATACATATGATATGTATATAGCAGCCGAACTTGTAACTTTGCTGTGCACATCACTTGAATTATCTTATATTATATAATTTTTCATTTGGAAAAAGATACATTTTACTTGAATTTTTCTTTCTTTTTCTTGAAGCAATTGTGAAACTATTAATAATAGCACGTCGAAGACAAATTTATTAAAAGTTTTATGAGAACATTAAAAACTAGAAGCAACGTGTATAGCTTATATTTATGTAAACAAAAAGTCTCAAATCAGAAAGCTACATAGGTCAACAGTTTTAACATTTTGTTTAGAACCTTATATTTACTAGTTGATTTACTGTTTATTTAGAGTCTTTATCATTGAAATAGTTAAAATTATCAGAGCACATGATAAATATTACTAAAAATTAGGGTTCGTTTGGTATTCGGGTTGGGTTTGAGATGAAATGAAATTTTTAGGTTGAAATTAGTTAACTTTTTAAAAATTAGTTATAATTTTGTTGATTTTTTTTAATATAAAAACACAAAAAACCATCCGCTAAGCACAGTTGAGTTCAAACACAAACTCAAAGTCAACTTGCATTCCAAACGTAAGCTTTGTATTACATTGGAATTAACTGTTTAATTGATTATTACAATACATAATATTGGCGAAATCCATCACAATTTAATGGAGTCCGAGATATCCAAATTTCACATGGTTTTTTTTTTTATTAATTGCAAATTACATTTATACAAAGGAAAAGGCATTTTACTAATATTGCATTGCATATACTAATTATGCAGTAATCTTGGTTCTACTTGCAAGGAGGATGCGTAAAATCCTACTATATAAAATTTTTCATTTGGAAACCGATACGTTGTACTTAAAATTTTTCTTTTTTCTTATTCCTTTTTCTTGAAGAAACTGAACATTTTTATTTTTTTGAGGCCACACTACAGGAGGCCACATCAAATACAAAGTATATTATAGCTTATACGAAGAGTACATTAGAAACTAGAAGCAAGTGTTAAAAAATATACACACACAAAGTCTTGTATTTGGTACCATATGGAATCTGGTATGTGAACTTCAGTTGCTGTAAATGTAAACTTTAGTTACTAGGATTGTGAATTCATGAAGAAGAAAATGTAGTTAAAGTGAGCGTGAATTCTCCATATTTTATATTTACTTCAGCATGAATTCATGTTTCTAGTAATTGAAGTTCACATTCATAATAAGTTCTTATTACCGGATATCATTTGTTACTAGATAGGAGACTCACTATATATGTATATATATGCAAATACTTATGATACATCTATATGTAAACACACACACATATTATATTGAGACACATATATAGGAGCTCGACTTGCATACAAATGGGGTATCGCCTTAGAAGACTTTGAGTCTTCTGTCGATTCAATAATACTATGTCCAGCTGGAAAAATTGACTGCCAACAATGTAACATTGATCAGTCTGAAGTACAAGAGACGCTCATTAGTCACTCCAAAATTTTTTTTCTTAATAGAAAGGACGACTTAGATTAAACATTCCAATTAAGTCCGCACACAAAACCATAACCCCTCGTTGGATATTCCACAAAGCTTTGATCATTAGTAGTACAACACATATCAATCATTATGAGAATTCTTAGAAAGAGCAGGAAACTATCTTAAAACATTAAATTTATAACAAATTATGCTAATTTTATATGTATTTAAATAATCAAAAAAGACAAAGATGAACTATTGATGAAAATACCATATTTGTAGAAATTTCCAATTTATGGGACGGGGAGGGGGAAAAAGACACATCCATGTCAATTTGCAACGTATTAATGAACGGTCATTCGTTTGGAATACGTTTAAAAACTTTTGACAGGATGTGTGAACGCAAAGAAAAATTAACACAAATTATGAAAACAAGATTGAGACGTATATTCGTATTGGACAAGGTGATCTGAGCTAGACATATTGAATAGACCTCTCTTTATATATTTTCGGATTTGTGGAGTGATTCCTAAAACCACATATAAAGAAAAAACAAAAAAACAAAAAAACAAAAGCACGATAACTTTTCTGTCGTTTTATGTTTTAAATGACTTCGTGTTAGCCAGCATGGATTGACCAGAACACCTAAAAACATGGTGGAGTTGCCAACTACTTTCCAATATAACATTATTCTTTTTTTATTTTTATTTTAAAAAGCTACTTTTCATCATATTTTTCCCTTAAAAAATAAAAATAAAAAACTAAAGGTTAGTATCGCCGTTTTAATTCAGCTTTTAATGATCTACTTTATAATTGAGAGCTATTCTGCATGTCATGCTATAAATTTTAACATAGATATTTACAAGTATTAATTGTAAAAAATAAATCTAATAATATTAAACAATAATATCTGTCATTAAAATAAAAATACAATTCTTATTATAAATTTTCTCACTTTTTTGTTTGGTTGCCAAACTATTAATAACAAGAGGTTGAATTAAATAAAATAGATTATAGTTTATATGAAAACACAAAAGAAAGTAGGTGCAACTATACGAAACATATGCAAACATAATTTCTTTTCTTTCTGTTTTAATTTGGACACGAAATATAATATTAGAAACATACAATACCAATAAAATTAATACATACGGTAGAAAGTTTCGGTTTTTAGAACGGGCAAGGAAAAAAAAAAAAACACGTATACATTTATGTCAATGGCAAGAAAAAAAAAAAACATGTATACATTTAAGTCAATTTAACATAGTTATAATTGAACATTCGTCATTTTGCATCAATAACTTTCTCCTATACTACTTTTGACTAGACATATGAGTGCAATGAAAAAAAAAAACTACTTTTCCATCATATATTGTTTTAAATGACTTCCTATTAGCATGCATGGATATCGGAATTGACCAGAAGACCTGGAAACAAAGCGGAGTTACTAACTACTTTCCACCACATTATTTTAAAAAAAAAAAAAAAAAACAACTTTCCATCACGTTCGCATTATTCTAAAAGGGGGAAAAAAAAATACTTTCCATCTAATTATTTTTTAAAAAATTAAAATAAAGAAGCTGTAGGTTGATTTTGCTGTTTTAATTATCATATCAACTTTTGCTTATGTTTGAGTGCATTTCTGTATATTGCGCTGTAAATTTTAACATAGATACTTGCAATCATAAAAGAATTAATCTAACAGTATCAAACAGTAATATTTGTGCTGCTAAGATAGAAATACAATTTTTATAATAAATTTTTTTTTTTCCTTAATTATTAATAACATGAGTAGCTGAAATGAAAACAGCTAAAGGGTTAATGATATTGGATCTTTAGACAATTTTTAAATGATGTGGTCAAAAATGGTCATTTTGTACAAATACATCAAGATTCTAACCTAACCCCACTTAGCCCAACTCTCAGATGAAATCAACTTGAAATATTACCCAAGACACGTGCTGCATCCTCCCCTCCTTTTCCTCCTCCTCCTTTTCTTCTTCTTCTCTGCTTCTTCTTTCTTTTTGAGCCGGCAACACAATTCTGCAATTGAAGCCTCGCCAATAGCCGTCGCAATCAGCTTTCTTCTTCCCTGAAACCGAGCTGCTTCGGCGGACAAAAACTGAGGATATCTGATAGATTTTTGATCGATTGTGACACCCTAACCGGTCGGTGGCGGTTTATGATCTTTGAGAAATTGACGCCATCAGTCGGTCACTGAACTGACAAATTTAGTTGGTGATTGACCGACGAACAATCTAGTGAAAATAATCATAACTCAATCATTTTGATAGGCAATCATAGTTATTGGCTAGGAAGATGCGCAAAAAGGATACATTTTACTTAAAATTTTGTTTTTTTTGTTTTTTTTTTTTCCATTCCTGAAGAAACTAAAAAATTTTCTTTAAAAAAAAAACTTATGGTAGGAATTATACTTTAACTTTACGTATAATTAAGGTATTGTTTTAACCATTAGATATATTCTATAACAATTTGATGTATATAATTGTTGTAAATTTCAACATGAACATTTGCATTTCATACCATTAAAATATTAATCCGACTAAAACAGTAATACACATGCACTAAGGTAAAATTATAATTTCTATCTAACATTTTCCGTTTCTTTCTTTTTTTTAATGCCAAACGATTAATAATATGAGGTCAGGTTAACTGCAAAATAGAGAAAATCATTAGAAAGTAGAAGCAAACATGTATAGGAGCATGGACCCACATATATGTCAGATTAAAAATTGATTTCCAACAGACAACAAACTTATCCTCGTCCCTTAATCGGAGTACAAGACACGCTTATTAGTCACGCCCTAAAACTTTGAGATTTCGTAGAATGCATATTTGCCTTTACGAGAATTTTTTTGGAAGAATATGGAATTGTTTTAAAAATTGAATTTTATCGAGTTCTTTTACTGCTATATTTCTTTTTTTAAATTATTATTTTGACATGATTTTTAGATTAAATTTAATATCAGACTCATACAATATCAATAAAATTAATTCACGCTATAGAAAATTTTTGGTTTTAAGAACGGACAAGGAAAAAATTAAAAAAAAAAAACACACATATACATTTATGTCAATTTAACACAATAAATTGAACGTTATGTCATTTTACGTCAACAAATTTCTACCATATTACTTTTGACTAGAGATAAGAATGCAATGGTTAAAAAAAAAAAAAAAAAAAAGAACAAAAAGAAAAACTACAACTTTTTCATCTTATTATGTTAATTTTAAATGACTTCCTATTAGCGTGCATGCATATCGGGATTGACCGGAAGACCTGGAAACAAATCGGATTTACCAACTACTTTCCATCACATTATTTTTCTTAAAAAATAAAAGTAAAAAAGCTATAGATTGGTCATTGTTTTAATTATTAAATCAACTTTTTAATGATCTGATTTATAACTAAAAATAATTCCGTATGTCACGCTATAAATTTTAATATGAATACTTACAATCATTAATCATTAATCTAATAATATCAAACAGTAATATTTTCCAATAAGATACAAATACATTTCTTATCATAAATTTTTCTCTTTTTTGGTTGCCAAATTATTAATTACATGAGTTCAAGTTAAACAAAACATATTATAATTTATATGAAAACAAAAAAGAAACTAGGAGCAACTATACGAAATATATGCAACCATAAAATATAAGACACATGCATGGACCCACCTACATAGGAGCTCAACTTGCGTACATATTGGAATTGCTTTACAACTCTTTGATAGTCTTCTGTCTGATAAAAAATTTCTGTATAGATCAGCAAGAAAAATTGATTGCCAACAATATCATTAATAACCCTTCTTAGCTGGAGTACAATAGATCTTAGTCACTCCATAGAGCTTAGACTTTAGAGAATTCGTACAACATACAATTTTTAATTATGAGAATTCTTTCAGAAAGTGGAGAATTATTTTAAATCGTTAAACCTTATTGAATTTTGTCATTTATATATATATATATATATATTTTTTATTTTTTATTTTTTAGATCAAATGAGAAAAACACATTGTTGAGAAAAATAAATTACCCTGAAAAGTTTTGGTTTATGGGACGGGCAAAGAAGGAAAAAAAAAAAAAAAAAAAAAAAAAAAAAAAAAAAAAAAACCAGCCATGTCAATTTAACAAAGATATACTTGAACATATGTCATTTTGCGTCAACAATAACTTTTGACTAGATATGTGAATGCAAAGAAAAATTGACACAAATAATTCAAATTATTAAGACTAGATAGAGACATGAGTTCGTATTGGATGGGGTAATCTGAGCTAGACATTTTGGGTAGACTTCTCGTTATATATTCCAGGATTAACGGAGTGATTATTCCAAAACCACACATCTTTCATTTGTTCTGATGATGCCCATTATTGTCAGGATGAGTACACCAAACAAAAAAAATTTCATGCTTTTAGCAATTCTGATTTCCCTCACAGGTGCCTTGGGATCTACTGCTTCGGGAGAGGGAGGGCCAAGAGCAACAACCAGGTGCAAAGAAGCAGAGAGGCATGCACTGCTAGAGATCAAGGAGAATCTCCACGGACGTGATGTCGGTTTTCTTTCGTCTTGGGGAAATGGAGATGAAAGAAGAGAGTGCTGTGAGTGGATTGGAATTCGGTGCGACAACAAATCTGGTCATGTAATCAGGCTTGATCTTGGCCGCGGATTTTATGATCTTGAAGGTAACCTCAGTTCCTCCTTGGTTGACTTGCATTATTTGCAGTATTTGGACCTAAGCTACATTAACTTTAGTGGGAACTCCATTCCGAGTTTCATTTATAGCCTTAGTAAATTAAGGTACCTCAGTCTCTCTTCCACTTACCTGTCTGGAAAAGTTCCCCCTCAGCTGGGAAACCTATCCAGCTTGCAGTTTCTGGATCTTAGCCAAAATTATTATCTAGAGATTGCAAACTTGGAGTGGGCTTCACATCTTTCTTCTTTACAACTACTTGACCTCAGTCTCACATACATGAGCTTGGCTCATGACTGGGTTCATGTAGTTAATAACCTTCCTCACTTGAAAATTCTAAAGTTAAGAGAGTCGTACCTTCCAGTTGCAGTTCCTCTGTCTCTTTCCTTCGTTAATTCTTCAAAAGTTCTTGCCCTCATTGATCTTTCTTCTAGTTATGGCCTCTCTTCTTCTATATTCCAATGGCTATTCAACTATAGCCATAGCCTTGTTCATCTTGACCTCACTTTCTGCTCATTAAATGGTTCCATTCCAGAGGCTTTTGAGAATATGGCTGCTCTTGAATACCTTGATCTTTTTGGCAATAGATTAGACGGTTTCATTCCGCAATCCTTTGGGAATATGACTGCTCTTGAGTATCTTGATCTTTCTGGCAATGGATTTGACGGTTCCATTCCGCAATCCTTTGGGAACATGACTGCTCTTGAGAATCTTGATCTTTCTGCCAATGGATTAGACGGTTCCATTCCGCAATCCTTTGGGAATATGACTGTTCTTGAGTATCTTGATCTTTCATCTAATAATCTTGAAGGTCAAATTCCAAACTCCATTTGGAGAGTATGTACGCTAGTGGTGTTGGCAGCTTATGGCAATAGTCTTGCTGGAGAGCTCCATCTTGCTGAATCTTCAAACAGGTGTGCCAATTTTCCATTAGAGGAGTTGGATTTAGGTAATAACCAAATCATGGGGTCGTTACCTAATTTCACTCTGTATCCATCTTTGATAGCATTGAGGCTTGGCTCCAATAAATTAGATGGAGTCATATCCAAAAGCATTCTCCAGTTATCTAAATTGGAGGTTTTGGATATTTCTGAAAACTTTGTTGCCGACGTGATATCAGAAGCTCATTTCTCTAAGCTCATAAACCTAACGGTTTTGGATTTATCTTCAAACTCAAAGATAGTTTTTGAAACCAGTCCCGATTGGATCCCTCCTTTTCAGTTGGAGGAAATATCTCTTGGGTCTGTCAATTTGGGTCGTCACTTTCCCAAATGGCTCCAAACCCAAAAATCTTATTCAGTGCTGGACATCTCGAATTCAGGAATTGCAGGTTCTATTCCCAATTGGTTTTGGACTAATCTTCTTTTTCGTATAAGAAGTCTTAATCTTTCGAATAATGGAATTAGCACATTAGCTCATGATAGTGAGGGAATAGACGATCTGCATGCAAAAGGTACTGAGATAGATTTGAGTTCAAATCAGTTAGAAGGCTCGATACCACTTTTTCTACTCCAAGTTGCAACTTCTCTCTATCTTCTCGACAATAAATTTTCGGGGCTAAATTCTATTTGCAATGCTACTTGGGATTTGCCCTTGGAATTCCTTGATGTTTCAAATAATCAATTGTCAGGGGAGCTTCCTGATTGCTGGTCATGTGCGGAGGACTTGAGAATCCTTAATTTGAAAAATAATAGCCTAACGGGAAAAATTCCCATCTCCATTGGCTTTCTAACTCAGATGGTCATATTGCGTTTAAGCAACAATCATTTGATCGGGAAATTGCCTTCATCCTTAAAAATTGTACATCATTGAGTGTTTTAGACATTGGAGAAAATAAATTATCGGGGCAAATTCCAGCATGGATTGGGAAAAACGCAGATCTTATTGTGCTTAGTATACGATCTAACAACTTCTACGGGAGTATACCTTCACGACTATGTCATTTACGAAGTCTTCAATTGTTGGACTTGTCTTTGAACTTGCTATCAAGTGGTATTCCGACCTGTCTTGGTAATATTACAGCAATGAAAGAAATTGGTAGCAATCCACAATTTGTACCAGAAAGACATTGGCTGTCTGGAGTTAAACGATACGATAGAAGTGCTGGGCATCTGACAATTCCGACAATTCCACCAACTGAAAATGACAAATTACGTCTGGTATGGAAAGGAGTAGTGAGCGAATTCAAAAATGCGGGATTTCTGAGGAACATTGATCTGTCAAGCAATAAACTGATAGGAGTAATTCCCGACGAAGTCACTGAACTTGTTGCATTGGTCTCCTTGAATTTGTCGAGAAACAATTTAAGCGGGGAAATACCCCAAAAGATTGGCGAGTTGAAATCTTTAGATGTTCTTGATTTATCAAAGAACCATCTTTCTGGTCGAATTCCTTCAAGTCTCTCTCAAATCAGTGGTCTCAGCACATTAGACTTGTCAAACAACAGTTTGTCGGGCAAAATTCCAATGGGCACTCAACTCCAAACCCGTGATGCCGCTGCGTATTTTGGAAATCCCGAGCTTTGTGGAGACCCACTTTCAAAGAAATGTCCTGGTGAAGACAAACCAACTACTTCTAGAGCTACTGAAGATCATGGTGATGACCAAGACGATGAAGATCAGTTGATAACCAAAGGATTTTACATCAGCAGCGCAGTTGGCTTTATTGTTGCATTTTGGGGATTCAATTTGGCACTAATATTCAACAAATCCTGGAGATACAGATACTTGAAGTCGTTGAACAAGGCAGAAGATTGGGTTTATGTAACTGTAGCAGTGAACAAGGCAAAACTCCTGAGGATCATCAAGAGCTAGTTGGTAAATACTCTCTCTCTTTCTCTCTGTGTTTTATAAGGTTTTAGGAAAAGTTGTTTCTACACTTTTAGCTGTTTTTCTTAAGTTTATATTTCAACCCTTTTACCATTGATCATATTACTGATTACTATCGTTGTTAGAAGTTTTGACTTCTCATGGAGCAACAAAGCTTCTCTTCAAACCAAAACCACGATTAGCGCGGAGGAGATCTTTTTTCGTTGCTTGCAATGCATCAGAAGTATTCATCAACAAATGATTTGTAATGGATTGTCATAGTTACCGCGGGTTTATTTCTCACTTCCAGCGTTAGACCTAATAAGGACTACGGATTGGCGTAGTGTAAACTGTCATGTTTGTGTGTTGTGTGACTCTGTTGTTTGTATTGTTTGTTTTACTTTGTGTTGCTCTTTGTGAATGTTTGGCATATTGTACTGTAATGTGTTACGTGTCTTCTACTCGAATACATTTTATTATCATAATTCAATGCGTGTTTGATTTGCTATGTAATTTGTGTAGACAATACATGTATTTTATTTTATGTTTGTCGGTAATAGGAGCAACTTTGAAAAAAACTGCACCACACACACACACAAAATATAGTCCATTTATGGTGTTGATATACAGAGCAACTGTCTCCATCAAAAAAAAAAAAAAAAAAAAAAAAGAAGAAAAGAAAAGAAAAAAAAGATCATCACACTAAGGTAAGTGAGGCAAGTTAATTCCTAGGAGTTGTGTTTGATCCGGATTATCAAACCCTACTCTGATATATACTGTAGTATGTGATGATTGTATCATCAATAATGAATAATATTTTTTTTAAGTTAATGATATTAACAAAAAAAAATCAAAATATTAGTATAAATCTCAAACACTTATTTAAATAAATGACCAAATTTTTTTTATTAATTGGGAAAATGCCATTACCTACTGGTTACTAATACACATAGGAATGCTGCTCATTAGTTCAGGTTTGGCCAAACAAGATTTTGATAGGATTTCATCTTCAGCTTCTTTAAGGGAATTTACTCATACCTGAAAATATAGCAATAGCCTTACTTCTTTCACCTTTATTAGGTGACCACGAATAGTTGATGTATCTAGAAGATAACTACCTCCAATGTAAATAATGAGCGGCGAGAAAGATGGATTGTTATCGATTGGCAATCGATAGGAATTTCTCCTGGGATTGCCATCTAATAGTTGTGAGGCCATAACAGATGGTAAATTAGCGGTTTCTGCTGGAAAAAAGGCAGAGCTAACCCTTAAATCTACTGCTCTTTAAAAGGCCTACCTATTCTATTAGTTGAGATTGGAGAACATAGTACGTACTCGGACTTACAAGATGAAAGACCGTGATTGGTGAAGGGCTTAAAAGCGCCTTAGGTTGTTGCTATCTATTAAGTCTTTTCTAAGAGGTTAGGTGGTTGAATCGAAGCAGAGCTTAATCTTATTAAAAGATTTATTATTTCCAATCAAGAAAGTTAAACTCTCATAAACCATGCTTTGTACTTTTACATATTGCAAAGAAGGTCTTCATGGACTACTGCTTTATCCTACTGGGCTTAGCTCGGCAACAAAAGGCAAGGGATTTGGCTTGCGTGTGTGTGTGGGTGTGTGTGTGTGCGTGTTTTTTTTTTTTTTAAAGCGTCATAGACCACATAAAGTTATAAAATAAAAAGTACTAATGATAATAATAAAAACAAGATAGTGGGTAGGAAAAAAAAAATAGAACAATAATGCTGTGACTTCCTGGAGTTTCATAGCTTTTAAACCCCATAATTTCTTTATATCTTGATTATTCCTTCTTTCATGGCGATTGTACAAAAAATGCCTCTAAAACGTGAATTACAGGCTACAAAATTGCAGAAACTTTTATCTTATAAAAATCACTTCACAATCAAATCGAACTAGAGAACAAATCATAAATTAATTCAGCGATAACTCTTCTAATTTCTCATTAGAACGAAAAATAAAATGTTCTAATTATATTTACCTTAAGATAATTAAAGTGGTCTCTTTTCTCTCTCATACACATTTATAAATATATAGTTGTTATCCAATTTTGGAGAATATAAGTCTTAAGAATACCGACTCAAATTTAAAAAAAAAAAGCACAAAATTTCAAGAGAATTAAACGTGGAAACCGAATAAATACATACTAGAGACAACAAAAGAAATGTTTAGCCTATGATCAGGCCTCATCTTGACAGTTTATCAATCTCACACATATAGGAAAAAGACAAAAAAGAAGCAAAAGGAAAAGAAAAAGAAAAAGGGAAAGAAATATATATGTTTATATGTTTATAATTTTTTGGTATATTTCTCCCGTACCATCGTTAACTACAATACGCATATGATAACTAATTATAGGATTGAGGAAATAGTTGAAGTCACATCTAATTTAAAAAGAATGTTTAACTTATTCAACTGCATTTTAAATAGTTACTTTTGCTTCTGACTTTATGACCATATTTAAATAATTTGTTATTTTGTAAGACCATATTGCAATTAGTAATTTTTGTTTTTCTTCTAAACAAATACAATATTGAGATTTTTTTTTTTATTAGGACGTAATTGATTTCTAAGATCACTTCTAACTCTAGGCTTTTTACTGGTTAATCCCAATAAAAGCACCCATACTTGCGGTTTTTTTTTTTTTTTTTTTCCTCTCTCTTTCTATTTTTGAATGAGGCCCTCTGTAACGTGATATATGGACTGAAATTGCATAAACATTAATGACTTTTAATAAACTAAATAATAAATATAACATATAAATATAATTCTTTAAAAAAATAAAAATATAATTCAAATTAAAAATTGTAAATTCGCTGTAATTTGATGAACTATTGTGCTCCAAAGAACCATTCAGTAATTTATATATCAATATCACATGTTTCTGAAAGTTGCATCTAGTCTTTTTTAAATACATCAAGATAAACTTTGGAGGAAGTGTTTGCACATGATACCGTCCAATCTTTGTAATATATACCCCTTAACCTTCTAAAGTGTTGAAGTATGTCACCTATATATTGCATAACACCCTATTAAATTTGTGATGGAAAACTCACGACGAAAAATTCCATGTTCAGTAAAAAAAAATATCAAAATCCAATTCAAAATCTAGTACAAATCTTACAAATTGAAACCCTGAAATTAATGGAAGTTAACAAAATAAGATATTTTGTCATAATTTAGAGAGTTTGAGAGTAAGTTGCCAAATTAAAAATTCGAGAGAATGGGATTCATATAGTCAAAAGTCAAAAAGTTTGAGGGTATCAACAAAAACCATCAACTTTAGGATATATTATAATTCATGAGATGAAATGAGATTAGTATAAAAGTACCAAATTCTGCAAAGTTCTAAGGTTTGGTATTTCAAAAGTAATGCCCATGTTGTGTACTTTATACCAAGAAGATCAAGATCAATTGAATAACCAAAGGATTTTACATTAGCAGTACAATTGGCTTCATCGTTGCATTTTGGGAATTATGTTTGGTGTTAGTATTCAACAAATCATGGAGATGTAGATACTTCAAATCGTTGGACAAAACAGGAGATTGGCTTTACGTAATTGTAGTAGTGAACAAGGCAAAACTCTTGAGGATCATCTAGAACTAATCGGTAAATACTCTCTCTCTCTCTTATAAGGCTTTAGGAAAAGTTGTTTCTACATCTATTATTGTTTTTCTAAAGTTTACATTTCAACATTTTTACCACTGTTCATATTACTGGTTACTACTATTATTAGGAGTTTTGACTTCTCATGGAGCTACATTGCTTTTCTTCGAACAAAGACCATGGTTAGCGCAGAGGAGATCTTTTTTTGGTTGCTTGCAATGCATCAGGAGTATTGTTTAACAAATAATTTGTAACATTTAAGGATTGGACTGCAGTTGATTGTCATAGTTACTGCGGGTTTTCTCATATATGAGTGTGCAATGTAAAATAGTTGATCTATCTTTTTTTTTTTTCTTCCAGCATTCGACCTAAGGACTATGGATTGGCATAGTGTGAACTGTTCTATTTGTGTATTTTGTGACTCTGTTGTCGGTTTTCGAAACAAAACTAAAAAAACGAGCACATTTATCTAGTCTCAACAATTTCATCATGGCGTGAAACTGAAAGACATCTTGCTACGAGAAAATTTTTCATTGTAAAAAAACGTGAAAGCACAAAACAAAAAAATAAAAAAAGAAATTAAAACTATTACCAGAGTTCTTCCATGTCCCTTGAACGTTATTTAGATTGAAAGCCACAAAGCTTTTTGTTGTTCGAACCGACTCCCCGATAAAGTTGAGGTCATGCGCCTTAACCTAACAATGTCAAACAATTGACATTAGATTCATTAGACTCAACAACAATTCATACAATTGTTCACAAAACTTTTTTTTTTTTTTTTTTTTTTTAAACAACGATTATCCATCTTTACATCAAGCTTGCTTGGAAACAGTAGATATTTGCTAACTTCAAATCAAAGCAATGAGAAACAATATGCCCAAGTTTTCCAAGGTTAATGATTCTGTATGATCACAGTTTCCTATGCAGCTACATTTTTCTAAAGACACTTGCGAAAAAACAAAATGGGTATTAGTCATATACCTGAACACTGGCTTGAACCTGGTTAGCATTCAAGTGAGGTAGACTTGGAGTTAGCTGCCCGTTTATATAGACTCGGATCATTTTCTTTCAGATGGCAAGCAGCAATGTAAGCCAAGTCGCCCTCAAATATAATTGGAACCCTTATATCCCAAGAAACTCATATTAAAACAGCTAGAACAAATAGAAACAATAGTACTATAAACGAGAAAGAAAAGGAAGCCAAAGTACTCGAAACAATTAGCTAAAAAGCAATTCAGCATGTATAGTTTTCTTAATTCTGAAAACGGCGAATTGTCATCTTCATGGCTAGAAAAAATACAGTCCAAAGAAACAATGCAGGTACGAGAGAAAATTTTCAAAGAGGAAAAAAAAAATTACAATTAGGGTGCTGATAAACATAAAGCAATTTGTTACAACTAAACGAGTGAAACTATAGCTGAATTACAAAACAGTAACTTTCAACTTTTTTTTTTGTTTCCCTCTTCTTCTTCTTCTATATCTGTTATATGTCTCAACCATAATGCAAATCTAACCAGAAAAGAACAAATTACTAGTTATTGCTTTTTTTTTTTTTTCTTTTTTTTTTCAAACAAAACTATGCTAAAGATAGTCAACCATAAGTTCAAATCTGTAAAGGTCCCATCCACGAATCACATTTCATTTAGAATTCAGGAGTTCAGGGTTTGAAAGAAAAATTGACTAAAAATATGTTCAATCCTATTCAAAAAGGATGATTGCACATTGACACCTCATATTTAGATTTCTACCGGACGACCAAAAAGATCAATCTGGAATGCATAACTCTTGGGGTTTAAGAGTATGCTCAGTAGGAAGGAGAGAAACCAGTAAGGAGGGACTAGTGGATCTCCTAGGTGAGGGAAATAAGGAAGGAGGGGGGTTTCTGTTATGACGTTTGGTATGCAATCCCTCCAACAATCTCTCTAGGTTAGGAGAGATTAAAATGTGGGTGTTCTGAACGATTTGGAGTCCCTCCACCAATCCCTTCTTTCCTATTCTCTCTCGTACCAATTGACCATAAATGTCAAAACTCTTCTACTAATCCCTCCACCTCTCTCCTTCCTACCTTCCTACCTTCCACTTTTCTCTCCTACCAAACACATTCTAAACACACGAAAATTTCTTAAATAGCAATTAAACAGAATTTTCAGTTCATTTCCATTCGGGTCACGCAAGGAAAGCTTTTAGTCCTATAAAGAATTTTCTCTAAAGTTGTAATTTTTCGCATTGAATGAAGCTTAATCTATAATGGGTACTTCCTCATTCTTCGATTATCCAAATCAAATTCCAATCATTTTTCACTCTTTATAAAAAAAAAAAAAAAATAACCCAATAAAAACTAGGAAAACCAGATTCAGAGTAAAACACTTACTCATTATCCAAGCTAAGCAATAATAAAAAAATAAAAATAAAAAAAAACCCCAACTAAAAAAAGGAAACAAAAAAGTTCAGAAATTACCAGAGAGGAAGAGAATCTGAACAATCATCAGCATCAGCATCATCATGATTATGATTATGATTATGATTTTCGCCAATTTTTTGGGTGATAACCGTAAAGGCCCAAGAGGAGACACCGGGGGTGGAGTGGAACCGAACCGGAGACTGGACGTAACCGATGAGGTTGACGGAGTTGGCCACCCTGGCCTGGAACGGAATCTCGCCGGGCCTGACCCAATCCGCCGCTGAAGGCGGTGGTGACGCAGGCGGCGGCGACGGCGGCGGCGGTGGATCGTTGGGTTGTGGTGAGAAGCTGGTCCAAGAGCGCGGCGGAGAGTCGGGAGATGTGGAAGCGGCGGTGGGTTTGGGTTCGGAGGGGTCGGAGGGTTTAAGGGGTTTAGTGGATTTGGTGGCGTAGTGGGACCGGAGATTGAGAAGGAGAAGCCGGTGGTGCTTTGTTGTTGTTGTTCTAAGCTCCGAGACTGATCTGAAAACAGATTTCATTTTTGGGTTTTTTCACTTGACAATTACAAACAAAAACGAAGTTTTTGTCTGCCTATCCGAGATGTTCATTCTCACCGCCCAAGTCGAGTAGAGTGCGCTATTTTGCGGAAACATCCCCTAAATTTTCGACTTTAGCAACTTAGTCCGTAAATATATTTTCTTTACAATCAACCACCTAAACATCCCCTCCATTTTGCTTTTATTCAAAATGTATACCATGCATTTTGAAGTTATACCTTAGACTATCTAATGCATATATCTATATTTTTTCTCGATTAACACTTAAATTTTGACATAAGAAATAATAACCTATCAAATTAATATTTCCAAAGAGTAACTCCAGCATTTGGAACCGGAGACTTTTGGTTATTTATATTTATAAAAAAAATGTTCTAACGGAATGTGAAAAAAATTATATTAGTACCTCTTTGGAGATCGGCCCCCACAACCAGAGTCAAAGACATACGACTATCGATGTTAAAAACAAAAAATATTAAGGTAGAATATAGAAATATTTTACTTTAATCTTTTAGCAACTAGAGTCAAAGATATCTAGCCATCTATGTTAAAAATATATATTATAGTAAAATATAAAATATTATATCAGAATCTTTCGCCGAGCAACTCTTTAACCAGTGCTAGAGACGTCTACCAATCTATGTCGAAAACAAAAGAATTTTTAATAGAATAAGGTATGTTCAATCATATCTAGATCGAAAAAAGAAATTATTCTGGTAGAAAACATATTAAAAAAATCCAATTAAAATCCAATTCTGGTGATTAGTATAGTCGGAGGTCACGGCTAAGAAAGAGAGAGAAGGGAAGAAGTCGAGGGCATTTCTGTCTATTCATTTTTTTTTCCTTTGACTATGTTGGAATTTGTTATTGGATGACACGGAAATAAAAGGTGACAATAATCCTGTAAATTACTCTTTTTAATACTCTTGAATTGAGCTATTTTTGGGTGGGTTGGATTTGGGGGCAAGTGGGTTAACAAGGTTGGGCTGGTTGATGAACAGGCCTTTATGTGTCTAAAGACTTGGGATTTGATGAATGTGATGTAGGATCGAGATTGAATAACTAGAACCAATAATTAGAGAGAGATGTAGTTATAGAAAGATGGAAACAAACTACATCTTATTTAATGATATTAACAAAAAAAAATCAAAATATTAGTATATATAAATCTCAAACATTTATTTAAATAAATGACCAATATTTTTTTATTAATTGGGAAAATGCCATTACCTACTGGTTACTAATACACATAGGAATGCTGCTCATTAGTTCAGGTTTAGCGAAACAAGATTTTGATAAGATTTCATCTTCAGCTTCTTTAAGGGAATTTACTCATACCTGGAAATATATCAATAGCCTTCCTTTTTTCACCTTTATTAGGTGACCACGAACAGTTGATGTATCTAGAAGATAACTACCTTCAATTTAAATAATAAGTTGTGAGAAAAATGTATTGCTATCTATCAGAAATCGATAGGAATTTCTCCTGAGATTGCCGTCTAATAGTTGTGAGGCCATAACAGATGGTAAATTAGCGGTTTCTGCTGGAAAGATGACAGAGCTAGCTCTTAATTCTACTGCTCTTTAAAAGACCTACCTATTCTATTAGTTGAGCTTGGAGAACATAGTCCGAACATAGTATGTACTCGGACTTACAAGATGAAATGAACATAGTATGTACTCGGACTTACAAGATAAAAGACCGTGATTGGTGAAGGGCTTAAAAGCGCCTTAGGTAGTTGCTATCTATCGAATCTTTTTTAAGAGGTTAGGTGGTTGAATCGAAGCAGAGCTTAATCTTATTACAAGATTTATTATTTCCAATCAAGAAAGTTAAACTCTTATAAACCATGCTTTGTACTTTTACATCTTGCAAAGGTCATCATGGACTACTGCTTTCTCCCACTAGGCATAGCTCGGTAATAAGGGGGAATTGGGTTGAGAGTGTGTGTTTTTTTATTTTTTTATTTTTTATTTTTTATTTTATTAGAGTCATAGACCACATAAAGTTATAAAGATAAAAAGTAATGATAATAATAAAAACAAGATAGTGAGTAGGAAAAAAAAATAGAACAATAATGCTGTAACTTCCTGGAGTTTCATAGCTTTTAAATCCCATAATTTCTTTTTGTCTTGATTATCCCTTCTTTCATGGCGATTACACAAAAAATGTCTCTAAAACGTGAATTACAGGCTACTAATTGGAGAAACTTTTATCTTATAAAAATCACTACACAATCAAATCGAACTAGAGAACAAATCATAAATTTATTAGGCGCTAACTCTTCTATTTTCTCATAATAGAAAAAATAAAATGTTCTAATTATATTTACCTTAAGATAATCAAAGTGGTATCTTTTCTCTCTCATACACACACGCATATAAATATATAGTTGTTATCCAATTTTGGAGAATATAAGTCCTGCGAATACCGACTCAAAAAAAAACAAAAAACAAAAAACAAAAAATTTCAAGAGAACTAAACGTGGAAACCGAATAAATACATACAAGAGACAACAAAAGAAACGTTGTTGGAAATATATATAAACATATAAATATATAGCCTATGATCAGGCCTCACCTTGAGAGTTTATCAATCTCACACATGTTGGAAAAAGACAAAAAAAAAAAAAAAAAAAGAAGCACAAGGAAAAGAAAAAGAAAAAGAAAGAGATGGGAAAAGAAATATATATATTTATATGTTTATAATTTTTTGGTATTTTTCTACCGTAACATCGTTAGCTACAATACGCTTATGATAACTAATTATCGGATTGAGGAAATAGTTGAAGCCATATCTAATTTAAAAAGATATTTAACTTATTCAACCGCATTTTAAATAATTACTTTTACTTCTGATTTTACGACCATATTTAAATAATTTTTTATTATGTAAAACCACATTGCAATTAGTAATTCTTGTTTTTTTTTTCCTTAAAAAATACAATATATTGAGATTTTTTTTATTGTAGGACGTAATTGATTTCTAAGATCACTTCTAACTCTAGGCTTTTTACTGTTTAATCCCAATAAAAGCACCCATACTTGCGGGAGGTTTTTTTTTTTTTTTTTTCTCTCTCTCTTTCTATTTTTGAATAAGGCCCTCTGTAACGCGATATATGGACTCCTTACGAAATTGCATAAACATTAATGACTTTTAATAAACTAAATAATAAATATAACATATAAATATAATTCTTTAGAAAAAATAAAAATATAATTTAATGAAAGTTGATGAACTATTGTGTTCCAAAGAACGATTGGTAATTTATATATCAATATTACATGTTTCTGAAAGTTGCATCTAGTCCTTTCTAAATACATCAAGATAAACTTTGGAGGAAGTGTTTACACATGATATGTCACCTATATATTACATAATACCCTTGTAAATTTATACCCATTAACCTTCTAAATTGTTGAAATATGTCACCTAAATATTACATAATACCCTAGTAAATTTGTGATGGAAAACTCACGATGAAAAATTTCGTGTTCAGTGAATTAAAAAAAAATCAAAATTTAATTCAAAATCAAGAGCAAATCTTACAAATTGAAATCCTGAAATCAATGGAAGTTAATAAAATAAGATATTTTGTCATAATTTAGAGAGTTTGAGAATAAGTTGCCAAATTAAAAATTCAAGAGAATGGGATTCATATTGTCAAAAGTCAAAAAGTTTAAGGGTATCAACAAAAACCATCAACTTTAGGATATATTGTAATTCATGAGATTAAATGAGATTAGTATAAAAGTACCAAATTCTGCAAAGTTCTAAGGTTTGGTATTTCAAAAGTAATGCCCATTTTGTGTACGTTATACTTTGTTTACGTTCTACTTGTAGCTTCATCATTCATGCTATGTTCACCACTATATGGCCATGAAGTTTTTTCCCTCTTCCCCTCTAATCTTTCTCCTTCATCTTAAACCAAAAGCTTAAATGTTTAAGTGTTCGGTGATATTGGACTTTCTCTACTTAAGAGGCGAACCTTTCACTCACTTGTAAATTGATCACCGTTTTTTTTTTTTCAAAATCAATATCAGATTATCTCAACAACCTTCTCCTTCAACATCAAGTTCTGAGTTGGATAACCATCAATTCGTTTCTATCATATTGGGCTGAGATTTGTTGTCTAATTTAGCCTTAATAACAGTGTTAGGTAGTACTATGAGTTTTCTCAATCCCAAAAATGTGAGACTTTTTCTCACTTTTATAGACTGACCACCATCCTCTTTTCACAATTGATGTAGGATTACCTCCTCACTACACATATAAAAAAAGGTACACAATTTTTTGTTTAAGTGAAGAGAAATGAAAATTGATATCAGTGATAACTCGAATTTTTTTTCTCTCTCTACTCTTGAGTTTGTTTTTCTTCAAGTTATATAAACAAATAGAGATATATATATATACACACACATATATGAGCATGTGCTTGTGTGTATATGTAAGTTTGGGTTTATAGGACACCCATTTTAATTTTGATAGTGGGCACCGGCAGTCTAGATATATATAGTGCAACAAATATTAGCATATCAATATTTCTATGACCAATTTATTAAACCCAATAAACTCATTAACATCAACTACTACTCTCTCTCTCACCCTAACCCTAGATATATTGTATTCATAGGAATTTTAAGGAATTGCTTTTAAAATCATTAAGTTATAAATTAAAATAAAGATTTTCTTCATATCAACCTCTGATCATATAAATATTTAAACATATATATAGACTACCTTTCCAAGTCTAAACCAAGGAACAAAAACGAAATAAACCAAATTCGGTTCACGAATATTCTCCACAAAACTTCCTTAGTTCATGCCGTACATTTGAATTCCTTACCTTGACAATGACGCAAAGCAACCAATTACATCATATATACATTCAGATAATACACACACAAACACACACACACACATATATATATATGTATATATATATATATATGTTAATACTAATCCCATTCAAGTACAAAACTTGGTGCAACTTGGTCGTCCTTATCGGTCCTTTTCCTAATAATTTTGTTGAGCATATCCGTAGGATTTCGTACATTTTCTTTTAAATTTTGTCAAAATTGGCCACAAAAATTGCATCAGATATTTGATACGAATTTTGTCCTAACGCGGAAACTGGGTTCAGTTGACTTGATGATATATTTTATTTATATTCTTTTTAAAATGTTTCTCCTTTATCGTGCTCTACTTGTTTTCTTCTCCTCCCATGTTTAAATTAAGGATAAAATAAATTTAAATGTGTAGGTGAACCTGACATCACAAACCATTAACTATCAATTTTTTCTAACGAAAAAAATAATCCCCCAAAAAAAGGGTACTAATTCTATGGGCACGCTGTTTGCGTTATCGATTGAGAAAGTTTTCTAAGCCATCGGATTCAATTATCTATTGGTGTCTAAGTTTGCTATAGTAAGAAACCTTGTATATGAAGTAACAATTGTATTGCCTTCATACTATAATTTTCTTTTTAAAGAAAAGAAGATAGAAAGGAAAATAATTTCGTACCCTAAAAACTATGGGCGATAGGAGTGGTATTCTCTTCGAAAGAAATTGTATGGCAGGTTATATATGTACAGTTACAAGTAATTAAGCAATTATCAAATAGGTGGTTGGCTTAAACATATAATTAAGAAAAATGTAAATGGACGAGAGAGAATTCGATCGGAAGAAAGAGGAAGAATATAATATAAACACCTGTGTGTGTGTGTGTATGTATAGTTCAGGCGGTCTTAATCTATTATGCTATAGCGTTCTTGAACTAACATTGGCTTGATCAATTAACCTTTTGAATGATCTTCAATTCTTTATTTAAGTCAGGTATAGCGGTACGCTTATTTAAAAATAAAAAAATAAGAGTCCGTTTGCTGAATGAGTTTGAATTGAAAATTTTGTTGATTTTTAAAAAAAGACAAAAACTTTTCAGAAAAAAACCAAAACTGATATGAAAATTTTGAGTTTAAACTTAAGAACCAAACGAGGCCTTAAAAAAGTATAGCGGTACGGTACTAAAGAGGAAACAAAAATGCATTGGATAGAGAGAGGAGACTTTTTGTAATAGGTTCATATGAAATGGACACTATAATTGGAGGTATTATATGTCTAGCATGCTTAATTGGTACAAAAGTTGAACATTTTTTTTTATATCATATTCACAACAATCCTTTTTATCATATTTTAGTTATTAAATTAACTTTTTAACTGGAAGTAGTTCAACATTACGCGTTGTAAATTTTGAAATGGACAATCAACAATTGTTGAATTGAAATAGGTCATTCATTAGTACTATATAATGACATTGAGTGAATTTTTATTAGTATTATAATATATTTTTCTCTCCATCCCAATTGCTCTCCAATCCATATATTAGCAACCAATTTTGAAGGTAAAAAATAATTGAAACATCGCTGTTGTACATAATTAATAGAAAGCGAGTTTCGCAGGGTGACGTCTATCTTTATTGTATGCGTTATGTGGCGTTGATCTCTTTGAGAGAGCTAAAGAAATATCCAATAATTTGCACAAAATTTCCGGGCACAAAAGTGAAGAATCTATGAAGAAACCAGCCTCAATCTTAAAGATCGTTATTTTCATATTTCAGAATTTAAGGCGGCAGCAAAGGAGGAAAAGAAAGAAGTTAGAGGCTTTCTTTGACCAAATAAGGGTAACTTTGTTACATACAATGGCTGATGTGAGTGTGACATTCTTAATAATTTTCTTGAAATAATTTTCTTCATTTTTGAAAAATTGTAGTATATAGCGTATTTTATAAATACTTGTAAAGTTTATGTAGCAGATTTTTTAAAAAAAGAATGATAAATTATTACATGTATTTTCAGATAAATCCTTAGATTTTCTAGTAATTTCTTGAATTTTAGATTTACTATTAATTTTTAATAACATATTTATATGCATATATTCAAGTTAGAGCGAGAAAGAGAGAGGAGGAGGAAGAAGAAGGTGTTTTTTTTTTTTTTTTAATAAATATTATGTGGTCATAAAATAACTATATTTATTATATGTTTAAAATTTTATACTATAACCTACTATTATTCTTTTCAATAATGCTATTTTGGCTCTTTTTTCTTTTTTTTTTTTTTTTTTTTTTAATTTTTGAAGTTGGAGGTGAGGAGATTTAACTCTAAATATTATAATAAGATCATGTGTGAAATAATCATTATATTTTATCTGTAAACACGAATAACATTCTTTTCTTGGATTGCTTTGATTGAATTGAACCCATGAAATAAATGGTCGCCCTCCATGAAAAATAAAATTATAAAATATATATATATATTTTTTAACTTGAGGTG